>JANAVB010044419.1:14841230-14936230 GCA_029216955.1 Iris pallida
AGTACGGTTATTACACTCTAAATAAAAATGTTTTATGGAGTACGGCTATAACACTCTACCCACCTTACAAAAATTTCGTCCTCAAAATTTAATTTAATATAAGCTTTTCAAAAAATTATATAGAAAAATAAATATTCTACCCATCTTACAGAGATGAAGTAGTAATAAATGAAATATTTTGAAACATATTTAGCAAAAGCTTTACGAAAATAAGGACAATTCAAAGATATTTGAAATTATCAAGATTTTGAAATTTCATATAGTCAAATAAAATTGTCACATACCATAATCGTGTGTGTTCTACAGAATCAAAATCATATTTCTTGTTTTATTGACGTGATAAGTAATCTTGTGCCTCGCCATTGCGCATATGGCTGCAGTCAAGATACCATTTTACTATCCGGATTTGCTATCTCTTCCTTGATAGCCATAAAATGAGTAGGAATTATGATTTGGAAGTAGCCTTACACGTTAGGGTATCCTTGTAAATTCAAAAGATACTACAACCAGTATTTAGAAATTCATCTTTTTTTATCCTTTATCTGAGTATCAAAGTACTATATAATATCTAATATAAAATCTTCTGACAAAATTTAGTAAGAAAATCTCATATATCTATGTTATCAAAAATACTGAATAGCATTTTAAGTTATTTAGGACACTGGTTTTCAAATCCAATTGGTAGTAAAATAAAATCAAAATTTGAATATCAAATTTTGAAATCCATCACGAAGAAATTATGTCTTGATTCCCAAAATTTATTAATTCTTGAATCATGTTTCGAGAATATGTGCCTCGCCAATCTGGATGGCCAGTCCGAATGGCTGCAACACACTTCTCTTTCACGATTCAATCTCTAATTAACTGCAGTTCTTCTGTATTGTCAAATAAGTAAGTAGATTATCGAGTTCTTGATACATAAGAAAATAAATACTCATTCACACAAAATTTAATCACAATAATCCAATAAAATTATCATTTCACAAGAATCCAATGAAAAAATGAGAAATACATATATGGGTATTTAGAGGGAGGATATTTATCGAAATCAAGGATACCATTGAAAAAAAAAATTAGATTGAAAGGAGAGTATGCAATTCTTGGATTTTAATCGATGAACCTTGGATGAAACAAGAAAATTGAGGGATTTCAGAAAAGTTGGAAATTTGTGAAACTGGATATATGAAATCTAACAAAGAAATGGGACGAGTCAGGATTTAGGAAAGGATAAGATCAAGATATTGATGAGTTGAACTACACTTTAGGAGCTATATACAATACTATATACAATATATATTATGCCTATACCTCAAGCAAGATACTACTAGTACTAAGTTAACAATAGTTCTTCTAAGCTATATTTGTATATATATAATCCCACAAAACTACACTCATACTAAATAAAGCCTTAGATCATATCTGGCCTATTGGCGATGTGATCCTTATTTTCTTGGCATTCCAATCTATATAATATCTAAATAAATCTAAACCCCGGGTTTTCTAAGGGTACAAAGTTCAAGATTCTTAAGAAACTTTCTGCAATCCTTCATTGGGCTACTATAGAAGGAATACTTGTCTAATTCTCACTTATATATCAGGTCATGTCTATCCTTATACTACCCATGATTTCCTGAATATCACCTACATCCTTAATGGTAGTCATAGGTTAGGATTCTTAACTATTTGGAATCACTATAGGAAATCCATTAGGTAAAGATCTGTAGGGTAAGTGGAACGAAACATAGTCTAGAAATAAAACTTGCGAGATATTTCTCACCCTAAGGTTCTTTAGGGTCATTCTATTAAGACTGACCTGCATCTTATCATAGATTTTCCATTCTTTGCTGACCTGCATGGGCCACCACTAAAAGACGTGTCACGTCCCGCATCTAGAATTTCAACTGTGATGTTATGAACACATCTCCAGGCTACGTGTCATACTCGCAATCGTCGCCCGTAACATACCAGAATGGAAAATACAAAAAATTACTAAATACATTTTATTTCTCTAATTATACATACAACTATTTCTAAGAGTACAATTACACAAGTTCTTACAAGAAATATTTATTTATAACATTACGATAGCTACAAAATGCTAATTGCCGTCTTGAAGCTTTCCTGATAACTTACTCCTCTATCTCGTTCCCATTATAACGGGGCAACATTTCTGCTGAGCCTTCGTCTTTCCCTAGTGAACAATACTAGGTCGTCAGAACGACAGCAAGTCCTCGGTCAAGAACGGTTAAAGAGAATGAAAATATGATAAGGAATGAAATGAGATGATTCATATTGAAATTTAGGGAGGTTATTTATGCTTTATAAATTGAATTTCTTAATACTATTGTCCATTTGTCTAATATATTAACTTAGACAAGCATACTTGACTATCCTGAACAAGAACTAATCTTTCCTCAAATGAAATGCAAATTGGAGAACAAATCTTTGAATATCCTCCTAACTAGTCTTCCGACAACAATCCCGTATACCAGGGATCAGGCTGTGACTTGGTGGCACGGTACTTAGAATCCGGCCCTGCCTCTCTTGGTCTTAAATAAGCTATAAGTCTCTATTGGACTTAGAAAAATTCACCTATTCGATGTTGCTGTCGAAATAGGTATAAAGATCTGATGGCACGGGATTTAATCCGGCCCTGTCTCTCTTGGAAAAAAATAGTAATTTGTAACTTGGTGGCACAGTTATTAAAATTCGGCCCTGCCTCTCATGGGCTAAGTGAGCTAAGCCTCACATACTCAATTCGTATGGTCCTACAAATGAGCTTACATACTGATTAGCTGTGGTTATATTTATGTTGCGGAACTAATCAATTTAATAAAACTTTCTTACCTTGGCAAGCAAGCAAGCATTTATTTTTCTTTTCCGCATTTTTCTTTAATAAAAGGCTATTCAAGTTCAAGAAACTCAATTATTAGCAAAATATTGATACCCAAAAATCTAACTTCTAATGTTACTTGCATATTGAATGCTTTTAGATGCTTTACAATATAGACTTGATACTAATTATATACAAAACTGAATCTAAGCATTTAATTCAACTCGTATTTGCAATATATGCCACAATTGTCTTCGTAAAGATACGAAGTAGCAATTTTACTTGAAAAGTTTAACAAGTATGCTATCCTATCATTTCGGTGTTCATAAATATTTATTCTAACTATGTGTTCATGACAAAATGGTTCTTGTATGCTTACGTTTAATTCTGGACAGAATTATAATTTCATTTAAACTTGATAATTAGACAAATTTACTTATTCCAAAATTAATTAAAACAAGTCCTAAATTATATGTATTCAAACTCAAAAATTCAAATAGACTCCTAATGCATATAATTTGAATTTTAACATATAGATTTGATTTAATATATATATATAATATTATATATATATATATTATATATATATATATATATATATATGGTGCAAAAAAAAAAAACATATATATATATAAATATATATATATATATATATATATATATATATATATATTATATATATATATATATATGAAATAGATAGTGTCCTTGAAATTCTCTACAACATATATACACAACTAGTATTCATGAAAGTAAAATCATTTGTTCATGTATGTCCTTCTTTACTAACATTTTTGTATATATATATATATATATTATATATTAACCAAAGTGTCCATTTCTGTATCCCACGTATTGTGTCAATACAAAAATACATGCATTAATTTTATCCTTAGACAACTCTTCATCTTGATAGAGTCACTTTAATTATAGGATTTATAAATTTCAGAATTAAACAATTTAATAGGAACTCTTGATGAATTATAAATGTCCAAAATGAGAATGTTCCAATGGAGAGGGAAGAGGACTTGTCTTGGTTCCTTGGAATGTACCTAGGTTTGATTTCAATTCTTCCAAATTTTGGAATCTAAACCATAAATCCCAAAATGAAACCCATTAAAAAAATTTGACCTAGGTTTTGAAATTAAAAGAGAATGGGAAGGAAAAGAGCCTTTACCTAGGTTTAAGAGAGTGGAAGAGGAGGAGAAGGAGGAGGTGGTACTCGAAGGGGGTGGCTGGCGGGCAGCGGCAGCGGCAGCCGCGGCAGCAGTAGCAGCACAGTAGCAGTAGTAGCAGTAGGGGCAGCAGTAGGAAGGAGGGATGGGGAGATGGTGTGGAGGAGATGTGAGGAGAGGTAAAAGGAATAGAGAGAATAGAGGGAGGAGGTGAAGAAATAAATGAGAGATGTTGAGGTGGCACTTAAATGGACCCCTTCTCCATGCACCCTAGTCATGTGGCACTACCTAGAAAGTTTCCACCTAGCCTCCATGGTGTGCCACATGGCCCATGAGGTGGCACAATCTTTAAATAAAATTACAAAATTTTATCTAGGGTTAAAATACAAAATTTATATAAAAGAATTTTAATTAAAACCATTATTATTATTATCATTTGTTATTAATATTATTATTAGGAAATTAATTTGGGCATAAATATTTAAAATAAAAATTTTATGGAGTACGGCTATTACACTTCACTGCATCATTATTTTTCATATTTCTATAAACAAAAAATAAATGAAGTAAGAAACTTTATAAAACTTAATTATTAATTCGATATTATAATGACCAAGACTTAGAAACATGTGAATACAAGCATTGAACTAAAATTAAACTTAGGAAAGTAAAGTTCAATAGTCTAAATCCCAACACAATCATTCCTGTTCTTTCCATTGCCATCATTAGCATCATCACCCCAAAACTTAATCCCATTAATTCCTTCACTTGGCTCGTTTAAGAAATCATCAACATCCAAATGAATAAATTCTATTGGATCATTTTTATCTTCAATGATTTTACTAAAATCTGTAAAATTGATTTCTTTCTCTTTTCCTTTACCCTTGATAGATGTTTGGTAAAGGTCAATTAGGTACTTTGGTGTACGATAGGTACGAGACCAATGCCCTTTTGCTCCATACCTATAGCAAGCCTCTTCATAATTCTTCGGAGAATCTATTTTCACACCATTTCCTTTATCTTGTTTTCTGTCATTGTTGTTCCACTTTAAGTGGTATGGCCCAACTTTTCTGTTGAAGGCATGATAAGGACCACCATGGTCTTGAGTTTTACCATGACTATAACTACGACCATGACCACAGCCGCGATCGCGACCATGACCGCGACCACATCCTCGTCTATAGTTATTTGCATTCG
This sequence comes from Iris pallida, assembly GCA_029216955.1. Classification (NCBI taxonomy): domain Eukaryota; kingdom Viridiplantae; phylum Streptophyta; class Magnoliopsida; order Asparagales; family Iridaceae; genus Iris; species Iris pallida. The sequence continues at coordinate 14,846,436 of JANAVB010044419.1, forward strand.
CTTCAGGGAATGGCTGTGATCCAGTAGGGTGGGAGTTATGGTTTTTTATTAGGAGCTCATTATTTTGTTCCGCAACAAGTAGGCATGAGATCAATTGAGAATATTTTTTAAAACCTTTTTTACGGTACTGCTGCTGCAGGAGCATGTTCGTGGCATGGAATGTAGTGAATGTCTTTTCCAACATATCTTTTTCAGTAACGTTATCTTCGCACAATCTCATTTGAGACAAAATTTTCAACATTGCAGAGTTATATTTATTTACCGTTTTAAAATCTTGCAACCTCAAGTGCATCCTGTCACGTCCCGCTTCTATAGGAGTGATCGTCCTCGCTAAGGCATGATGCCGCGTGAGCCTAGATTGTGCTCACTCAAGGCGGGTTCCATAACGGCCGATTACAGGCTAAGCGACGAGGTCGTCACACAGAAGTTCCAAGTGGAAATATTGATACAGTAGCAGAATTTTGAAGCAAAACACAAGTCATGCAAAATACTCTTTTATTGATATTAAAACAAAGATTACAATGTGGCGCAAGGCCAAGATTACAATCTGTCATGACCCGCACCCAGTATAGGGGCACGAGAAGTGGTTACGTCCAGCCTACGCCGCAGTGTCGGCGGTAGTAAGCTGTTCTAGGTTGCTAACTAATCTCATGCAGTGAATATAAAAAGTACTTGTCCAGATATCAGCTCCGAATGGAGGGCAAGTAAAGGGTATGATCTACTCAAACACAGTCTAAGCACGAAAAGATAACACAGAAGTTATACCTAAGGAATTAAAGACAACAACAACTAATTGCTAAAATAATATACCAATATCTCAAACCAACTTAAATACAGACTCAATATCTTAACTTTAATACATCAAGCCAAAACATGAAAGCTAAAGTAGTCTACTAGCTAATCTCCTGAATCACTCCTGAGAGTCAGAACCAAAGGTAGCTAATCCCTCGCCAGGTCCATGGTAAGCAGGGCATGTGTCCACAGGATTATCATCTGTAATATTTTCAACAGGTCCAATCAGGACGGGAACGAGCACAACTCATCAAGAAAAACCCAAGTAAATGACAAAGAACTATAAAGCAGTTATAGACAGTTTTATTGATGAGCATGGCAGTTCTATGCAGGTAATGATGGCACAGAGACACAGTAAGATACAAGAAAAGAAAGGTAACTAAAACAAGAGAAGAATCATGGCAATGAAGACTGTAATAAAAGCTAACTGAACTAGAATATCATGTGTGAGTCCAGACAGTACGATATAAGTCTAATGTAATCCCAGTGTGAGTCCAGTCCATATAATCTGATACCAGATAATTTCCAGTACAAGATGAGTCCAACAGTGATCAATGAAACCAGGGTGAGTCCAACTATGATCTAACAGTGTGTTTTAAAATATCGAGGTCGACATGCAAACGGCTGTAGGTATCAGGCACATCTCTCACTGATCGGGCAAGAGATGGCTATGCTTCCGGTAGATTCCAGTAGGAGATTCCGGATTTGGGGTATGTCTACATGTCTTACTCAATATTTCCCCGCCCAGCAAGTGAATCCAAAATCGACAAAAAGAATCGAGATGAGTCTGGCCAATACATGATGATTCCAGAAATGATTCTGGAATGATACTAATGACTCCAGTAATAGAGGCCAGCAAGTAAGGTATGTGTCGATACATGAATCCAAAAATATCCATACGTGTTGATACAGAGAATCACATAGAACTAACTAGAACTGAAATACAGTAATCGACAAATAAATGAGAGAATTATCAGAGAATGTACTCGCCTGTTACTCTGGAAAGAGTAGTGTAATATCAGATGTCTGTACCAGGATCACAATGTCCTAAAATAGAGCAATACAGTTATGACATGTCCAAAATGAAGGTAAATAAAATCTACAATGCAATCTATATGAATTCTAAGCCAATCTAGGTCAAAGTCAAACTTGGTCAACTCTACAGTCAATCTAAGTCAAATCAAGTCATATTAGGTCACAGGGAATCAAACTAAGTCAAATAGAGTCAAACAAGTCAAGATTAGTCAAATCTAGGTTAAAGTCAACTCCTGGTCAACATTCTAATCAAACTAGTCAAATACTAGTCAACATGATCAATCTGGGTCAAGTCTAGGTCAAACTTAGACCAACTAAGGTATTGGTCAAACAAAGACTAGTCAGTCAGGTAATTAGGTCAAACATGGTCTGACTAGTTGAACTAGTCATTATTAGGTCAATTAGGTCATGGTTTGACCAATAGTTGACTTTAGTCAACCATGGTCAACAATGGTCAATTCTAAAAGTCAAACTGGTCAAACTAGTCCAAGTTAGGTCAAACAATGTTAAACTAGTTAGGGTTAGTCAAACTAGTCATTCTAGGTTAGTTTAAGTCAAAACTAGGTTAAGCTAGTTCAAATTTGACCTAAGGTTGACCTTGGTCAACACTTAGTCAAATTGGGGTCAAACTAGCTAAGTCTTGGTTTACTAGTCAATTAGGGTTAGCCCTTATGCCATAGGCTAGATACTCTTGGCCATAGGCCATCTTATAGGTTTTCATATAAACCTATACTAAAAGTTATACATATATATATATCTATATATATACTCTATCTACCCATATACCAAAATAGGATTTCTATATACTATACAACTCACATACACATATTTATATAACATCACTATAGGAAAACTAATACAAATATACATATATCAATATATATATATACCTATATATATATAAACTCATATATACTATATATATATAGAGAGACAAAGGGAAAGAGAGAGAGACTGAATGAGAGAGAGAGTGAGACAGTGAGAGAGAGGGGGTGAGAGTACACAGGAAGGGGAGGGGAGACTGTTCTCAGTTTCCTGAGAACAGGACAGCCCCCAAACCAATACTAAAAACACACACACACACCACATATACATATATATATACACATCCCTAACTACCTATACACACAACCAAATAACCTCAAAATTCACCCACACACACACATACATATATACTACATATATACACTAAAATACATATATACAATGTATAAAACATATCAAATTTGGTTTTGAAATCCACTTTTGAAAACTGGAAATAATCCTAAAATCTGGAAATATTGGACTGTTGACTCGATACTAGGTAAACCAAAATACATACACGAAACCGAGCTAAGGCTCGAATATCTAGGTTGGTAACTAAGGCCCCACATATACGTGTCGTGTGTGTCAATGGTAGTCCACCACGACACGACACGGCGTGTCCCAACGATCAAAAATCGAATCGGGTAAACACTGATACACTGTGCAATATCACAGCGTCGTGCACGCGTGCACTTAGCTCTAGGACAAAACACACGTGTCTAGAAGTCTCGTGCACGTGTGGGTAGGTTTGCCTAGGGTTGGTCTAGGGTTTAGGTAGCCTGTCTCGTGTCCACGTGTCCTCAGGACACGGTACGAACTCTGTATCAGTCGAAGAAAATCGACTGATACTCAGTGTTCTGCACCGCGTCGTGCATGGGTTCTCGTGTCTCGTGGATACGACACGAGCCACGTGGGGCCTCGTGGTCATATCCACGTGTAGCCCATATGATGGGCTACACACTCGTACAAACACGAGGTGTCTAAATGTCGTGTCCGTGCGATACGAGACGTGCGAAGTGGACTCTGTGCGTGCGTGCACTGTCAGTGCACGACCAGTGCACGTGTCCTCGTGTCCTCGATACGACACGAGGTGTCCTGAAAGTTTAGGGGTGTGTGCGCAGACACTTCCCCTGTGTCCACACCAATTTTGGCGTGTCGAAGTGTCGTGTCCAGCGTGCACGAACAGTGTGGTAGCAGGACAGCGTGCACAGTCTCGTGCACGCGTGTCGAAGGGTCGTGTGCTCTACACGGGGTACGTAGAGCCTTGTGCTCGTGTCAGTGGGCTGGTGGGGAAGTTAGGTTCGTGTCTAGGTTACTGTATTGTGTCCACGACTCATGTGGACACGATAGGAAGTGTCGAACAGTGGGGTTTAAACAGTGTGCAGTGTAGTGTTTAATAGTGTGTTCGTGTCCAATTTGGACACGAACACGATACGATTTTGTGCTCAGTGGGGTTCTGTGATCTACACCTATAGGGCTAGAAAATTGTTCAAATAGTTTTCGAAATCATTAACATTTCATTCACTGAGGCAAATCATCAAACACTTCATTAAAAACCTAGATACGTGTCCGATACGGACACCAAACCAACTCTAAATCCTACCAAACTTGACACACAGTACCCTAGTACCTAGATGCATGCAAATATGAAGAGAAAACACAAATTTAACAAAGTTTATGGGCATTTACCTATGAGTGCAAAACTCAAGGAAAACAAGGTTTTGGGGGGGGTGTCCTCTTCAACTTGGGGATGCCCAAAGCTCACGAAATCCTCGATAGCAGACCCTAACTAGTACCCTCTAGTGTAGGGGAGTCCAATGCAAGAAACTAGAGGTGATTTAGATCAAAATTGATCAAGTTATCAAGGTTTGAAGAAATAGGATTTTCTAGGTTTTAATTTCATGTAAAATGATCATGAATGAATGTGGGGGGTTATATAGGAAGGGGGGTAGTGTTGGGCTATAGGGCCCCTTTCCACCTTGCAAAGCTTAGCCCCTAAGTCTTTGACTAAGGGGTTAGATATTTAGGTTCTAAATATCTAAAAAAAGAATATCTAGATATTTATCATAAAGATAATATCTAACATTAGTCTTCTAGGTTAGTTGCTAACCTCTAGATTAGTGCTAAACTAGGTTAGAAGCTAACATGACACTAATCCACTAATTAAATAATAATAAACTACATAAATCCAAATAAATTCTAATAAATTACCAAAATACCCTTTTGACTAAAAAGCCCTAATTTGATGTTCTAAACCTATGGCTAGGCTCACATGATCATGGTTAGTTTCTAGGTTATGAAATCTCTAGGGTTTACACTAGGGTTACACTAGTAAAATCACAAAGTCATAAGCCATGACTTAGAAAATAATTTTAAATTAACTAAAATCACCAAAACATATCATGACTAAAACACCATTAATAAATAATAAAAATAATAATTTTCAAAAAAATCCCAATTTCAGAAAACTGGGTCTTACACAATCATTCAAGCTCACTATTCTCATATTACAAGTCACTCTGCTCTCTCTCATCTCTCAATACAATTTGTGTAGGCCAGCGGAAGCTTTAGATAGGAGATGTACATACATTATGTCCCGTATAAGTCCATACTCCATACGACCGTGTGCCTCGAAATGCCAAGGAACTCCATGCCTCGATGCGTCCAAGCGAGCTTCGAGCCAACAAGCTTGTATCTATTCCTGTACATGAAAACTGTGTGGGTGTCAGTACTCAACTGTACTGGTGGTGTGAGCTCCTCGCCCACCCATACAAAACTAACACGTTCATTTACTTTGTGCAACATAATCCCTTTACGATTATCTTTCTACTCTTGCCTTAGGATCAGTTTTAGGACATAGACTCTCGACCTATTTTGTGTCTCTAGTCTATTTCGTGCCTTAACAACGTCAACTTATCAAGTCGTGTTTGCCTTTCGGCCCATACTTAGAGACGCAACTATACGATAGTACCCAATTTTCATGTGACCGTGCTATAAGTCCATTGTGCCGTCAATATGGACGTATCATGAGACCTATCCGTGTGTCCATATTGAGGCCGTGCGTCGTAACTCAGTATAACTCAACCATATTGCCGCCTTGCGGCCCTTGCTGCCTTAATCACCAACTGACCAAATTAAGACTCGTGAACTTAGTGTCACCTAACCAACTTTTCCTTGCGGCAATTTCTGACTTAAACTCGCAATGACTCAAATCAAACTTGCGCAACTCTATGCCAACAACTTAAAACTCGATACCACATCTAGTGCCGAAGCACGGTGTCTACATTGAAGCCAAATCTTAGGCCCAAACATTGTCTTCTGATCGTGTACCTATTCAACTCGACTCAATCCAAAGGCACACCTGCGGATTACCGCCCGTACCGACCCATCTATATGAAAGGTTACTAGCATCACAAGCTATCCTGGATGTATAGTTTTGTTAGTCGGGGTCATTTCAACGCAATTAGCTAGCCCCGTTGCAAGTTTTCGCTTAACTTGTTCTATTATCCTTGCACGACTATACCCTGTTTCCTTCTAGTCCGAGTCGGTCCCGTGGCCCCGGGTTGCTGCTCGAGGAACCATCGCCCTTGTCGACAAGTTATCCATGACCATGCAAGATTCGACTCGAACTGACGTCTCACACTGTCATTCTTCTTCCAATGTTACCATCCTTTTAGGACCAAGTTCAAGACTTCTAACATTTGAGACCGTCTCGACGACCCATGGTCACGAGCATTCTTCCTTATTGCCCTATCATTTTACTCAACTCAGGAACGCCTATTTAATAGCCCTTTTTCCAAACTCCATTTGAATCAACCGTGGCTTATGTAATAAAATACTAAGTCCGTGACATCGTGCATGAAGCCAACTTTTGTTCTATGCGACACTACCACCCAACTCATACTCCATATAACTAGCTTTGAGACCGTAGGACTTCATGGCTATACTCAGCCATTGAACTCGTGGGACCGTGCTTGCTACTATTCCGATAGCCTAACATAACTTTGTCTAATGTAATCGTGCAACAACTTGACGAGCGAAGGCTGCGTCGAGCCTCGCATCATATGAACGTGTCGTGCACACGTTCGACTTTGAACAATCGAGCTATTTGGGTGCCTAGACTTATGCCACAAGCCATGTAATGCAACTTAACCCGTAGGGCGAGCAAAGCTATGCAAAGCCTTGGACGATGGGACTGTGCATGCTTTATCAAACGTTATGCGGCGACGCCTATGACTTAGGCTAACTCTTAGCTTTGTGGCGAAGGCCAACTTTTTTCTTCTTCAAGCTACGGGGCGAAGGATCGAGTGTCAATTTTGAAAGCCATCGTGCAGCACTTCTAAGCCGACCGTGGGACCTTTTTCCATGTTCTAACTCAATTGACCCGACTTGGGATTATTCCCTTAGCTATGTGGATTCATCTCTTTTATTATCAAACCTACTTGTGCATTTGAAAACTTTCATTTTATTATTGCGGCCAAGCTGAGGCAAGTTCACCGAAGCCATCCACCTGAGCGAGGAGTCCCCTCGATCCAGTGGGTCTTCGAGCAAGCCGTTGTATGGCTAAGTCCGAACGTCGTCGGCGTTCCGATTCCTCCGATTGACTGAGCGGAACGAAGCACTACATTATATACCACTCAGAAAAAGTTTCATCCTCGAAACTAACTGAGTACTTATTCATCGACTTATCACTTTATTCATGCAAGTCCCAATATTAAATTTTTATTTATTTATTTATCTATTTTTTTATCTAATGATAGTGGTAGTCAGGGGTTAAATTCATATATATATATATATATATATATATATATATATATATATATATATATATATATATTTATATATATATATATATATATATATATATATATATAATAAAATATATATGAAAAATATATATATATATATATATATATATATATATATAAATATATATATATATTTATATTTTTTTTATATTTTTTATATAAAAAAAAAAAATATATATATATATTATATATATATATATATATATATATAGGAGATGAGGCCTAGGTCTCTGGCGACTGGCGCGCGGCCGACCCGGTCGGGAGCCCGCCTCCCTGCTCCTCTCCCAGCATCTCCGACCACCGCCCCAGCCGGCATCTGGTGGCTCGGCTGGCCTGTTGGCCTCCCAGGCCCGGCCACGCCGATAGGCGTCTTCACCCCCCTTGGTGGCAGCGCCTGGCCCTCCTCCTCCCCTGGTTGGCCGAGCAGCGCATGGCCAAGCCCCTCGTGGAGCCATCCTCCTCCGCTCGCTGGCTCCCCGACGAGTGGCACCCCCCCTTTCTTCTTCCCCTTCCCGCCTCCTCCCCGTAGGCGCCGCCGTCCGCGTCGGCAGCGGCGTCACCAGCCCAGGCGGGTCTCCGCGCCGGTCCCTCCTCCTGCTGCTTCCTCCGCGGCTCCGCCGGCCTCTTTCCTCCGCCGGCCGCCCCCCATCCCCCTGGCGCCTCCTCTCGCGTGGCCGGCGCCCCTCACCGCTGCGGCGGCCCCCTTCGCATCGGCAGCGGCGCCTCCTCCTGCCGCTCCCCTCTCGTGGCCGCCGCCCCTCCCCGCTGCGGCAGCCCCCTTCGAAGCGGCGCCTCCCCTCGCGTGGCCGACGCTTCCCTCCCCAGCACCGCCTCCTCCCTCGGAGGCGGCGCCCCCCCTTTCCTCCGCTCCTTGGTGGCTGACTTCCTCGCCCTCTCCGGCGCTCGGCGGCGATGGTCCGACCACCGCCCCCTCCCCCTCCCCTTCCTCCTCCTCGGTGATTCCCTCTGCGACGGCGGCCCCCTTCTCGTGGGCCATGTCGGTCGCTCCTCGGCTTGCCAACGATCCGACCCACGCCGCGCCGCTCTCCTCCCTCGCCCAGGCGGCCTCCTCGGCGTCTTCCTCCCCCTTCCATCGTCGGTCGTGTTTCCCCGCCGGCGGCGACGACGTCCGGCAACCGCTATGCCCTCCGTTCGCAGACGGGGGGCCCATTCGCTAGCATACAGCCGGCCTTGGCCACCAGAGGTCGAGCCCTCCGCTTCCCTCGCCTGGTGGCCTGCCTCCCCCCCGAGCGCCGCCCTGCCCGCCCCCGACGGCAGACGTCGACTCGTCTCCCCCTCCCAGCCTTCCCCGCCTCCCCCCTTCTTTCCCCGCCGCGTCTCGCCGGCTGCTTCGGGTCCCGTCGCGCTTCGTCGTCGCGTTCGGCAACCTTTTCGGCCGGTTCCGGTTTGCATGCCGGCGGCGAGAGCACCCCTGCCCCCTCCCCGGTCGCGCTCGCCGGCCCCCGCCACGCTGAGCGGCAACCCTCGAGCGGCGCGCCCTCGGGCCCCGCGCCCTCGGGCCCCGCGCCTAGTGGCATGACCCCTCGGGTCCCCCGCGCCTGCCCCTCGTATCCCGTGCCTGGCGTGTTCCCCCTCTGGACACGCATAGGATCGCGTGCCTGGCGTTATCCCCCCAGCGTTTTCGTTTTTTGAATTCAAATTTTGAATTCAAAAAAAAAAAAAAAAAAAACCCCTAGGGCTGAGGCCCATACCCCCTCTTTTCGTACTTGTTTAGCAGCCTTTTAGTTTTTCTGCAACCTTGTTTAGCACTATTTTGTGTTTCTGCAAACCATGTTTTTCAGAGCGAGTTTTGTGTTTCTCGGCTCTGTCACTGCTTGTATTGCTCTTCTGAGCTTTCCTTTTATCAATAAAATTTCCTTCGGTTAAAAAAAAAAAAAATATATATATATATATTATATTATAATTATATATTATATATAAATAATATTATATATGGAAAATTCTACAATACATCCGCTGGAAATGGATGTATCGATACATCCGAAATCTGGACCGTTGGATGTTAATCCAACGGTTCAGGTTTAATTCAGATAAAATAATACAGGATACATCATTTAATGCTGATTTAGACTTTTGACCTGTTGGTAACTTGCTTTAGCAGGTCATTCTTCACTTTAATTTTTTCAATGAACACCCTAAAATAACTCATATTTACTCTCTCAAAAGTCCATCCAATTTAATCTGAACCTTTTATTTTTTTGGGTTACAGGCCATGGTAGTCGTGGTGGTGCTGGTGGTGGTGGAAAGAGAAACGAGATGAAGAAGGAAATAAGAAACGGTTCGGATCGCGTCGAACGTCGTCGAGCACCCCTAGAACAACGAGGACTACCAGCTGCGCCGAGAAATCGGTCCGCTTCGCGTCGGACGTCGTCGAGACCTCCTCGAACAAGGAGAAGTACCAGCGGCGCCGCTAAAATTTTACTGCCCATGCCATTGTCTGAAATTTTATTTTTCATTTAACATTTAATATTTTGTTAATAAAGCTACATGTCATGGTGGTGGTGGTGAACTGAGGAAACCTACTTCTGAGGTCGGGCGGATTATTTTTTAACTTTTCTAAAGATAATATTTTCGAGGAGAATATTTTTTTGGACAAAAAATGGCCATTCTCTTTGCTTTTAACACTTAGAATGGTACATTTAGGACGGAGAATGGTACATTTAGGACGGAGAATACGGCGAATGGCCATTCTCTTTGCTTTTAATGTGGCGAATGGACGGTGAATACGGCGAATGGACGGAGAATGGCCATTCTCTTTGCTTTTAATATGGCGAACGGACGGTGAACGGCCAATGGACGGATAATGACCTTTCTCTTTGCTTTTAATACGGCGAATGGACGAGAATGGTACATTTAGGACGGAGAATGGACGGAGAATACGGCGAATGGCCATTCTCTTTGCTTTGATACGGCGAATGGACGGTGAATACGGCGAATGGACGGAGAATGGCCATTCTTTTTGCTTTCAAGAAGGAACATGGCCTTTCTCTTTGCTTTTAATACAGCGAATGGACGGAGAATGGTACATTTAGGACGGAGAATGGTACATTAAGGAAGCCTACAAAAGCTCGTTCTTTCAAATCTCTTCTTTGTGTAAATTAAATCCAAGGAGGACACAATCCCTAATTTTAGTTATTGCTTAGCAGAGTCTGCTTAGTTGTTGTAAAATTGTGGTGTTGCTTCTGTGACACTTTATCTTTAATCTCCTGTTTTCTATGAATGTCTTCTGTTTGATTTTGATTTAGTAATCTTTCCGTATTTAGTTTTTTTGTTTCATCTAACAATTTAATATTTTTTTTATAAATCTACAGGGCATGGTGGTGGTGGAAGGAGAAACGGAGATGAAGAAGAAAAGAAGTAGAAGTTCCGGTTCGCGGTGGACTTCGTCGAGTTCCTCAATCAAGCGGAATTAAACCTCTTATAGAGTTCCTTAATTGGAGTTGATCACGATAACCTTTTGTAATTTTCAAACGGATAGTAGAATCTTCCTCGAGCCCTCCTCAATCAAACGGCTAGTAGAATATTCCTCGAGCCCTCCTTAATCAAACGCTAGTAGATTGTTTGCTAGTCTCGAAATTTATTTGTCTTTCCATCTTCCTCACTTTTTGTACTTCTCTCTTGCTATATATAATAGTTTTCTTGTTTCATAGTACTATTATTCATTCTGAAATACATAGAATAGTTTTCTGAAATATAATAGTTTTCTTGTTCTCAAGATGTCTACTCGTGCGGGGGAAATGTAGAAGACGTAGAAGATTGGATGCCAAATCCAAATGAAACCTTCATTCCGCGTTTGTTGCGCAAGATTGAAGAACATCTGGCGACGATTTCAGCTGATGTTGCAAAGATAAAAATTGAACAAATTAAGTTATCTCGGCGTTTGGATAAGATTGAAGAATCTCCAACTTTGAAGCAGGCATCTTCTCTAGAGCATTTAATGTGAAGGTGGTTTTCGTTGAATCTTCTTCCGAAGAGGAGGACGTGGAGCTACAGTCTCGTAGTAAAGGATTGGACCGATATCTCTCGTATTGGAAGCTATAGAAGAAGAAGAAACTGTCTTTAGCAGTCCTTCTAAAAGAATGCGTATAAATATAAATCCGGTCACACCATCCAAAATTTAATAAGTGGTTCAACCTCGAAGCCTAGCAATTGTACTAGTGTTTCTTCGAGATATTACGACTATATTTTTGCAGATGATAGAGATGACGAGTAAGTAATATGAGTTTTGATTTTATTCCAACAGTTTTTTTCTCCTAATTTATTCGTTTCTTTTCTTAGTGAAATATATCATCTTGTAACAAAACCTATGTGTCTCGGTGGGAGATGAAGACCTTAGCTCCTTTAACGAGAATTACCAATGGGGTATGTATAGATAGTATATTTCTTCTTAGATGCCATCTATGTTTACTTCGATTCCATCGCTGATATTTTTAATGTTTTATTCAGATTATAAGTATTGTCTCTGCTATTCTCACCGCGGAGGAACGGAAAAGAACCTCCAATAAGCTAAAGTATGGTTTTTACCAATAAGGATGTCGGTGAGTGAGCATTTTATTCTTCAATGCATATGCATTAACAATTTTCTCGTTTGTTTGTCCTTCTTAATGTATTAATTGATGTGAATGTAGAAAGCCACGTTACCTCCATCCGTCAAAAAGCCTTATGAAATATGGAAGAAGTATAAATACTTTCAGGATTACATGGGATCTTTAAGCACTTGTAAAGAGGTATTAATGTATTTATGTTTAATTATTAATCCTAATTTTCTAAAATTTACTAATTTGTTTTACCTAATTATCCTGATTCAGATATACATACCCATTCATTTGGGCGAACACTATACTCTTGCAAGAGTTGTGTTTAAAATCAGGACTGTTGAAATTTGGGACTCACTTGCATCTGAAGATGATCCGATTCAAAGCAGAACAGTTATAAAAGAAATAGTAAGCTCATATTCATCAATTTTTATGAATTGGGTACAAGAATATGCATTATACTAATACATATTTGTTTTCTGGTAATTGTAGCTTTCAAATTTGGATATCTTTCTCCAAGAAGAGATTTTGAAGCTGAGAGATGCTAGGTTCAGCTTTCTACTTTTGCAATAAAACGTCCTTCTTATGTTCCCCGCCAAGGCAATTTACTTGATTGTGGAATTTTTTTAATTGCATTCATGAAAGACCGATGTAGCCTGGACTACCGTTCTATCGATGTAAGTATGAAAATATGTCGTCAAAAACTTTAACTTTTTAGAGCAATATTTTTGATGTTATGTTTTTATATGCAGTTTGATGCGGAAAAGAAAAGACGCATAGTTGCTGAATGGATTACAACTTCAGAGCACAATGAAGAGCTAAATAAGAAGTCCAAACTGGTTGAATATGGAAGACGATGATTTTTTTTTCCTTCTTCTTTTATTTAATGTATGGAAAGCCCTAATGTATTATGTTCATTTGTTTTTTGAGTTGTAATGACATTTTTGCCAAACGGCTTCAATTCTTTTTGATTAAGCAGAAAAGAGTCTTTTACACTTCCATCGAATGACATTTTTGCCCTTCTAATTAATTCAAAACACCCCCGAACCCTTTTTTTAAAAAAAGAAAAGGGAAAAGAAAAACCGTTTCGGAGCTTCCTCTTCTTCCATATTCCAGTCTGTACTCAAACCTAGGTCATTCTCCTCCAAAATCTTCAAACCTTCCTCCCCATTCGCAATATTCATACCATGTCGGCATCAGCGGCAGAATCATCACCGGCAGCATTACCAAATAGAGAAGATGCACCAGTTACAGAAAATCCAAAAGCGACAGACGGAGAACAACGGAAACCCTATTCTAAGAAAGTTGCAAAAAAGAAAAAGGAAAAAGTTGCTAAACAAAAAGAAGTGCAAGAAGAAGTGCAAACAGAAGGTATAACTTTGATTTTATGTTCGCAAATTCTGTATATATTTCAAGGAAAATGACATTCTCCGTCATAAAATGCATTTGAATGTTAAATTCTATTCGCCGTTTAATTTGGAACGGATAATGTCATTCTCCGTCTAACTTGAAACGGAGAATGCCGTTCCCAGTGTTAAAACCCATAAGAATGGCCATTCTCCGACCTAATTTTTGGTTTTTTTTTTGTTTTGCAGAAAGAAAATCTGTCCGGAATAAGGATTCAAGACTTTTCCGTTCTACCTTCAAGGCAATGCTAAATCTTATGGAGGAGGTCAATCGAGATGCTGGCCGTTTACCTGAGCCAGTTATTGGTTCCTTGAAGAATACCGGTTTCTGGAATTTTGTCGAGGTTTTATACCAAAACAGAGTCCACGTCTCCGAAATGGCCAAGGTAACGGAAGGGCTTGAGAATTTAATTGCAAGTTACACAGAAGAAGAAGATGGCGTCGGGTGCTTTGAATTGAGCACCAATGTTAAAATCGCGCCAAGCGTCAAGGATATGGCAGTCATATTCGGTCTACCGCTGAATGAAGAAAGCGTTGATGATGTTTCTTACAGAAGATTGATAAAGGAAAACAACAGCAGCCCACACCACCAGCATCATTGAGCCTGTTCAGAGATCATTTCACAAGATTGCTGGCTAATACTAAGGGCAAACACTCAGAAGTCACGAATAAGGAAGTGAGAGACAAGTTCTTGAATTGTTACGACGGCTTCGTGGCGGAGATAACGCTGTTAATCCAGATGATTTGGCCAAGCTAATAATCTTCCACTTGTGCCAAACTGTATTCTTCACAAAGTCTGGAAGTTCAAATTTGCCGTACAGATTCTTGGCCTTGGTAGACATGTGGACGTGATCAAGAGTATATGCTGGCCAAGGTTAATCCTGGCATATGTAATGGATAGCTTAAAGAGAGTAGAAGCAAAACTGAACAGGGGGATTACTCAATGGCTTTCCACAAATTGGAAGGTTGCACAATATACTTCCTCTATTGGTTTGCAGAACATAGTAAATTTGTGGAAAGGAAGTTCGCCCCAATTCCTGATTACCCAAGATTTTTCACATGGAATGGGTACGATATCTCAAACTTCCTCAAGGCCGAATATCACAACAAAATGAGATCGAAGATGATATTGGAAGATCTGGTTATACCTGTTGGGGAGAAAAAGGGCACAAAGAAGAGGCCACCTATAGAAGAAGTTGAAAAAGAGGAGAGGAAGAACACCAAGAAGCAGGTGGGGATAATTTTGATGAACAACGGATAACACCGCATCATGAATGGGCGCTGTGATGGACGACTCAGCAAAGGAATTGGAGGATTTGAGAAGACATCATTCTGATATTCTTGCGCAGAATGAAGAACTGAAAGAAAAGTTGAAAGAGATGGAGGCACAAGGAGCGCAGTTACGTGCAGCCAACTTTGAGAATGCCATACTCAAAAAAAGCTGAAAGTGCTCCAGGCAGAAGAAGCAACAACGTGCAGTCAACGTTGTGATGGAGGGCTCTGTGCATGAACTGGAGGATTTGAGAAAGCAGAATTCTGTTCTTAAAGCGCAGAATGAAGAACTCAAAGATAATTTAAAAGAGATGGAGGCACAAGAAGCGCAGTTACGTGCAGCCAACCTTGAGAACGAGAAACTCAAAGAAAAGCTGAAAGAGCTCGAGGTACAAGAATCACAACAACGTGCAGTCAACGTTCTGATGGAGGGCTCTGTGCATGAACTGGAGGATTTGAGAAAGCAGAATTCTGTTCTTAAATCAGATCTACATGCACAAGGTAAAATCTTTTCTATTTCAAATTTCTGATTTGTAATCTTCCAGGAGAATGACTATTCTCCGTGTACTATAACACGGAGAATAGTCATTCTCCGTGTTATTTGGAACGGATAATTGCTATTCCCTATCATGTCGATACTGGAACTGGTTATTCTCCGTGTAATTCCAAACGGAGAATTCTATTCTCCGTATTATTATACGGAGAATGTCATTCTCCGTGTTAGGTTCACATCATACATTTCATTGTTGTTTGTTTTATTTCAGTACAAACAACCAAACAACTCAGAGAAACAAATGAAAGGCTCGTTGAGGAGAAAAGGGAGCTTCAAAATAAAGTTGAATCATTTAAGATTGAAGCCAATGAAAAGGATTGCAAAATTAAAGATCTCGAAGCCATGGCTAAATACTTCAGAATGAGGAGTTACAAGCTGCTGCTGAACCTGCTGCTCCAAGAGAAGTCAGAAGAAGAGGAGGATCGGGGGGAAAGAGGTTAAAAAAAAGCAATACAGTTGGAGAGGCTAATAAAAAGCGGAAGGTTAATATGTTGTCAAATTTTTTTAAATAAATATGTTTCCACCACATTTTTTCTGCCAAATTTTTCAATAATTTATACGGAACACGTGGATATATACTAGTAATAATAGTAATAAATTTAATTTTGGAAGAGAATTTTTAAAAATTAAGGTCTCAAAATCCCAAAGGTTTATGTAGTGATTTCACATGGATATATACTAGTAATAATAGTAATAATTTAATTTTGGAAAGTAGTTTTTTAAATTTAATAGTAATAAATTCGATCGTCTTATACTAGTAATAATAGTAATAAATTTAATTTAAGACCCAAAACTATTCTAATTTTTTCCACTTCCTAAGGTCATATAAGACGGTCGAATTTTCCATCTTCTTCTCTCAAACCCTCTTTCTTCTCCCAAACCCTCTCCTAAACCCTCTTCTAATCAAATGTCGCCGAAGAAACAACGACCGTCGCCGAAGGAGAAGGATCCACGAAGGTATGCGATACAGGCCAGAAGGGCAGAACTTGCAAGGGCGGCGAAAACCAAGATTATGGTCGCTAGGGCAGAGGCCGAAAGGGCAGCGGCGGAAGCAGCGGCGGCGGCAGCTAAGATAAAAGCGGAGGCGGCAGCCAAGCCACGTGCAAAAAGGCTAAAAACACTCATTGCTCGACGAAGACTAGAAAATCTATCTTCCATACAGAGTCGTCGGAAGACTCAACTTATGAAGATCGAAGGCGTACTCAAGCGAAGGCTAAGGTGGCAACGGATACAGAGTCATCAGCGTACTCTGTGGATTTTGAATCCTCATCAAAAGAGGAAAATGAAGAGGAAGAACAATCATCAAATAAGTCCCAGGCTGGAGAGGAGGTAAAAAAATTTAAAGACTCTAAAACTAAGAAGATTTACATTAAATATTTCAAGAAAAAGGCTGTTATGCCTGAAAGATCAATTAAGATGGATGATGTCGAAGACGAAGTTTTTCTGGATATATTGAAATTCTATCAATTGGAGAAACTGAACAAATCCTGTCTTGAGAAAATCTCCCAAACAATAGTAAGAGAATTTTACTCAAATCTTTCGGCTGAAATTAAAGAAAAAGAAGAGGATCAACCACTGGTGTTTCTGAGAGGGAAACTGATTAGGGTAAATGCTGCTGTCATCAACGAATTTTATGAATTTGATCCAGTTCCTGAGTTTGATATGAAAGATATTGATATGTTTCCATGACGGATGCAATTCATGAGATTACAGGTGTTTCCATGGGTGCCAAGACCCCTCAAAATGTATACAAAGATCAATTAAAAACTTTGTATAAATTGTTGCATGCCTACGTATCTCAAACACTCAACCCTACTGGACATGAGTTTTCCATCCATCCCGAAAGAGTAAAATTTCTTTATTATATGGGGAAGAAACAAAGGATGGATATAGGTTCCTACATGTTCAGTAGAATGATGCATCTCGTGGGAAAACCAACTGCAAGGACAGCTCTCCCTTTCGGAGGATTTGTATACTCGATGGCTAATAAACATTCTGTCCCAATCTTAGCAGGGGATGTTTATATTAAAAACAAAGGTCCCATGAGAAAACTAACCTTCACTCGAATGTTTGGAAAATGGGCAGCAGCTACAAGCAAACCATCAACATCTGGAAAACCATCAACTTATGGAATCAAAAACACTAAGGACAGGGTTGATGATCTATACAATTTTGTTGCTGCAAACTTTGAGAATGTCTTCAAAGAGATGAAGACTATATCCGACAACCAGAAATTGATTCTGGATAAGATTAACCAGATAGAGGTTGAATTTGCTGACCAAGAATAAGATTTTTCTTCCCTCGTGAAGAAGGTAAATGGGGTTAGCCCAAAATCTTATGTAAAAATACACATTGTGCACATTGACACTTTAATGCTAGCCATCACTTTGATACTTCTATTTATGTTTCTGGATGTCATTTCTACCTATAAAGTGAGTCCATACTGACTATAATTTTTCTTCATCCGTCCCTCACGGTGTAGGTGAAGGATATTTTGAGAAAGAAGAAGTAGGAAAAAAAAACAAGAAGAAGAAGATGGAGACGGCTATGAAGATTCATCTTTGAGTTTTGAATGTCTCTTATTTCAATTTGGAAGTAATATTTGACTTGTAATATTGTTCTGAATATTTGTTGGTCATGGCGGACAAACTAAATTTTGTGTTTGAAATATTGTAAGACTAAACTTTTCGCTTGTACTCATTGCATAGTTCGTAATTTGTTTTGAAAATATAATATGGTCTTGAATTTAGAGTAGGTCTGGTATTTATTTGGATTATTGTATTGTGAATTATGCAGGTTCTATGTTGAATTACTAACGTGGATTGGGCAGATTACTGTAACGTGAATTATGTAGTTTATTTGGACTTGGAATGAAGTATACTTAATTTGATTATGATTTTTTGGTTGAAGCGTTTATTTGGTTGACAGTTGGCATTCATAGATGATATTGATATTTTGGTGTATTCCTTTGATTTGCAGATGCCCATCACAGATTTCGTGAGTCCAGGGTGCATTGCTAGGGTTTACAGGTGGCATCATTACGGATGCATTCCTGGGATCACTGAAACTTTATTTGATTGTAATGTGTTTTGCTTTCTGTAAAAAATCATTACATCGATGCCATCAGTATGAATTCGATGCCAGTGCCTGTTCATCCCTTGTTATTGCTGAAGCAAAATTGTAATCCTGCATGTTCATCCCTTGTTATTGCAGAAACATAAATGTAATTCTGCCTGTTCATTCTTTGTTATTGCCATCAGTACATCGATGCCATCAGTATGAAGTCGATGCCAGTGTAATGCATAATGTAATGTAAGAAAAATTCTATTTGATAGTAGGTTAATTATATTCAAACATTCGCAAGAAATTTTGTTCAGCAATACAGTGGAAGCCTGATAAAATGATATTCGGATTATCTTGAAAATAATTTAATATTAGATGAATGTACTATGGTAAATGATATTAAAAATACTGTAAATATTTGGTGAAGAAAATATGAGATACTTGAACATTTCCAGTCCTAAATGTACCATACTTTGTTAAAAGCACAGAGAGTGTCCGTTCTTCGTTTCCAAAGAATGGAGAATGGCCATTCTCCATGTTAAAGGATTGTAGAATGGCCATTCTCCTTGAGAATGGCCATTCTCCGTATTAAAAGCAAAGATAACGGCCATTCTCCGTCCATTCGCCGTGTGAAAAGCAAAGAGAATGGTTATTCTCCGTCAATTCGTCGTGTTAAAAGCAAAGAGAATGGCCATTCTTCGTCCGTTCGCCGTGTTAAAAGCAAAGAGAATGGCCATTCTCCGTTTTAAAAGCAAAGAGAATGGTCATTCACCGTCCAAATAAAATATTCTCTTCGAAAATATTATCATTAGAAAAGTAAAAAATATTTCGTGTTAAAAGCAAAGATAACGGCCATTCTCCGTCCATTCGCCATGTGAAAAGCAAAGAGAATGGCCATTCTCCGTCAATTCGCCGTGTTAAAAGCAAAGAGAATGGCCATTCTCCGTCCATTCGCCGTGTTAAAAGCAAAGAGAATGGCCATTCTCAGTGTTAAAAGCAAAGAGAATGGTCATTCACCGTCCAAATAAAATATTCTCTTCGAAAATATTATCATTAGAAAAGTAAAAAAATATTTCGTCCGATCAATACAGATTTTTTTTTAAATATGTGAGCAGATGATCCGCCCGACCTCAGAAGCAGGTTTCCTCAGTTCACCACCGCCACCGTGACATGTAGCTTTATTAACAAAATATAAAATTATTAGATGAAAAATAAGATTTCTGACAATGGCATGGACAGTAAAATTAGAGCGGCGCCGCTGGTACTTCTTCTTGTTCGAGGAGGTTTCGACTACGTCCGACGCGAAGCGGACCGATTCTTCACAGCGCAGCTGGTACTCCTCGTTGTTCTAGGAGGGCTCGACGACGTTCGACGCGATCCGGACCGATTATTATTTCCATCTTCATCTCCGTTTCTCTTTCCACCACAACCACCAACACCACCACCACGACGGCCTGTAACCAAACAATAAAATACGAAATATTAAATTGGAAGGACTTTTGAGAGAGTAAATATGAGTTAATTTAGGGTGTTCATTGAAAAAATTAAAGTGAAGAATGACCTGCTAAAGCAAGTTACCAACAGGTCAAAAGTCTAAATCAGCATTAAATGATGTTTCTACACTATTATTCAATCCGATCCATTGAATCAACATCCAACGGTCCAGATTTCGGATGTATCGATACATCCATTTCCAGCGGATGTATTGTAGAACGACCCTATATATATATATATATATATATATATATATATATATATATATATATATGACCTCTAGCCTAGTGGTTAAGAGAGATGCATGCGGTCTAGGTGGTCGGGAATTCGAGCCCCAGTGGAGACGAGTTCGCCACAATTACCATTGCTTCAAAAAAGAAAAAGAAAAAGAATATATATATATATATATATATATATATATATATATATATATATATATATATATATATATATATATACACTAAGTGTGCACAGACACACTAAAAAAATATATATATATACACTAAGTGTGCACAGACACACTAAAAATATATATATATATACACTAAGTGTGCACAGACACACACACACATATATGTGTGTATACGCACGCTTAGTACTGATAATTATTTATTAATACTAACTGCTTATACTAATTACTTAACTTTTTACAATTAATACTTAATATTAACAAAAAATTATACTTTAATTAAGACAATTAAAACCGAAAGTGATACGTCATCAAATTTTCACTAAAAATTGGGTGTACGAAGACATCTTTTTCATATATGACAAGAGTAGACAAGAATTATAAAGTAATGTTTATACCAAGCTATTTTTTTCCCTCTTTTAGCTTAACCAAATAACTGAAATGTGTCCACCCACTTCTACAATTTCTTATACACTTTCAATTGAACCAAACAAGCTTTGTGGTTACACATAATACCAATCCAAAACTCGTACTTTTTTCATATCCAGAACTCGTAAAGCAGTAGTAAATTATGTCCCTTACTAATTAAAATGGCACTATATTTTCTGTTAGATTACATTTCAATTTTTATATTTTTGTACATATTTAGAATGGTCATAGAAACAAAGAATTATATCATCAAAACTATAAAATAAATTGTCAATTCTGAATATGACAATAACTATTAAAGTTTTATAAATTTTGTAATAAATTAGGACTGTAAAAAAATTAAATATCCCATAATAATTTTATAACAATTTTTTTTTATGTGTGTGTTTTTAACAATGGTCTAAATTCTCAAATCCCAAGGCCGTCCAAGTTGCGTGAAACATCCCAAAGAAAGCTCTCGGGTGCTGAGAGTACTGTGGAGAATTATAAAAAGAAACAACACTTCCCATGCGTCGTCGGAGACTGTGAGTTAAACTCCTTTCGACCCATTTGCCGGGCCTTTGCTCACCCCTCCCGCTACGCAAACCAAAACCAGAACACATGCTCCTCCTCGATCGACGTCCCCATCCTTCCTTTCCGAACCCTAGTATTTTATAGTACGAGTTGCACTGCAAACTCATCCAAAAATAGTAGCAGTAGTGAACCAGTGAAGAAAGAAAGAAGGAAGGAAGGAGAAGATGATCAGCCTGTCGGACTTGTACCACGTGATGACGGCCATGGTGCCGCTGTACGTGGCGATGATCCTCGCCTACGGCTCCGTGAAGTGGTGGAGGATCTTCTCCCCCGACCAGTGCTCCGGCATCAACCGCTTCGTCGCGCTCTTCGCCGTCCCCCTCCTCTCCTTCCACTTCATCTCCACCAACAACCCCTACGCGATGGACCTCCGCTTCATCGCCGCCGACACGCTCCAGAAGCTCCTCGTCCTCGCCTCCCTCGCCGCCTGGGCCCACCTCAGCCGCCGCGGCTGCCTCGAGTGGGCCATCACCTTCTTCTCCCTCTCCACCCTCCCCAACACCCTCGTCATGGGCATCCCGCTCCTCAGGGGGATGTACGGGGACTTCTCCGGCAGCCTCATGGTCCAGATCGTCGTGCTGCAGTGCATCATCTGGTACACTCTCATGCTCTTCATGTTCGAGTACCGCGGCGCGCGGATCCTCATCACCGAGCAGTTCCCGGACACCGCCGGCTGCATCGCCTCCATCGCGGTCGACTCCGACGTCATGTCGCTCGACGGGAGGAACGACGCGATCGAGACCGACGCCGAGGTCAAGGAGGACGGGAGGCTGCACGTCACCGTCAGGAGGTCCAACGCCTCGAGGTCCGACGCCTACTCGCGCCGCTCGCAGGGGTTCTCCGGCGGGACCCCGCGCCCCTCCAACCTCACCAACGCGGAGATCTACTCGCTGCAGTCGTCCAGGAACCCCACGCCGAGGGGCTCCAGCTTCAACCACGCCGACTTCTACTCCATGGTCGGGAGGGCCTCCAACTTCGGAGGGCCCAACACGCCGCGCCAGTCGAACTTCGAGGAGGAGCACTCCGCCGCCGCTGGCGGCAAGCCGCGGGCCCCCGCCGGTGTCCCGGCCGCGAAGCCGGCTCCGGCGGGCGGCGGGAGGAAAGCGAACGGGCAGGCGCAGCAGGAGAGTACCGGTGCGGCAACCAAAGACCTGCATATGTTCGTCTGGAGCTCCAGCAACTCTCCGGTGTCCGACGTCTTCGGCAACAACAACCCGGAGTACGCCCTACATTCTGCTGAACATGCTACTGCCAATGCTGCTGTCAAGGAAGTTCGACTCGCCGTCTCACCTGGCAAAGGTACAAATATACTCTTCTTTCTTGCATCGGTTCAGTACTGACTAATTTGGTTAATGAGTGTGCAGAGAGGGACGAGTTCAGCTTCGGAAACAAGGACGGCGTCGACGAAGGGGGCGTCGAGAAGATGCAGGGCTCTGCAGCCGCGGATAAGCTGGGCCGGAGAACCGCGATGCCGCCGACCAGCGTCATGACGAGGCTCATACTCATCATGGTGTGGAGGAAGCTCATCCGGAACCCCAACACCTACTCCAGCCTCATCGGCCTAATCTGGTCTCTAGTTTCATTCAGGTAGTTAAATTTGAAAATACAATATACAAATTCAAATTAAAACGATAGTTATTTACACTAACATTTTCTAATTTTAGGAAACTCTACTGTTATGTTATGGTTAATGCAATCATTCCTTAAGTAAAATACAAAATATAAAATATAAAATATAAAAAAGATTCGTTTAATAAAAAACAAAACATATAAAACATTAGTGAAGTGACTTAGAATCGGTCGCTTTGGTTGACAAGAATCCGAGACTAATGTCTACTAACTATTTTTTTTTTTTTTTTCCTTCAGATGGAATGTGGAGATGCCTCTCATAATAGCAAAGTCCATCTCTATACTCTCTGATGCGGGCCTGGGAATGGCCATGTTCAGCCTTGGTCAGTACTCTTCTGCTGTTACAGCTAAGCCTGTTTCCTATATTTATTTCTGATGATGACGGACGCGTCTTTTGGATGTGGCCAAGCAGGTCTGTTCATGGCATTGCAGCCGAGGATAATAGCGTGCGGCAACCGAGTCGCGTCGCTCGCCATGGCTGTCAGGTTCCTGGCAGGGCCGGCTGTCATGGCCGCCGCCTCCCTCGCGGTCGGTCTCCGCGGCGTCCTCCTCCATGTCGCGATCGTACAGGTCGTCCCCCTTGCCCTGTCCCCGACCACCCAGAACCCCGATCCGAGTAGTCCAATCACACTCGTAATGATAAATAATAAATAATAAATTGTGCGAACAATTTGTTTTGTTTTGCAGGCGGCTCTGCCACAAGGGATAGTACCGTTCGTGTTCGCGAAGGAGTACAATGTGCATCCCGACATTCTTAGCACCGGGTGAGCAGTTTTGATGTTTCGGTCTTGTACATTCTCTTGTTAATGTGGTAACAACATGTGTGTTAGTTGTTACTTATTGTAGTGTTGGTTTTGTGAAGGGTGATATTTGGGATGCTGATCGCCTTGCCGATAACCCTGGTTTACTACATTGTGATGGGCCTGTGACCCGATGCAAAATTTTGCAAGATGGAGAGCAAGAGGGCAGCTAGCTTCAGAGCTTGGACATGTTTACATGCATGGAGAAACAAATACAAAGCTTGCACCAACCCAGGAAGAGATTCAACTTAGATATTCTATGTGATTACTTGTTCAAATATTTTGAGTTCTTCATGCTCTGTTCTTGAGGATATGCTGCCCCAAAAAAAAAAACGACAACATGACTATTTGACATAAGAATAAATTTTTTGGCTGATGGCTTTGTAAATGATGGTGTTATGGATGTTTATATTAATGGAATTTTTTTTTTGCCCGCGGGAGCGATCGCACGCGTGCCTGTGAGTCCGCGAGTCACAGGCACTAGTTTCCTCCTGCACACAACCATGGGTCCATTTTGTCTTCCACCAATAGACGTGCAACACGTGGTCGGTGGACCATAATTGTGGTCCAAACTCGCAAACAACTTAACACTGCCGTTATATTATTGGTTTGGACCATTCGCTTTCTCGTGTGACAGTCTCACGTGCAAGGACAAGAACATGGATGGCATGTGTCGTAGTGTCGTTGCAATTATACTTAGTAGTCTGGTTGGTTGTCAGTAGAAGAATTTAAAGCGGAGGGCCGTCTTTTAATCTTATTTTTTTTCCGCTTTGGTGGTGGTCCCGAGAGTTTTATTTGTCGGGCGGTGTCGTAGAGGAGGAAATGCTTTAGTACTAGCTTAGGATGGGGTGGTGGTGCCGAGGAAAGGTCTTTGCATGGGTACGTACTTTGGTCCCCCTCCCCTAACGTCCAGCCGACCGATTTGACGTCGACCGGCTCGGCATATCCGGCGACATCCGTACCTCTTTCTCCGATCCCGTTGTTGCGAGGAGCGGATGCTTTATGGGTAGCGCGTCTTTTCATGTTTTAATGACCTGCCCGTCCTTCTTTGTCTCTGTATCAATGTTGTATGTACCTGGGTTTGGTTTGTGTTCAAACTATGGAATAATCAGGGCCAGCCCACTGGGTTGGTTGCTCTATATAGTTTTAGTTACTTCTTGATGCTTATTATCGGTCGAATCTGTAGGTCATCTGCGATCTATATCTATATCGGAATCACGTTGAGCATAAAGGTTGTTCTTGATGCTTATTAATATTAATTTTTATTTTTATTTTTATATTAATGTTAATATTAATATTAATATTAATGTTAATATTAATATTAATTTTAATTTTAAGTTTAATATTAATTTTAGTATTTAATGTTAATATTAACATTAATATTAACATTAAATTTAAGATTAAAGAGTGAAATTTTTTTTAGGGAATTTTCTAAGGAGAACTTTTGATCCGCTTCCATATATATATATATATATATATAAAGTTTTCTCTCTCTTGAGAGCCAAGGAAGCGAACTTTTATTTCTCTCTCTCACACACCCTTCTCCACTTCTCGCGAAGTAAGTGTAATGTCCTGTCCTGCTCAGTTCAACCGGAGGAATCAAAACGCAACAGCGTTTGGACTTATCCATACAACGGCTTGCTCGAAATTTCGTTCGGCCGAGGCAACCCCTCGCTTAGGTGGGTGGCTTCGATGAACTTATGTTTGGCTTTCACACTAATAAACTGGATGTTTTCAAATACGTACACAAATTAGGTTTGATAAAAGAGATTAATCTACATAGCTAAGGGAACAATCTCACCTTGGGTCAGATTGAGTTAGAACGTGAAAATGTCCTACGGCCGGCTTAGAAATGTTGCACGACGTGCTTTCAAATTGACACTCGGTCCTTCGTCCCGGGACTTAGAAGAATGAAAAGTTGGTTTATGTTGCCACAAGAGTATGAACTTAGCATAGTCATAGGCGTCGCACGATATAAATGCTTGATAAAGCATGCTAGATCTGTCCCACCGTCCAATGCTTGGCATAGCATAATTGTCATATAAGTCTCAATGCACATTTTCACGGTACAAGGCTTAACATAACATTTGATCGTCCCACGGGTTAAGTCGTATCATACGGTTTATGGCAATAGTAGGGCACTCAAAGAACACGGTAGTTTAAATTGAACATGTGCTCAACCCTATAGTATCAAGGCCCATCGTCTAAAGTATAACACAGTTTATGGGGTACTTCAAAGAACCTGAATTTGGCAAGTTGAGCAGGAAGACTATCAAATAGTCGTTCCTGAATTTGAGTCTGAAATGAGTATGGAAACATGGAAAGTTATTGCGATCGGTTGTCGACGAGACAATCCCTGGTTTGAGGTAAAAGAATAAGAAGTAAAGAATGAGAAATTATATTGAGAATGGTAAATCGAGTTGAGTCATATGGTGAGTTAGTTATGCACTATTGCATGGTTATGGACAATTTGTGCACAAGGTGTCACGACCCGCACCCGGATATACGGGTACGAATACGTAGACGACGTCCAGCCTACGCCGCAGTATCGGCGGTAGAACGCTGTCTAGTACCCAATAAATATACACTACGTCTAGAAGGCCTATAACTATAAATATACTCTAGTCACATCACAACAGCTAGGGAAGATAAGACAAGAAAGATAACTAAAGCACAAGAACAACTAAAAACTGCTAGAAGGAATCATAAGACAGGAAAATAAAGAAGGAACAACAAGACTAACTAAGGATAACTCCCAGACAACTCACATAGAATAATAGTGAGATCCACCTCTGCTAGCAACATCATGATGTCCAAAAATGGTATAACAACTCCTAAAATATTATCAACGGTATCCTGTCAGGAAAATGAGCAAGTACAAGCACTAACAGCAGTTCCATGTGAATTGACAAATTCTATAAGAGACAGTATAATAAACTACAAGACAAAGATATATGAAGACTTAGGAACCGTTCGGAAGCTGAGTTACAACCCTTAAACCAAACAAGGACCGGGGTTGTAACTCTTCTCCCGAACAGAGCTTAGTCTCCAATCAAGGTACAATATAATGGCATGTAGAACATGTGAGTAATCTGAATATCATAGCATGGTGAGAAAGTACTGAATGTAGAACAGAACATGATATATGATAAGATAAAGTAAACATAAAATGTGCCTCGAATATTATAGCATAATGTGATCGGTATGGGTCAAGATCAGGCTTCCAGCCGACCGGCTATAAGTGCGTGGACTCGGCCCGGCCGGGATGGTAAGCTATGGAGCGAGAAGTAACACAGGTCAGGCTATACCCATCGTGAGGTGAGAGTATAGCTATGGTTGCAAGGAGTAACTCAAGGGGGCATTGATCACACTATCTATAATATTCCCTATTTCCCCGAGTAGTATACGGATCCGGACATAACACGTCATGGCACGAGATTCCCTAAGAAGGTAGCTACTCCTTCTCAGGAATCGGAGTCAATACAAGTACAAGAACAAGATCGAGCAAGTACCAGTATCCCAAGAAAATCCAAGAATGACATCTCATGACAGGAATCCGGTATATACTAGTCCGTGAACTATCGTGACTGAGAATCAAGTAAGACACTACGACTGAATCGGATATAGCAGATATCAAGACAATGAAAACTATCAGTGAATGTACTCGCCTGCGGTCCTGAGCTGTCAATGGGGTCGATGCTCAGAGTGATGCCACAGACCTAAGATAAGATATATATAAACTAATTAGGGTTCAACAGTGTTAGGCTTGATTCTATAGTATAAGCTACGCAATCTAGGTCAGACTCAGTCAACTAAGTCAAACTAGGCCACAATAAGTCAAACCAAGTCAAACTAGGTCAAACTGGGTCAATAGTTGACTTACAGTTGACTTTTGGTCAACTGGTCAACTCTAGGTCAAAACTAGTCTAAACTAGGTCAAATGTTGACTCTACTTCGACGTTCAGTCAAAGCAGTCAACCATGGTCAAATAGGGTCAAGGATAGTCTCTATAAACATCTACAGGGTCAACACATCAATTTCAGTGATTGTGAAATCACCGGAATCGATGGAACTCAAAATACCACAAAAGGAGAAAGATTATAATAATAGGGTGAAAACCTACAGATGTTGTCGGATGATAAAATAAATATCATCAACGTGTCCAGAATGGTCAAATCAGCTAGGATAGCCCGTCCAAAAGTCTAATTTGGACACAGGAGCAAAACGATAATTTTGGGCCAAAATGATGTCCGCCGTTGGACACACTTTGCACCGAAAAATGTGCCAAAATAAAAGTGCACAAAATCTAACAAATTATATGTCCACAAAACCAGAATGACGATACGAACCCAACGGTATATCCAGAATTGGATTCCGTTGACCCGATCTCAAATTGGTCCGTTGACGCGGACACTTGGTATCCGGTTTGCACGGAAATGCGTGCCGGAGCAAATGTCCTCAAAGCTCAGCAAATTATATGTCAACGAGTCCAGAATGACGATACGAACTCAACGGTATATCCGGAATTGGATTCCGATGAGCCGAACTCAAAATGACCCGTTGACCCAGAAAGTGGGACCCGCTTTGCACCGAAATGCGTGCCAGGGCCCACGTTCTCCAAATCAAGTAAACTTTATATGAAAACATGCCAGAACGACGCCACGAGTCTACTGGTGGTGTCATAAATTGAATCCGGAGTCCCGGGTTCAAAAATAGAATTTAACTAGTACAAATTAAAGAATTCGAACGGCCAACTTTGGCGTCGAATTCGACCGACCTAACAAACTCAAACTGAAATGAAATCTAAAGGGGACAGGAAGAGGGTTATACCAGCTGTGCACCGGAACTGGTGGCGCGCAAAACGGAGCTGCAACGACGAAGATACGAACCTGCGAAGTCGGCGTCACGAAACTGTCCAAAAATAGTTTAATTAAAAATGTCAAGTTGGTGGCCGGTTTTGATGTATCAAACGACGAAATTAACGGTTCAAATTTGAGAGAGATGAAGGGGTATATACCGAGATTGAGACGGAGCGAAGAAATTGCCGATCCAACGGTCGGATTGTCCAAAAAATCGGCACGAAGTTGCTGTCCTGAAACGTCGAAATTGCACTCCGTTCCCGCGCGCGTCGACGGAACTCCGAGAAAAACGTTGAAAACGCCTAGACGGCGTGTCCCGGAGGACGTTGGCCGCCACGGGAGAGTGCGGGGGTGTGCGCCCGGCCATGGAGGGTGGCTCACGGGGGCGGCGGGCCGGCCACACGGCGGCGGCGCGCGGCCACGCGCGGCTGCTGTTGCCGCGCTGCTTCTACTGCAGCTGCGCTGCATGCTGCTGCTGCGGGCTGCCTCGCGTGGCGGAGGCCGGCCAGAGGCGGCGGCACGGCGCCGGCGATGGCCTCGGCACGGTGGGGTGTGGAGTGGTGGAGGAGATGGTAATGGTGGGAGTGGTGGTGATGGTGTTGCTTTTAAAGAAGAAGAAGTGAAGAAGAAGGAGAGAATGGAGGTGGTGGCTGTGATGGTGGTGGAGGTCGGCTGCCATGGGGGGTGGGGAGTCGGCTGAAGCTTGGGGTTGGGGAGGTGCATGCATGTGTAAGGAGAGTGAGAGATAGATAGATATTGTGTGTGTGTGTGTTTAAAAGAGAGTAAGAGAGAGAGTTGATATTTGTGAGAGAGAGGGAGGGGGGGTCGGCCACACATGGGGGGGCTGTGAGCTGGAGGTGAGGGGGTGAGTGTTGTGTAAAGTGAGAGAGAGTGTAGTGCCCCATCCCGCTCAGTCAATCGGAGGAATCGAAACGCCGACGGCGTTCGGACTTGGCCTTGCGACGGCCGTTTGAAGACATCGCTCAGGTAGGGTAGTTTCGGTGAACTTACCTCATCTTTACCTTCACATAATAAATCGTATTTTCAACTTGCACAAGTAGGCTTGAAGATAAAAGATACGAACCCACATAGCTAAAGGGAGTAATCCCGTCGAGTTGAATTGAGTTAGAATATGGAAACGTCCAATGGTCGGCTTAGAATTGATGCACGTCGTGCTTTGAAAATGTCACTCGGTCCTTCGTCCCGTGGCTTGGGAGAAGGAAGTTTGTTGAGTTGGCAAGTCATGATCGCAGCCTAAGTCATAGGCGTCGCCCGCATAAATGCTTCATAATGCATGCACGGTCCCATCGTCCAGGGCTTGGCATAGCCTTGGCTTGCCCCAGAAGTTAAGTTACGTCGCATGACTGCCGGCGTAAGTCCAAGTACCCAAATGACTTGGTCGTTCAAAGTTGAACGGTGCACGGCACGTTCCATCGAAGCAAGGCTCGACGCAGCCTTTGCTCGTTAAGTTGTAGGCTGAGTAAGTTAGGCAAAGTTATGCCGGTCGACCTAAGTCATTCCAAGTGCTGTCTCGCTCATTCTGCGGTTGACAGGTTAAATAGTCCCACAATCCCAAGGCCCGTCATATAAAGTATGACCTGGGCGATAACGTCACGTAGAACAGAAGTCGAATTGAGGCACGATGGCACGGTCCTAGTGTTTTAAGGCACGGGCCACGGTTGATTATTGAGTTTAGAGAAAGGGGCAAGAAAGAAGAATGCTCGCGACTATAGGTCGTCGAGGCGGTTTCAGAAGAAAGAAGAATGCTCGCGACTATAGGTCGTCGAGGCGGTCTCAGAAGAAAGAAGAATGCTCGCGACTATAGGTCGTCGAGGCGGTCTCATAAGAAAGAAGAATGTCCGCGACTATAGGTCGTCGTGGCGGACTCAGATTTGGAAAGTGTCGATCGCGTCTTGCATGGTCATTGGACAACTTGTCGACAAAGTGAGTTTCCCCGCACGGCAACCCGAGGCCTCGGAACCACTGCGGGCATTGGGAAACATGCAACTTGTCGACAGGGTGAAAGTTTCCCCGCACGACAACCCCGAGGCCACGGGACCGTTGCGGGCATTGGGAAACAAAAGATAAACTGTGCTTTGCACGGGTTAGGCGGAGACTTGCAGCGGGGCTAGCTACCTTGCGCTGAAAGGGACGCCCGTCTAATAAAAGAAAGAGGAGTCCACTATGGCTCTGGGAGCCAGTGACCAAGTTCATATAGATGTCGGCAGATAGCGGCTAACCGCGTGTATGCCTTTGGATTGAGTTGAGTTGAATATGTATGCAGTATGCAGTAAGAAAGACACAATGTCTGGGTCTAAGATTTGGCAACAGCGAAGGCGGCGTGCTTCGGCACGGGATGTGGCGTCGAGTGATAAGTCGTTGGATAGAGTGCTTGAGTTAGACTTTAACTGTTGCGAGTTAAGTCAAGAAGGGCCGTAGGGCAGTTTTCTTGAAGTTACGTGAGTTATTGGGCACGGCCTCGAAATGCGAGGCACGACACAAAGGAATTATAGCACGGTCGTAAGGAAATTGGGTATTACCGCGTAGTTGCGTCTCTGATTTTGGCCGAAAGGCAAGCACGACCTGATAGGTTACGTTGTTGGCACAAGAAGGGGTCTAGAGGCAAAGTATGAGTTAACGTTGACCTTACAAGCACGGGATGGTTTTGACACACAAGTTGCGCCAAGGCGCGGGTCCTAAAACTGAACCTAAGGCAAGACTAGAAAGACAATCGAAAGGGTTTTAAGCTGCACAAAGTAAATGAACGTATAGGTTTTGTATGGGTGGGCGAGAAGCTCACTCCACCAGTACAGTGGTACTGACACCCACACAGTATTTTATGTGCAGGCACAGATAGAAGCTCGTGGCGCAGAGTTCGCTTGGATGCGTCGAGGCACGGAGTTCCTTGGCGATTCGAAGCGTACGG
Source organism: Iris pallida (assembly GCA_029216955.1). Classification (NCBI taxonomy): domain Eukaryota; kingdom Viridiplantae; phylum Streptophyta; class Magnoliopsida; order Asparagales; family Iridaceae; genus Iris; species Iris pallida. Next base: position 14,877,844 of record JANAVB010044419.1, read on the forward strand.
CCGCCTGGACTGAAGACTTATACAGGACATAATGTATGGACATCGCCTTCCGAAGCTTCCGCTGATTCAAGCATGTACTCGAGAGAAGAGAGAGAGCAGAGTGACTTGTAATTGAGAGAAAAGAGATCTTGAGAGACATTGTAAATTGGCCTTGCGCCCCATTGTAATCTTTGTTTCAATATCAATAAAGATCATCTTTTGAGAAACTTGTGTTTGTTCTAAATTCCGCTGCTATTATTTAACGTCTCTGCTTGGGACTTCTGTGCGACGACCCCGTCGCCGCCGATGGAATCGGCCGTTATGGAATCGCCTTGCACGAGCGCAATCTAGGCTCGTGCGGCATCACGTCTTAGCGAGGACGATCGCTCCTGCGGGAGCGGGGCGTGACATAGTGGTATCAGAGCACGGCTTTACGTCCTTGGACTATCGATTGAATTCTTTAACTCGTTGTTTCCGCAAACTCTGTTGCTTCCGCAAAGTTGATATCGTTGGTGCGCTCTCTCTCAAATGACCCATGGGATGTCCATACAATAAGTCTATCTATTTTGCAAAACATAGGTGAACAATTTTTTGATAAGAAAACAAAAAGATGGTTTACGTAAGCACGGTTGGCTAAGTCGGGCTGGGCATATACACCAAAGTTGCGTCGACCTTAGAAAAGTCGAGTGCGGGAATTGAATAGCGTCAAGCTAGAATGAGTTGAACTCGATTGAGTAAAGTAAGATGAGTATCGATAGGGGTGCTATCGAGCGACGATATCGTCGGTGCGATATAGATAAGCGTGCTTGGGTTTTGAGGAATGGTTCGAACGGGATTCGAAGAAGTCGATTTTGAATCAAATAATAAGTTGAGGATTGGTTGAATGACTTCATTCCTGAGTGGTGTATGCGATAGGCTCAGGGATGTCGAACGATGCGAATTGAGGAAAATAAGTTGGTCGATGACTTAAGATGGACGGATGAAGAATACGTGAAATTGGTTGGAGGAAATTGATATCGTAAATGATTCGAGGGAAAATGATCGGAATTGGTGTTATGAATGTCGAGGAGACTATCCAGTTGGACGATAACATCATTCGCACGACTCGAAATTGGTTGCAAAGGAAGATCGTCAGGTTACGTATATCGTCGATGGTATTGAGGCGTCACTACCAAAATAAGTCATATTACCGACGTAATTTACGACGTTTTCCGAAAACGTCGCAGATAAAAAACAATTTACCGACGTTTTCTTATGACGTCGCAAGACGTCACTACTAGCGACGTTCAGCGACGTTCAGCATCGTATAGTAACTACGTTTGCGTATTGAAAAACTCACGTCGCGGATATGTCGGTGAACGTCGCTAATATCATTGATATTAGCGACGTTTGGCGACGTTTTTACTATGGCGTCGTTAATATCAATAAAGTTGCGACGGTTACCGATGTCACGACCCGTTACCCAAATTGTTGGGCCGGGCCGAGCCATGTCCAGCCTACGCTTAAGATAAAGCGCAGTAAGCTGTTCTAGACAGTCAGGTAATAATGATAAATGTGCTAATAATTAAGATAGTTTAAGGATGATCACAACACAGCTTCTATATAGATGAAAAAACCACTAAGTTTGATAATAATACAAACCAAAATGTAAGACTGGAGACAAGGTCCAGTTTAAAGGTACAAAACAGCGTCTGTGATAATAACCCAACACTAAGTCAAACTAAGCAGCTAAGCAGGATTCCCTGCTGGAATATCCTCAACTGGAGCTCCATAGTACGGGTCACAAAGCATTTTCTCCTCGGTCAAAATACCTACAACGTTATCCTGTCAGGACGGGAGCAAGTACAACCTCTACTACTAAAGTACTGAATGTATAATGCAAGAGATGTACAACAGGAACATGGTATGATAAGACTGAAAAATAGACATACTGGAATCAAGGTAAATCATATAAAGCGGGAAATCATGGTATATCTTGATTATCATTTTAAGACACTCTTGTCAATTGTGGCATGTGTACATTATGTATTAAAACTGGGGCATGTATGAGATCGGTCAATAAATGCTATGCTAGTTTACTGCAATGTACGTATGTACATTCCACAAGTCCAGAAACTACATTGTTAGTTTACTGCAATGTACGTAAGTACATTCCACAAGTCCAGAAACTACATTCTCAGTTTACTGCAATGTACGTATGTACATTCCACAAGTCCAGAAACCGCACTGCTAGTTTACTGTAATGTACGTATGTACATTCCACAAGTCCAGAAACTACACGATTAGTATACTGCAATGTAAGTGAGTACATTCCACGAGTCCAGTAACTATACTATCAACTCTCTCATAACCCAGTAATCATCATGTAAAAGATACGGGAAATAGTGTAAAGCATGGTGGGAACTGTCAATAGTATGAAACATGTTATGATTTGACTTGCTACTCCAAGGATCAGCATTCACATGGGTTGATTAACATTCTTTTATCACATAACAGTGTTTTAACATTTAACAAAAGACTTGCAACTGGATTAATGGTAATTTACAAGGTTGTCACATGTACTTAACATTAAAAGACAGTAAATGAGTTTGTAGATGTACTTGCCTGGAGCAAAGCAATGCAATGACAATAAAGCTAAGATGTAGAGTGTCCTGGCACTGAAAACATATATATACTCAGACTCTAAGTTACAAGACAATATAAATACACTAGTGATGTGAGAAGGCCAAATTGGACATTGGCTAGGTGAACTTAGCCTAGGGGTTCAAAGTGAAGTGATTTGGCATCTAAACTAACACATGGGTCTCCCATATTAAGGCTGGTTAGCAATCCAAATACTAGAAATACAAAAAAAATCACAAGTCATGACTTAGTCATAATTATTGGTAAAATAAACATTCTGTGCACTGTGTTCTAACAATTTTAGAAAATACTAGAAATCTCCAATAAATGCAAAATAATATACTGACAGAAACCTTGTTAATTATAGAAATTTATTATAATTTTTCTGGAATTTATTAACCAGTACAAATATTTTATAAAAATCAGTTTTCCTAAGTATACAGAAAGTGAGTTTTGGTTTCATATGCCAAACTAGTGGCAAAACAGTAAATTAATTACTACAAAAATTATACTAAATTAGCCAACTTAACAAAGTATCTAAAAACTATTTTTCCATAATTTTAGCAATACTTTAAGTATTTTTAGAAAAACAAAAACAGCAAGGCACACAATAATTAATTATCTGCGTATTTTGTCCATGTACATAATTTGAACCAAAGTTCAAATACAGGACCCAAGGCCATGAATCAAGTCCAATATGACTTGTACAGGTCTTGAATATGTGAAAACACATTTGAGCCCAAATACCCATGCTAGGCTTGGACATCAAATGGTTGCAGTAATTTAAATATACAAAAATACAAATTGATAAAAGTGCAAAGTAAATATTATTATTTTAATAGGGCAAAATTATATATAGTGGTTACAAAAGTATGACAACTTATTTTATAAAGATATTTTACACTAAGTAAAGTAAAACATATATATAAAAGTACATCTACAATATTTATATTTATACATAAATATATAGATATTTTTATCAAGGATATATATATATCCATATATTAAAAGTTACATATATATATGTAAGGAAAACACTTTATTTTATAAAGTATATATATATATAAATATATATATATATAAGGAAACATTTAATTTTAAAGTGTATAATAATGTATATATACATATGAAAATATATACATAATTTACTAACTATAAAAATATATACTAGAAAATATATACCTATATACATATAAATATATATATAAAAGTTTACTAATTATAAAATTATATATATACATATAATATACTGTCAAAATACAGTATATAAAATATATATACACTAATATATATATATATATACATATATATATAAATATATATAGAAAAAGAAAAAGGAAAAGGAAAGGAAAAAGAAAAGCAAAAACAACCAGCAGGGGGGGGGCTCGAACTCGGTCAGCCAGAGGGGGGGGGGGGGTTTTAAACTGTGCGGGCTGGCCAGTAGGTCGGGTTCGAGTGATTGTTAGGGAAGGGTTTTAGTTTATTTTATTTAGTACAGAAATTAAATGGGTTTTTACCCGTTAAGCAAAGCCCAAACCCGTTAGTTCATGTTATGAGTCCTGTGTCCATACAGTCAAGGACACGAAGGACAGCCGAGTCTTGTGTCGGGGCTATGCACGACACGCACGACACGATCTACGCGTGTCCACACTTACCACTAGGTTCGTCTAGGCTGGGCGAGTCTGTGTCCGTGTACACGAGTCGAGATTCGACACGAGGACGAAGCGATACGTACGTGTCCGAGCTCGACTTGCTGTCGAGAGGGCGATCAGGCGGGGGAGGCGTCGGCGTCGTGGCGGAGCGGTGGCGCTGAGTTCGCCTCGTCGAGACGAAGGTGATGGTGGTGGTGGATGACGACGGCAGCGACTGTGGAGGCTGGACGAAGGGTCGCCGGAGTTAGGTGGCTGCGGTTTGGGAGTGGGAAAATAGGAGGCGGAGTTGTGGTCGTGGGGGGCTGGGATGGTGGTGGTTGTGGAGAGGGAGACGAGGGGGTCATTTTATAGGGGAGTTGAGGCGGTGGGCGGCGGATTACGGCCGGATTAGGGTTAGGGTTAGGGTTAGGGTTAGGGTTACGGGAAGGCGGTGGGGGAGATGAGGGGTTTTTAGGTTTAGGTCCCTAGAACTTAGAAATTCTCCTATAGGTCCTTCCCATGGTCAAATGCAATTAATAATTTGCAAACTGACCCCCGCGGTTCAGTTTGCAAAAATAAATTTGCAAAGGACAATTGGAAAATTACAAACAATATTTAAAACAATCTGAATAATTGCAAACCTATTTAAAACAACTTTAAATAATTGCAAAATGATATTTTGGTATTTAAAACCCATTTAAAATCATTTAAAAATACAGGAAAAATTCCTAATAATTATTATAAAATATTTTAATACTAAAATAATCATTAATGGCCAATTTAATACTGATTAACAAAAATTTTGAAAAACTGGGGCTGACAAATCTTCCCTCCTTGAAAAATTTCGTCCTCGAAATTTACAAGAACTGAAGACACGCAAGGTATCTAACGTTTTAAAAATAATTACAGCGATGACTAAGGCTATCTCCTAATGATGGAACGTCTATGAAACAGGTCTACTGGTCAATGGTTTGGTCTCATGGGTGCAGTTACTAAATGATGGTTTGGCATGAGTCTAGTGATAGGTAACTTAATAAGGCACTAGAATCAAACAGTCATATGTAAATAAATCCAACCTGTGGCACCGTCTGTCAAGTATTCTGGCTCTGGCTCTGGGCCCTGCACTGGTACTGCTGCCTGGATGGCTAAAGGGTATGCTCTCCCTGAAGGTCCTCTGGTAAATGGCTTCGCCTTCGGGCACTCCCGAATCATATGGGTGGAAGACCCGCAAGCAAGACACTGGCTCAATTTCTTCCTACAGATGGAGACATCGTGCCCTGGCTTTTTGCAGAAGGCACAAGAGACCCACTTCTGCGGCTGGTGTCCCGGATCTCGGGCAAATGATAACTGATGCTGAGGATGAGCTGGTGGAGAATAGGCCTGCTGGTGCTGGGTAGTCGTCCTCTGCTGGAAAGTCTGGCGCTTGGATGGCCCGTCATGATGTGTGGTAGCTGGCCTCTTGCAAGACAAAAGACGCTCCTCGATACCTCGGGCTCTCTCCAGTAGCTGGTAGTAGTCTGTGATCCCGTTGGCCACTAGTAAGATGCTAATGTCCGGGACAAGACCATGGCAGAATCTGCGAGCCATCTCCTCCGGGTCGGCTACTAAGCTCGGGGCAAAACGACTGAGTCTGCTAAACTCACCTGCGTACTCATCGACTGTACGGCTCCCCTGTTGCAGGTTCTGGAATTGCAATCCCATGGCAACTCTAGCGGTGGTGGAGAAGAACTTCCTCTTGAACTGGATCTTGAATTGCTCCCAGTTTCCTCTGCCGCCAATGAACATCGTCTCATTTCTGAACCAGACCCCTGCCAGGTCTGCTAACAAAAATCCTGCTGCCTCGACCCAAAGATCGTCAGGTAATCTAGCCCCTATGAGCTTCCTCTCTACGGAATCTAACCAGTCATCAGCTACAACTATGCCTTCCGTCCCAAGAAACTCCTTCGGTTTTAGGTTCATAAAACTCTTGATGCTACCTAGCCTCAATTGATGTTCTATAGGTTGCGAGACGGGGGTATGCTGAGTATTCAGGAGCCCCTGGATCAAAGCCAGTAATTGGGTTCCGTCGAGGGAAACAACAGTCTGGGGAGGTATGATAGGAGGTGGGGGTGGTATACCGTCACCTGAGGTGGCGGAATCGGGAGAGTGTGTAGGGTCCATCTATTTATAAAAGACAAAAGAATTATAAGAATAAAGCAAGCAGTCATAAGCAAACAATTTAGTTACACTACCGGTCCTATGCTGTGATGAGTTTTCCTATGTTGTAATCCTAAAATCCTCTAGGTGTTCTAGATGTTGTTCCTAGTGTTATCTAGTTATCCTTAATTTCTGCAGGCGTGCTTGGTACAGTAACGTAACCAAACAACTTTAGTCAGGACCTGCATGGGCCACAAAAAAAAAACATGTCACGACCCGTTACCCAAATTGTTGGGCCGGGCCGAGCCATGTCCAGCCTACGCTTAAGATAAAGCGCAGTAAGCTGTTCTAGACAGTCAGGTAATAATGATAAATGTGCTAATAATTAAGCTAGTTTAAGGATGATCACAACACAGCTTCTATATAGATGAAAAAAACCACTAAGTTTGATAATAATACAAACCAAAATGTAAGACTGGAGACAAGGTCCAGTTTAAAGGTACAAAACAGCGTCAGTGATAATAACCCAATACTAAGTCAAACTAAGCAGCTAAGCAGGATTTCCTGCTGGAATATCCTCAACTGGAGCTCCATAGTACGGATCACAAAGCATTTCCTCCTCGGTCAAAATACCTACAACGTTATCCTGTCAGGACGGGAGCAAGTACAACCTCTACTACTAAAGTACTGAATGTATAATGCAAGAGATGTACAACAGGAACATGGTATGATAAGACTGAAAAATAGACATACTGGAATCAAGGTAAATCATATAAAGCAGGAAATCATGGTATATCTTGATTATCATTTTAAGACACTCTTGTCAATTGTGGCATGTGTACATTATGTATTAAAACTGGGGCATGTATGAGATCGGTCAATAAGTGCTATGCTAGTTTACTGCAATGTACGTATGTACATTCCACAAGTCCAGAAACTACATTGTTAGTTTACTGCAATGTACGTAAGTACATTCCACAAGTCCAGAAACTACATTCTCAGTTTACTGCAATGTACGTATGTACATTCCACAAGTCCAGAAACCGCACTGCTAGTTTACTGTAATGTACGTATGTACATTCCACAAGTCCAGAAACTACACGATTAGTATACTGCAATGTAAGTGAGTACATTCCACGAGTCCAGTAACTATACTATCAACTCTCTCATAACCCAGTAATCATCATGTAAAAGATACGGGAAATAGTGTAAAGCATGGTGGGAACTGTCAATAGTATGAAATATGTTATGATTTGACTTGCTACTCCAAGGATCAGCATTCACATGGGTTGATTAACATTCTTTTATCACATAACAGTGTTTTAACATTTAACAAAAGACTTGCAACTGGATTAATGGTAATTTACAAGGTTGTCACATGTACTTAACATTAAAAGACAGTAAATGAGTTTGTAGATGTACTTGCCTGGAGCAAAGCAATGCAATGACAATAAAGCTAAGATGTAGAGTGTCCTGGCACTGAAAACATATATATACTCAGACTCTAAGTTACAAGACAATATAAATACACTAGTGATGTGAGAAGGCCAAATTGGACATTGGCTAGGTGAACTTAGCCTAGGGGTTCAAAGTGAAGTGATTTGGCATCTAAACTAACACATGGGTCTCCCATATTAAGGCTGGTTAGCAATCCAAATACTAGAAATACAAAAAAAATCACAAGTCATGACTTAGTCATAATTATTGGTAAAATAAACATTCTGTGCACTGTGTTCTAACAATTTTAGAAAACACTAGAAATCTCCAATAAATGCAAAATAATATACTGACAGAAACCTTGTTAATTATAGAAATTTATTATAATTTTTCTGGAATTTATTAACCAGTACAAATATTTTATAAAAATCAGTTTTCCTAAGTATACAGAAAGTGAGTTTTGGTTTCATATGCCAAACTAGTGGCAAAACAGTAAATTAATTACTACAAAAATTATACTAAATTAGCCAACTTAACAAAGTATCTAAAAACTATTTTTCCATAATTTTAGCAATACTTTAAGTATTTTTAGAAAAACAAAAACAGCAAGGCACACAATAATTAATTATCTGCGTATTTTGTCCATGTACATAATTTGAACCAAAGTTCAAATACAGGACCCAAGGCCATGAATCAAGTCCAATATGACTTGTACAGGTCTTGAATATGTGAAAACACATTTGAGCCCAAATACCCATGCTAGGCTTGGACATCAAATGGTTGCAGTAATTTAAATATACAAAAATACAAATTGATAAAAGTGCAAAGTAAATATTATTATTTTAATAGGGCAAAATTATACATAGTGGTTACAAAAGTATGACAACTTATTTTATAAAGATATTTTACACTAAGTAAAGTAAAACATATATATAAAAGTACATCTACAATATTTATATTTATACATAAATATATAGATATTTTTATCAAGGATATATATATATCCATATATTAAAAGTTACATATATATATGTAAGGAAAACACTTTATTTTATAAAGTATATATATATATAAATATATATATATATAGGAAACATTTAATTTTAAAGTGTATAATAATGTATATATACATATGAAAATATATACATAATTTACTAACTATAAAAATATATACTAGAAAATATATACCTATATACATATAAATATATATATAAAAGTTTACTAATTATAAAATTATATATATACATATAATATACTGTCAAAATACAGTATATAAAATATATATACACTAATATATATATATATATACATATATATATAAATATATATAGAAAAAGAAAAAGGAAAAGGAAAGGAAAAAGAAAAGCAAAAACAACCAGCAGGGGGGGGGGGCTCGAACTCGGTCAGCCAGAGGGGGGGGGGGGGTTTAAACTGTGCGGGCTGGCCAGTAGGTCGGGTTCGAGTGATTGTTAGGGAAGGGTTTTAGTTTATTTTATTTAGTACAGAAATTAAATGGGTTTTTACCCGTTAAGCAAAGCCCAAACCCGTTAGTTCATGTTATGAGTCCTGTGTCCATACAGTCAAGGACACGAAGGACAGCCGAGTCTTGTGTCGGGGCTATGCACGACACGCACGACACGATCTACGCGTGTCCACACTTACCACTAGGTTCGTCTAGGCTGGGCGAGTCTGTGTCCGTGTACACGAGTCGAGATTCGACACGAGGACGAAGCGATACGTACGTATCCGAGCTCGACTTGCTGTCGAGAGGGCGTTCAGGCGGGGGAGGCGTCGGCGTCGTGGCAGAGCGGTGGCGCTGAGTTCGCCTCGTCGAGACGAAGGTGATGGTGGTGGTGGATGACGACGGCAGCGACTGTGGAGGCTGGACGAAGGGTCGCCGGAGTTAGGTGGCTGCGGTTTGGGAGTGGGAAAATAGGAGGCGGAGTTGTGGTCGTGGGGGGCTGGGATGGTGGTGGTTGTGGAGAGGGAGACGAGGGGGTCATTTTATAGGGGAGTTGAGGCGGTGGGCGGCGGATTACGGCCGGATTAGGGTTAGGGTTAGGGTTAGGGTTAGGGTTACGGGAAGGCGGTGGGGGAGATGAGGGGTTTTTAGGTTTAGGTCCCTAGAACTTAGGAATTCTCCTATAGGTCCTTCCCATGGTCAAATGCAATTAATAATTTGCAAACTGACCCCCGCGGTTCAGTTTGCAAAAATAAATTTGCAAAGGACAATTGGAAAATTACAAACAGTATTTAAAACAATCTGAATAATTGCAAACCTATTTAAAACAACTTTAAATAATTGCAAAATGATATTTTGGTATTTAAAACCCATTTAAAATCATTTAAAAATACAGGAAAAATTCCTAATAATTATTATAAAATATTTTAATACTAAAATAATCATTAATGGCCAATTTAATACTGATTAACAAAAATTTTGAAAAACTAGGGCTGACAACCGACGCGCTTATGTTACGTCGCTAATGTGCGAATATGGGTCAGTTTCGATTTCACTTCTCCCCATTTTCCCTTCCCCCCCTAATATTTTCCTTCCCCCCCCATTATTTCCCGACCCCGAGCACCCCTGTCCCCTCGACCCCCGTCCGACCGCGCCCTCGACGACCCCCACCGACCGTCGCGAGCACCGACCCCGTCCAGCCTCCTCCTCCACCGCCCAGCCTCCTCCTCCACCGCCTCTCCGACCTCCTCCTCCTCCTCCTCCTCCTCCTTCTCCTTCCCGGCAGCCCCCGCCGAACCCGACCCCCTACCGCCGCCGTTCGCCAGAGCACCTCCTCCTCCTCCTTTCCGGCAGCCCTTACCGAACCCGACCCCCTACCGCCGCCGTTCGCCAGAGCACCTCCACCGCCGCTCCTCCTCCTACTCCTTCCCGGCAGCCACCTCCACCGCCGCTCCCCCTCGCCGTCGTCGCTCCCCCTCGCCGTGACGGTCAGGTAAACCCTAACCCTAACCGGTTGTATACCTTACAGATTTGGGCTATCTATATATAGATATGTGTTGATTTAAAGGAACAAATGGAAGAGAGGGTTAGATGTTAGTGAGTATATTATACATATTGCTATAAATGTGTGTGAATACAAGTAGATAGTTAGAGCATCTCCAACCCTATTGTGACTTTGGAAAAAAGTTGTTGCCACATAGGAATGACAAAATTTTATTCAAAAGTTCTTCTCCAATGCAATTGTCAAGTCAATTGTGAAGCTTATGTGGCAAAAATTAAACAAGACATTGTGAAGTTGGTTGTCTAGTTCTAGACAATGCACTTGACAATGTCTTGTTCTCCATGTCATCAATTATGAATAAAAAATAATAGGAAAAAGAAAGAATATGAGTAGTTGTCTTGAAAGTTGGGAAAGAAGTAAATATCTTAATACTTTATCTTCCAAGTTGAAAAAAGTAAACATTTTGCATTGGAGAAGATTTTCTTACTTCATTGTCATTTGTCAATATAATCTTGCCACCTAGACAAGACATTGTCTTGTGCCTAATGCCACATATGATTCACAACATATAACAAGACAATAGGGTTGGAGATGCTCTTAGAGTATGGTGGGTAACAGTTGAGTTATAGAGTAGGTAATGGATTAGAGTATAGGTATATGGCTAATGAGATGCTACACTATATAATGTGTTTGAGAGTCCTTGTAAGGGATATATGTTTAGACTATAGACATTGGGTATATATACCTTGATATGTATATATGATATAGTATTATGGTATCCTAGGATATCCTAGTTATATTGGCCTATAGTTAGTTATGAGTTAGTATATCATAGAATTGACTTAATAGTCTAAGTGACCTTGTTGACTAGTCTAGGTTTGACCAAACCCTAGATTTTGACTTAGTTTGACCAGAAAGTTAACCCATATTCAGTCAAACCCTAGATTTTGACTTAGTATATGGTTACTAGATCCTAGTGTAGAGTAGTATGTAGAGGAGTATGGCTACTAGTGATATATAGATATGTAGGTCCATGTGTATCTGTATCGGACTATCGCTATCGGTATCGAACTATCGCTATCGGTATCGGACTATCGCTATCGGTATCGAACTATCGGTATCGATCGAACTATCGGTATCGGACTATCGCTATCGGTATCGGACTATCGCTATCAGTATCGACCGTATATACTTAGTATCGGGCGTAGCGGATTAGTATCGATCAGTATATAGGTTTGTGTTAAGATCAAGGTTCAAAGTATCGGTATCGGAATAGTAGGCCGAATAGGAGGCCGAGATAGTCGAATGAGAAGAAGGGAAGAAGGGAGGAGCAGATGGGTCCAGAGCCATGGTGGAGGAGGAGAAGTAACATGAGAGCAGTTTTCGCCGTAACATCTCCTGTGGCTCTGCTGGCAACTGAAGTCCAGATGCTACAAAGGACGATCCTTCGCTGAAATCAACTACAACACCCATCAGTTCAAGTTCATTCCTATATGAGTAGATTCCAATGCCATAGAAGCCATCAGTTTGTTGACCTTCCTCTATGGCATTGGAATATACTCATCTAGAAATGAACTTGAACTGATGGGTGTTGTAGTCGATTTCAGCGAAGGATCGTCCTTTGTAGCATCTGGACTTCAGTTGCCAGCAGAGCCAGGAGATGTTACGGCGGAAACTGCTCTCATGTTACTTCTCCTCCTCCACCATGGCTCTGGACCCATCTGCTCCTCCCTTCTTCCCTTCTTCTCATTCGACTATCTCGGCCTCCTATTCGGCCTACTATTCCGATATGCGTTTGATACGGTCTACCTAACCTATATACTGATACTAATCTGATACTCTTTGATATTAAGTACATCCGGCTTACTAGCTAGCGAATCCACCAGTTACATGATTATATACTAATTATGTTTAGTTTGTCTTACGATACAGATTTTCACATCCAATGTAATCCAGTTGACCAATGTAACCCAAGATGTTGTCTTATTGACCTAGTTTAGCCTTGTTTTACTAGATTGTTGATCGAAAAGATAAATGCAATGCATGAATGAATGGATGAAAAGATAAATGCATGTATAATAGTAGGTAATGATATGCAAAACTGAAAAGATAAATGCAATGCATGAATGAATGGATGAAAAGATAAATGCAATCCATCGGAAAAGCTTTGACACTTGCATATCATTCACTACCTTGATGTATCTATCTTACAGAATTATGGAGCTGAATTACTATCTGCAGAATCGTACTTGGATGTACAACCGTCATCCTGATGACATGTGCGGTGTGTGGGATGAATTCATAGAGGGTGTACACCAGTTCCTGCAGTTTGCCAAGGCGTTCCCTCAGTACATGGACGGTACCAAAATTAAGTGTCCGTGTGTGAGATGTCGCAACTTGAAATATCATCCAGAAGTGGATGTCACGTATCATTTGTACTCGAAGGGTTTCACGTCGAATTACTATCAGTGGAGCGAGCACGGAGAACTTGTGTCTTTAGCATCGGAGTACGAGCCTTATGTGGATGTCCACAACAACGCTCCTTACGACGATGGGTTGGTGAACATGGTTTTCGACGCGGCCGGGCCTAGTTTCGATCCGGATGATCATGATGCACCTGAGGAGGCACCGAACCCCGATGCTGCACAGTTCATGGAGTTGCTGGAGAATGCAAGGACTCCATTATATCCTGGTTGTGAGGATCATTCACCGTTGGAGGTGGTTACAAGATTGTTGAGCATCAAGTCCGATTTTAACATGTCGCAAGATTGCTACAACCGTATTATGGAGTTGCTTATAGAAATATTGCCTGAGGGTGCGAAGTTGCCTAAAGACTTCTACCGGTCTAAGAGGATGGTTAGATCGCTCTGGATGGGATATGAAAAAATTGATGCCTGTCGCAACGGGTGCATGTTGTACTACAAAGACGACAAGGATGAAGTCGCCTGCAGATTTTGTGGTGTCGATCGCTACAAGGCCTGTGGTAGAGGAAAGTCTGTCGGTGCCAGGAAGCCTACCTCTTCGATGCACTACTTGCCTTTGACGCCGCGTTTGCAGCGGTTGTTTATGGTGAAGGAAACTGCAGAAAACATGAGTTGGCATAAGCGGGAACATACCGAAGGAGTGTTGGATCACCCATCTGATGGAGAAGCATGGAAGCACTTTGATTGAGAGTATCCAGATTTTGCTTCTGATCCGCGTAATGTTAGATTGGGTCTCTGCTCTGACGGTTTTACCCCATTCGGACTTTCGGGATCCCAGTATTCGTGTTGGCCTGTGATCGTCACCCCGTACAATCTACCGCCTTGGATGTGCATGAAGACTCCATATATGTTCCTCACCGTTATTATCCCAGGTCCGAACAATCTGAAAAGGAACATCGATGTTTATTTACAGCCATTGATTGATGAGTTGAATCAGCTGTGGGAAGTAGGTTCCAACACGTACGATGTATCTAGAAAACAAAATTTCCAGATGCGGGCAGCACTTATGTGGACCATCAACGACTTTCCGGCCTATGGAATGTTATCTGGATGGAGCACACATGGTCGTCTTTCATGTCCGTGTTGCATGGACGACACTAAGGCTTTTCGTTTGAAACACGGAGGCAAATCGTGCTTCTTCGATTGTCATCGACAATTCCTGCCGAAGGATCATCCGTACCGGAGGAACATGAATGCTTTTCGTGCTGGCGTTGTGGAGAAGGGTGATCCACCGACAAGGTGGTGCGGAGCCACGATATGGGAGGAGGTTAGAGATTTACCAAGTGCTATTGAGCAGCCTGCTACGGGCTACAAGTGTGACGGATTTGGTCGCACTCATAACTGGACGAAGAGGAGTATATTCTGGGATCTGCCATACTGGAGCACCAATCTGATTAGACATAACCTTGATGTCATGCATATCGAGAAGAATGTATTTGACAACATAATTAATACTGTAATGGACGTAAAGGGGAAGACGAAAGACAATCCTAAGGCTAGATTGGACTTGAAAGAAATATGTAGACGTCCTGTATTGCATTTGATAGAGGACGGGAATGGGAAGTTGAAGCAGCCTAAGGCAATTTTCTCACTGGAGAAGGAGGATAAAGTGAGGCTTTGTAGGTGGATTCAAGGTCTGAAATTTCCAGATGGGTATGTTTCAAACTTGAGAAGATGCGTCGACCTCAAGGAGAACAAACTGACAGGTATGAAGAGCCATGATTGTCACGTATTCATGGAGCGGTTAATTCCGATTGCATTTCGGGAATTCTTACCGCAGGCAGTTTGGGATCCATTGACGGAGCTTAGCATATTCTTCAGGGACCTTTGTTCTAAGAAATTGCTCGTTGATCGTCTAGAAAAGCAAGAGAAGGACATTGCGGTAACACTGTGCAAGCTAGAGAGGGTGTTTCCTCCTGGATTCTTCGACTCTATGGAGCATTTGCCGATTCATCTTTCCTACGAGGCACGTGTTGGTGGACCCGTCGAATATCGATGGATGTACCCGTTCGAGCGACATTTGAATCACCTAAAAAGAAAGGTAAAAAATAAGGCTCGGGTCGAGGGTTCTATTTGTGAAGCCTATATTCTCGAGGAGATTACAAATTTCTGCTCCTCCTATTTCAAACCTCATGTTACTACGAATAGAACGAGGGCTCCGAGAAATGACGACAGATATCAAGCATTTAATGATGGAATACTGAAAGTATTCAATGCGTCCGGAAAGCCTTCGGGGAAAATGAAGAAGAGATATTTGAATGACGAAGAGCTAAGGGCTGCTCAGTTGTATGTATTACTCAATTGCGACGAGGATGAAGTGGAGAAGCTAGAGGGGTAAGTAAGGAATGATGAGTTTACGTTATCTCAATGTAATAGTATAAGCTAATATTATTGTACTAATCGTTCTAATGCTTCGTTGTTTTCCAGCACATATAATGATGAGTTGAGGCTGGTTAGACCCTACCTAACAGACGAAGCATTAGAACAAGAAATGAGACGTCATTTTCCTTCTTGGTTGAGCGAATATGTAAGCAGCTCGGTAATATTTACTGGCCTCTTCTAATGCAACTGCGCAATAAATAACTTATTATCTCTTCTTTGATATTCAGGTCGATCGTCTAATTTCACCCGAGATTGAATTAATTAGAACTCTTGCCAAGGGACCAATTACTTTTTTTAAAACATGGCCAAGTTATTGTGTCAATGGCTTTCGGTTCAAGTCGACAAATGCTCCGATCAGAGACAGCTTCCTGGATCTTGATTCCACGAAGAACAGTTGTTTGTGTATCAAGTCTTCGAACTACAAAGACGTCGATCCAGGAAATGATTTCTTTGGCATCTTGCGAGAGATTGTGGAGTTGTCATATAATTATGGCAGAGAACCTGCAAAGATCGTGTTGTTCAAGTGTGAATGGTTCGATCCGATTGAAAATCAAGGCTGGAAAATTGACAAGCATGGTCTTGTGGATATAAACTACAAGCGTAGATATCAAGGCTACGAACCGTTTGTCCTAGTAACTCAGGCTCAGCTCGTGTACTTCACAGCTTATCCGAGACGGGGAGCAACGAAGTCTGACTGGTGGGCAGTATGCAAGACTAAAGCTAGAGATACTTTTAATGTTGATGAAAAAGCTTACCAGGAGGACGAGCTACCTCCTGTAACCAATATTGTCGATGTGGACTCCACGGAAGTTACGCATTACACGACACATAATGTAGAAGATGTAGAATTATTCGAAGAGGAAGACGAAGCCAACGAAGGTGAAGACGAAAGTGAAGATGAGGAGGAAGAGGAAGATGAGGTCGAGAAAGACGAACAAGATGATTATTCTGAAGATGATTGAGAGAGATGTACTTATCTGGACTTAGATGATTCTTGTAGAATGTATCATCATATGTTGTCTTGGTTATTATCTTGTCTTTGTTGTACTTTCATATTTCTAGTCTCTATTATTAATTTGTTGTATTATCCAATGTTGTTATCAGGTATGGCAGGTCGTCGCGGAGGGTACCGACCAGGAGGACGGCAAGGTCCTCCTATAGGTACTGGTAGAGGTCCTCCTTCGGTACCTCCTACTGGTACCGGCTCTGGATCCTCGTCGCCGATTACTCTGCCGTATCGGCCAGTAGCTGGGCCTCCTGGGACGATGCCACGTTGATTGTCTCCTGGGACGAGTAGTTCCAGGCCTAATGAGAGTGCTCACCCATCTAGCGTTCCTACTGCTAATACGACGATGGAGACGACCGATAAGCCGATGGAGGAGGATGCACCGACGGCCGACCAGCATCATGAAGATGATGCGTGCGCACCTCCGGAGGAGGGGAGGACGGAGATCTGGGCCGACGGTACAAAGTAGGTATTTTGGTTTATGATTTTTTTTTCTGTTTTTATCATAAATTAACTTTTTTCATGAATATAATATGTCTGTATAGATATCGTCCTCCAGGGGTACAGAGACGCCTAGGCGATATGCTGAGGCATAATTATGGTGGTCCCTGGATTAACTACTCTGATGCTCCAGACGAAAGAAAGAACTACTAGTTTACGCGCTTCAAGGTTAAAATAGATTTGTTTTTAACATAAACCATTTAATTTATGCATATTATATATAACTGATAAATATTTGGTTTCGTACTGTTCTAGGATATGTTTTACTATCCACCGTACCGGGCCGAGCTGATCGAGGGGATGTTTCCTTCCGTCGCTGCTAAGCTGATCCGCGACTCTATTAATGATCAGAAGGAACATGATCGTGCCGGAAAGCCGATCAAAGGTTGGATCACCCCTGATCAGTGGAATACGATGAAGGCTCGATTCAACGAGCCAAGGTACAAGGAGAAGTCGGAGAAGGCTAAGGCGGCTAGGCAACATGCCTCGAAGTGGTACGGTGGGTCGATTCCGATAACGGAATATTTCCGTCGTCTGGTATGTCTTTCTCTTTTAGAAATATTATTTTAATACAAATCCGATAAATTATTACTAAGATAATATATTTAATTACAGGTAAGGAAGGTCGGTAACGCCGACATAGTGACCGTCTTTCTGGCCACCCATCGGAAGGGCGGAGTCCTTATTGACGAGAGGGCCGAGCAGACCTATGTAAGTATTACAATACGTTATCTTAATTTAATATTTCGTGTCAATTTTAATATAACTTAGTAAATATGATGCAAATAAATATTCATGAAGTTAGTAAAAATAAGTACATTAATTAGAAATTAGAAATCATAGAGTACTATCCATACTTTCTAGGCCGAGTATCAGAGGCTGCGAGAACGGGCGACTGCTAGTGCACCTGATGCAGGAGTGGCTGGTACTTCCTCGCAGCCCACTCAAGCTCCGTCGGCGGACGAGCTGTAGATGACCACCGCTGGTGGCCTCCATAGGGGTACGTACTACGGTACGGGATCCTATGGCGCCCTAGTTGCGACCCAGTCCTCTAGGATATCTTCTGCTAGTGTGCATGGTCCACAGCCGTCCCAGAAGTCTGCCCGAGTCCACCAGATGATGGAGTCTCTCCGTGACGACCTGCTACGACGGATCGAGCAGCAGTCTCAGCACCCTATGGACGATCCTGCGCTGATAGCACGATTGGATGCGCTCGACCGCGGCATTATGGGGCTCGTGGAGACGACTGAGAGGACAGAGCGCACCGTTGGAGGGTTAGAGCGCACGGTGACGGAGTTGCAGACAGGACAGGTGACCATGGCCGAGACGGTGAGATTGGCGCAGGATTCGATGGTCCAGAGCAGTGGTAGAATGTTATCTATCATGGATTCATACAACCAGCGACTTACAGCGTTGGAGCATGCTGGTACTCTGGGTGCGCCTTCATCGTCGTCGACTCCGCCGCCTCCACCGCCTTCTTCTTCGACACCGACTCCACCGACGTCACAGCCTGGCGCTCCATCTGTATCGATTTCACTTGCGGAGTATGAGGAGTTGTTATCCCTTCGTCGCGGCGGTGCCCCTCCTGCACCAGATCACTAGTAGTCCTAGTTAGGACTTTTGTTTGTGTTTGTATCATCATATGTTTGTGACTTATGATTGGATGTTTGGATTTGGATGTTAATTGTGTTTGTATCGATTTGACTTGTGACTTGTTTGGATTGGATGTTTGGATTGGATGTTAATTCCTTCGTCGATAAATGTTAATTGTGTTTGGATTGGATGTTAATTAACTTAGATTAAAGCTATATGTGTAGCATCTTGAATTGTGAATGGGGGTTTGAATGTGCTGTGATTTGGAATTGTGAGTGGGGATTTGAATGTGTACCTATATGTGTAGCATCTTGAATTGTGAGTGGTAATATAGAATCTGTGTTTTATTTTTTTCATTTTTTTTACAATTTTAGCGACGTTTAGCGACGCTTACTGACGTTTATCGACGTCATTTTCCGACGTTTACCGACGACAAGCTGCAAAAAATATATTTTTCCGACGTTTTTCCGACATTTACCGACGACTAACTACAAAAAAAGTACAGGTCGCCGACGCTTTTCCGACGTTTACCGACGACTAGCTGCAAAAAAATGTACAGGTCTCCGACGTTTTTTCGACGTTTAAACGTCGGTGAGTGTCGGTATTATCCAGGACCTTTACCGACGTCTAGCGACTACATTCACGTCGCTATATTACCGACGAAACGACGGTAGACGTCGGGAATTATTCCAGGACTTCACCGACGTGTAGCGACTACATATACGTCGCTAATATACCGACGACACGACGGTAGACGTCGAGAACTCACCGACGTACAATTACGTCGCTGGATGTCGGTAATTGCGACGTTCAGCGACGTTTTTGTAATCAGCGACTAAGGAAACGGCGACAAAACTTAAACGTCGGTAATTGCGTCGGTGCTTCATATTAGCGACAGATTTTATTGTTTTAGCGACGTTTTTGGGCGTCGCTAAAACCACTTATTTTGGTAGTGCGTATCAAAGATCGATATGCGATAACTCGGGGGTACTCTGACTCGGCGAAGGACGATCGTGCAAGTGTTATGGTTCGGTTGGATGCAATACTTAGGACTTTGGTTGAGATGAATGTTAGATGCAAATGAAGGTGTCTTGATGGTTACGCGAATAACCACAACGTCGACATTCTTGTCTTGCGCGAGCACAACTTTAGCCTCGCACATGCATTGCGTCGGATTTGAGGCGATCGTTCCGCGTGAGCGTTGACATGGTGATTCATGTCGCGGGAATAATCGGACTCGGAAGATCAGGACGCGGCAACTTTGATTGTCTCGACTTGTCGGTTTGATGTGAAGGAAGATTCGAGGATGTTTTGACTTGTGATCGATGAATGAAATGAACTTGAGGATTGAGTAGGTCCAATCCGCGCATCGAGAATGAATTAGTCTAGACACAAAACAAGAGTTACGTCCCGATGAGAATGACTATCTCGCGGGAGCGTGCATGGTGATTCATGCCCACCGCGGTTAATCTGACTCACGTGAGATCCGGGCGCAACACGTTGTTAAGCTAGACGACCTTGTGATAGGTTTCGTGAATTGGAATAGACGACTTCGAAAATGTAAAATGTGGATTATGGTTTAGCGGCGAATTACGTAGTAACGTGCTTGACTTGGAAGGATTTGATAGGCAGATTATGTCGAACATGTTCGAAGAGATAGACTATGCGAAATGGTTGTTGAACGAGCGATATTGATACGTCGGAGAATTTGGTCGAACGCGAGTTGTTGTAGGATGGCTTTACCGAATGACTCGGACCCCGTACGACGAATGTTGGGATGTACATAGGAAATCGATGCTTGATGTTTAGAAATCGGAGTGATGCGAGCTTGGGTAGAAAAACCCGTACTATCAACTTGGTTTGACCTTAGGATGGGGTCAGTATTGATTTTGTTGTTTGGGAACTATGATTCCAATACTGACGAATGACTTTAGCCAAAAGACATAGCCTAGCGAATAGGCGGCCGTCCCGGCGCAAAGCGATAGAAGTTATGATGGCACCACTCGCGAGCTTGGTTGAGATGCATGTATATCAGGGACGCTTGAATACGTGCACGAATCCGACTCGAGTGGCGATGGCGGATTTTCTATCACAAGGCTTGGCTGAAATGCATGTATTTTGGGAACGCCTAGAATATGTGCACGATCCAACCAAGTGATATGTTGAATCAAGTGAGACTTGAGGAATGGAAAAGTGTTGAGGATTTTGAAATAGAGATTCGAAGAAAAGATTGAGGGTAGTGCGAGCGTGGCTCGGATTGAGGAAACACATAGGCGTAGTGTATGCGAGAGTTCTAGAAAGGCAAGTAAAGTGGTAAGTCAATAAGTAAGTACTCAGTAAGTCTCGAGGACGAGACTTGTTCTGAGTGGTGTATGTTGTAGTGCCCCGTCCCGCTCAGTCAATCGGAGGAATCGAAACGCCGACGGCGTTCGGACTTGGCCTTGCGACGGCCGTTTGAAGACATCGCTCAGGTGGGATAGTTTTGGTGAACTTACCTCATCTTTACCTTCACATAATAAATCGTGTTTTTAACTTGCACAAGTAGGCTTGAAGATAAAAGATACGAACCCACATAGCTAAAGGGAGTAATCCCGTCGAGTTGAATTGAGTTAGAATATGGAAACGTCCAATGGTCGGCTTAGAATTGATGCACGTCGTGCTTTGAAAATGTCACTCGGTCCTTCGTCCCGTGGCTTGGGAGAAGGAAGTTTGTTGAGTTGGCAAGTCATGATCGCAGCCTAAGTCATAGGCGTCGCCCGCATAAATGCTTCATAAAGCATGCACGGTCCCATCGTCCAGGGCTTGGCATAGCCTTGGCTTGCCCCAGGAGTTAAGTTACATCGCATTACTGCCGGCGTAAGTCCAAGTACCCAAATGACTTGGTCGTTCAAAGTTGAACGGTGCACGGTACGTTCCATCGAAGCAAGGCTCGACGCAGCCTTTGCTCGTTAAGTTGTAGGCTGAGTAAGTTAGGCAAAGTTATGCCGGTCGACCTAAGTCATTCCAAGTGCTGTCCCGCTCATTCTGCGGTTGACAGGTTAAATAGTCCCACGATCCCAAGGCCCGTCATATAAAGTATGACCTGGACGATAACGTCACGTAGAACAGAAGTCGAATTGAGGCACGATGGCACGGTCCTAGTGTTTTAAGGCACGGGCCACGGTTGATTATTGAGTTAGAGAAAGGGGCAAGAAAGAAGAATGCTCGCGACTATAGGTCGTCGAGGCGGTTTCAAAAGAAAGAAGAATGCTCGCGACTATAGGTCGTCGAGGCGGTTTCAGAAGAAAGAAGAATGCTCGCGACTATAGTTCGTCGAGGCGGTCTCAGAAGAAAGAAGAATGCTCGCGACTATAGGTCGTCGAGGCGGTCTCATAAGAAAGAAGAATGTTCGCGACTATAGGTCGTCGTGGCGGACTCAGATTTGGAAAGTGTCGGTCGCGTCTTGCATGGTCATTGGATAACTTGTCGACAAAGTGAGTTTTCCCGCACGGCAACCCGAGGCCTCGGAACCGCTGCGGGCATTGGGAAACATGTAACTTGTCGACAGGGTGAAAGTTTCCCCGTACGGCAAGCCCGAGGCCACGGGACCGTTGTGGGCATTGGGAAACAAAAGATAAACTGTGCTTTGCACGGGTTAGGCGGGGACTTGCAGCGGGGCTAGCTACCTTGCGCTGAAAGGGACGCCCGTCTAATAAAAGAAAGAGGAGTCCACTATGGCTCTGGGAGCCAGTGACCAAGTTCATATAGATGTCGACAGATAGCGGCTAACCGCGTGTATGCCTTTGAATTGAGTTGAGTTGAATATGTATGCAGTATGCAGTAAGAAAGACACAATGTCTGGGCCTAAGATTTGGCAACAGCGAAGGCGGCGTGCTTCGGCACGGGATGTGGCGTCGAGTGATAAGTCGTTGGATAGAGTGCTTGAGTTAGACTTGAACTGTTGCGAGTTAAGTGAAGAAGGGCCGTAGGGCAGTTTTCTTAAGTTACGTGAGTTATTGGGCACGGCCTCGAAATGCGAGGCACGGCACAAAGGAATTATAGCACGGTCGTAAGAAAATTGGGTATTACCGTGTAGTTGCGTCTCTGATTTTGGCCGAAAGGCAAGCATGACCTGATAGGTTACGTTGTTGGCACAAGAAGGGGTCTAGAGGCAAAGTATGAGTTAACGTTGACCTTACAAGCACGGGATGGTTTTGACACACAAGTTGCGCCAAGGCGCGGGTCCTAAAACTGAACCTAAGGCAATACTAGAAAGACAATCGAAAGGGTTTTAAGCTGCACAAAGTAAATGAACGTGTAGGTTTTGTATGGGTAGGCGAGAAGCTCACTCCACCAGTACAGTGGTACTGACACCCACACAGTATTTCATGTGCAGGCACAGATAGAAGCTCGTGGCACGGAGTTCGCTTGGATGCGTCGAGGCACAGAGTTCCTTGGCGATTCGAAGCGTGCGGCCGCCTGGACTGAAGACTTATACAGGACATAATGTATGGACATCGCCTTCCGAAGCTTCCGCTGATTTAAGCATGTACTCGAGAGAAGAGAGAGAGCAGAGTGACTTGTAATTGAGAGAAAAGAGAGCTTGAGAGACATTGTAAATTGGCCTTGCGCCCCATTGTAATCTTTGTTTCAATATCAATAAAGATTATCTTTTGAGAAACTTGTGTTTGTTCTAAATTTTGCTGCTATTATTTAACGTCTCTGCTTGGGACTTCTGTGCGACGACCCCGTCGCCGCCGATGGAATCGGCCGTTATGGAATCGTCTTGCACGAGCGCAATCTAGGCTCGTGCGGCATCACGCCTTAGCGAGGACGATCGCTCCTGCGGGAGCGGGGCGTGACAGAGAGAGAGAGATAGATAGGGATTATATAATATATATATGTGTGTGTATATATATTATATAAAGAGTGTGAGAGAGAGATATTTATAAGATATTTAGAGAGAGAAAATATAGAGAGAGGGGGGGTTCGGCCAGGTAAGGGGGAGGGGGTGAGGTGGTGTGTGGGTTGATGGGAGTGAGAGAGAGTGATGTGAGGATATTTATATATATATTATATTATATATGTATATATATATATATACATATATAAAAGAGAGAGCAAAAGAGATATTTATATAAAATAAACATGTTTTTTAAATAGGGAAAAATACAGACACATCAGGGGGATATATGGGCAGTCATGACAGGGCCCACACCAAACTGGGTCGGACGTTGGGCCAAGTTTGGGCAAAGTCGAAGCCAAGATTTAATTAATTTATAAATTAAACCAATTAATTCATGGATGAATTGGGGGCACAAGAGAGATCAATTTGATAGCGCGCAAGTGGCACTTGCATAGTAGGCTCAAAACAGGCCAGGGCCATATATTGGGTCGACCGGATTGGACTGATGTCGGGCCCAGAAATTAAGTTGGAAGTTAAGTCACGAATTACGACAGATGATAAATTGGTCTAAATTGACCCGAAGTTGCGCGAATCAAATGGAGCACAAGGGAACAAGTTCGAGTGGGACACGAAATATCACTGTGAAGATAATCTCGTCTACTACAAACTC
This sequence comes from Iris pallida, assembly GCA_029216955.1. Classification (NCBI taxonomy): domain Eukaryota; kingdom Viridiplantae; phylum Streptophyta; class Magnoliopsida; order Asparagales; family Iridaceae; genus Iris; species Iris pallida. The sequence continues at coordinate 14,902,132 of JANAVB010044419.1, forward strand.
CAAGAAGGAAGTTTCCAGAGACTGGCATCACTGATGCTCTAGAAATCCAAGTCACGGTAAGGAGCATTAAATCAAAATTAATCAAATCGAAATTAATTATATAGAAATGAATTATTGAAAATAATTCATTAGAAAATTCGAAAAATAATTCGGGAAATTCAGGGGGCTTACACAAGGCGTAGTCTTCCTCGAATAAATCACTGGGGCACCTGGATCATGTCGGCCTAGGAGGAAGCAACATGGCAAAGCATGATGCTGGATATATCGTATAGTAGATTTAGGACTTCCAGTCTGTGACACTGGAGATCCGGAACTTTCATGCGCTAGCTACCCGCTTTGGATGATCGCCATCTATCCTAAGCCAATTCTTAGATAGTTTGAATTGCTAGTGACCCTTCATATAGATGAGCTAGTGTGCTGAGCGACAATCTGCATGCACGATGTCGATTGAGTCGCAGGAAGTGTAAGCACAACATAAATAAGTCAAAGAAAGGTGTGCACGCTATGCAACATAATTATGAAACCTAAGATTTGACTGTAGCAGAGACACGTGCTTCGGCACAAGGTGCGACGTCGGTTGGCGAGTCGTTGACACAAACATTATACAAGTTTGGATTGAGTCACTTCGAATTTAAGTCAAGAATGGCCGTAAGACAGTTTGGTTAAGTCATATTGAGTTGTGAAGCATGGCCTCAATCGTTAATGCACGAACAAAGTACGTTTATGGCATGACCAATGTTGTTGTATCTTGAATTATGGGTCGAAAGACAAGCACGAGGCGATATGTTGATGTCGTTGACACGAGAATGGTCTAATTAAGGCACGACCACGAAAGTTGCATAAATGGTTTTGTAGCACAATTACAAGTATTTGAGCACGGTCACGTTAGTTGCAACACGAGTAGGGTAGGAGTCTAAGTATTGGAAATTGATCCTAACACAAGAATAGAAAGAGAATCGAAAGAATAAGTTGCACTCAGTAAATTAACGTCTTGATCTTGTATGGGTGGGTGAGCATCTCACACCACCAGTACGGTTGTGTACTGACACCCCACCAGTTTTCATGCGCATGTAACAGGTACTTGCTTACTCGAGGCGGATCCCGCTTGGACGCTAAGCTATAGACATCCTTGCATTTTGAGGCGTGCATCCACGTTGAAGACTTCACCTATACGGGACATAGTGTATGGACATCGCCTTCTGAAGTATTCGTAGTGGCAAGCCTTGAAACAATGATACTGAGAGAGAGCTGAGTGATTGTATTCATAGAGATTTTGAGCTTGAGAGAGTGTAATCTTGGCCAAGTGCCCCCCCTTTGTAATTTCGCTGATTATAAATAAAAATTCTGATTTTGTTTGTAACACTTGTGTTCGAATACTTGTGTTGTCTTTGGTTATTCAATGTTTCTGCTTCGGGACTTCTGTGCGACGATCCCGTCGCTTAGCCTGTAAACGGTAGTTATGAAATTCGTCTTGCATGCATGCAACCTAGGCTTGTGCAACTTCACGCCTTAGCGAGGACGATCGGTTCTGCGGAGCCGGGACATGACAGTCAGGAGTATCGAGAAAGTGAGACTTGTGCTTTTAAGACGAATTGGTGGAGGACATTGACACGAACACGCATCCTACGTATCGGTCGCAATGTCCGCACGTAGGCAAAGACAACTTTCTCTCTGTATTGAACTTTAATTTCAGTTGTGTTTTGATATGATTTCATGTGAACTCTTGAATTTTTTTCTTCGATTTTGATTGGTATTGTCCGCAGTCCGGGGTACTTGTCATATTAGCACACTGCCCTTGACGGGACTTGAATCGATGAGTATCGGTCAAGTTTCGATCATTATCGGTCAAGTTTCGATCATTTTATCGAATTTTTGTTCTATCGACAATCCCTTTTATCACAACCGATAATCATAGATCCTTCTCCACTGCATCTACACGTGATAATGAGCATGACGCACTTTTCAGATTTGAAATTGGTTGTGAAACGGTCGATCAACGAATAATTTTGCACGTTACAACACAAGTCCGATTCATACGCAATATTGCCTCCACGTAGTGCAGACCATATACTGCATGCACAATAATTTTGTATATAATTGCTCTCTGTCCCGAACAGTATATTGGACAATATATTTCCCGTTATACTGTCAGTGCACGATTTTATATAAAGTGCTCTCTGTCCAAAATAGTATACTGGACAGTATACTATCCAATATGGATTCCAGTATTCTGTTAGTGCACTAAAGTCTAAATTTTCTATTTTTTGTCGATTCGTCTTGGTGTCGATCCAAATACCGATGACCCTGAAAATTGATACACATTACCTAGCCTATATGAGAGGGTGTGAGTGAATTTTCGAACTAGTTGAACGATTGAATCTCCTGTATCGAATTGATTGCGGTTTCGAGGTAATGTGTCGTTGGATTTCATACATCTTATTTTTTTTTTTTCTTGTCAAGTGAAGTAGGTCGAATTTGACTGAATCATGTTAACTATTAACTTTTTGCCATTTGTATTCTTTGCGTACGTACTATTTGTTCAGTCAGTTGTATCTCGTTGTTTATTCGTATTTACTACGAGCTTTTACTTGTGTCGCTTTCGTGTGTGTGCACACTCTCGGATCGGTTGGTTGTCGCTATTGCTTTTCCGGTCAAAAGGGATTAAAGAAAGTTGTTAGCATCGATAATTCCCGGGGAGTGTGGTCGCCTCTCTCTCCGTATATAGAACGGTAGAAGGCAAGTAGGGAGGGTGGTCCTGCTGATTGTTGAGTTACAGAGCAAGACAGTTCCCAATGGAGTTCAACACTTCCTCCATGTGGTTGACGAGGTGCAGCAAAGGCTGAGCTGCCACAAAATTTATTCGTTCTATGTGCAAGCTTGATCTATAATATCATGAATCAGAAGTGGAGTCGCATATTCTATTTTGTGGAGGCGAATTGTCAATTTTTTTTTTCTTTGATAACTGGGGACAGATTTTATGAAGAATCTTTTTTAAAAAAAAGAAGGAAAAAAAATTCATAAAACATGAGAAAAAAAAAAATTAAAGCAAATTTTTTGGAGACGCATAATGTTGTAGGATGAGATAATGTATAGCAGAAATTGTGTTTGCAGGGCCTCTTTGGTAGCATGGGTATATGTGGCTTATTTTTTATGATGTCCGACTGTAACATCCGAAATTCTTAGACCTACTGTCTCCAACTTTTATTATAAATGTAAAAAATAATACGTTTCCGTAATTTAATCAACAAATTTTCAACCAACAAAACTTTTACGTCTCTTTCTGTTGACTACAGGGATCTTCCGCTGACCACGTGTGTGTGTATGTGGTTTGATTTAGTGTTATGCATGTCCGGTTAATTGATACTTAACAATCAGTTAGTCCTTATTTTTTGGAATAAAGATTAATGCTCACTTATTGTTCCCACCTAGGAGGAGGTAACAACACTTTAATATATTTTGGATCGTGCCATTTTGAACGTGTACGATAATACGAGACACATATCACACACTGATCTTTCCATTTCACATTAGAAAAATAATTTTTATTTTTTTCATTATGAAACAAAAGCACAATAATAGGAGAAAAAAGAACTTTTTTCTTCTCTTCTCCCAAATGAATTAGACTAAAATAATTTGTATATATCATTTTTTTATATTCGCTACACAACAGTAGGAGAGGACTCTTCTTAGCCTACGAACATTACATTTATAGAGGCTGGTTGGTTGCGTTTTTATCAACGTCATGAATGCAGCATTTTAGATATAGTTTTGATATTTTGAACAAGACCCATCCAACCAGAAACAGACCGACTTTAAACCCAAGGGACAAAACATACATGTTTTTGCATACTTAATATTTTATAATAAACTATAATTAAATGGAAGTGTCGGTCAGAGCCAGCCCACGGGGTTGAGTTATTCTATCCTAAGCATAGTTTTGATTGCCACTTGACCTTTATTATAGGCTGATCCTGTAGGATCACCCGCGACCTAGACCTCTATTGGAAACATGTTGAGCCTGAGAGTTGCCCTAAGTAGAGGGGGTTATCCAAGTCCGAAGACTTGTCTGACTTACCTCAGGACCGGCCGTGGTGTCGGTAAATGAAAATAATTTTGATCAATAGGTTCTGTTCAATTTCCACTTAAATTTTTATCGGGCTGCCCCCGCATGCAATTAATAATCCCAAGATAAGCGATAAATTGGAGATAACGTAAATAATTTTTATTTTTGAATTCCAGGCCAGGACAGGTCCAAGAACTCAAGGAGAAACTTACAATGTGGTCACCATAGCTGGCATTATTTTTACACTTAGATCATTGACTTTTTCTAATTAGATCCTTGAAAGAATTAAGGAATAAGATATATGTAATCCAACGACTATTAGTGATGGAGCATTTAAAATTAAAATTAAGAACTCATGAGTTCCTCTTAGATTTTCCATGACAATTTTTTCACCAATTGTAGTGTTTGATAGCTTATACTTTCTATGGAATTGTTTTCCAAAAAACTATCATTTTTATATTTTCTTCTAGAATGGTGGAAAATGAAACTTGCTAAACCCATGGAAATAACTATTTTGTTGTGGAAAATAATGAGAATCAAACATCTAAATTAAGTTTTTCATAGAATTTTTTTAAAATTCCACAGAATTTTTTTCTAAAAACATAATTCCATGAAATTAATTTTTTCCACATATTTTCCACCTTGCAATCAAACGCACCCTTACATTTTGATATCTATTAAACTTCTAAACCGTTTGACTGTTTTGGCTGCAATAATCTCAAAAGCAGGGGCAGAGCCATCTTAGGACTAATGTGGGCTCCAATCTCCCTCTAAAAAATTGGATTTTTTTTTTCATATGTTCTTTTTTGATTTCATGAGTCTGACAATATTTTAGATATACCTCAGATTGAATTTCTAGCTCTGCCATTGATCAAAGGTGTGCGATTTCTCGAGTTAGTGCAAGAATTACAGACTGGGGTTACTATCAATGTACTGATACAAGTCTATAAGCCCATATATATATATATATATATATATATATATAATCCGCAGTTTGTAAGTTTGTAACCGTGGATGTGTTCGTCAGTCGACGTGGCGGCGACTCATTAACTTCTCTGCTATCTCCGGATCAGAAAGCTAATGGTCGACCGTCACGTCGACCGACAGTCACTTCTCTGCGATTTATAAATTGCGGACAACGTAGCCGTTCCGATCCCCAAAACCTAGCGTTCGTCGTGCACAGCTCGCAGCCATCGATCACAGACTGGTCAATACCTAGCTAGTGGTGGAGAGGACACATGAATGCATAGAAGTCTGCTTATAATTGATTAACAACACTCGGGGAAGTGATATGATTGGCTTCTGGTGAAGTGGTGGTCCGTGGGATTGAGGATCAGCTGCAAAAGTATGGGGGAGGGAGCCTGCTGCGCGCGCTTGGTGACAAACGGGTCCTTGTTGGTGCACCGATCCCGACCACCACCACCAGTGGGGGTGGGGGATGGATCATGCACTGTTTGGCTGGGAATCCATGCACATGGGACTAGCTAGGAAAGATTATATGTGGATGCTAATTAGAGAAGAGGACACCAGGACTCGGCCAGGGGACTCGAGGTGACTGATCGAGCTAGCTAGCTAGCTAGGGATGGAGTCCCTGAAATGAATGAGTCATGTAAAGTGAGTGCTAGTTGAGTTGTGGGGATGTGGTGGCCATTGTGGGGTGGGTCAGGATGGGGAGGCAAGGAAACAAGCGGCACCTTCTTTTCCCTGTAGAACTTGCACATGTGGAAATTATTTATATATAAAAAATTGGAATATGACAATATAATAACTACGAGCAAATGGAACGTATTATATCTTTTATTTAAGAAGAATAAAAGTTAAGAACAATGGATCCAAAAGATATACATAATATAACGTGCACAAAATATTGTGGTTATCGTCGGACATCTCCAAAAAATAAAAAAAAATCTACTTCAAAAATCCTAAGGAACTCATGAGTTCATAAATTTTAAAAAAAAAAAAATTCAAAATTTAAACAAAAAAATCAAGAGTTTAAATGCAAAAAATTATATCACGTGTCATAACCTATTTGAGTATTTGTAGTCAAACTCTAAGGGAAAATACTATATATACCTCCAAATTTTTATTACTTCATGTTCCTCTGCCACGTGATCCTCTCATATTCGCTCATGTCTTCCTCAAACCTTCCCCCTATTTGTTTCGGCCAACCACGCAGGGTTGGTGTCACGCCCCGCTTCTCCGAATTACGGCGAGCCGGGTACGTAACATCATCTCCAGGCTATGCGACATACGAATACGCCAGTACTCATATTCGCGATTGTCGCCCGTAAGGTTCATGCATAGGTAAAAGCAGGTCATAACTTACATAAATTTAGGTCAGCAATAATCTAAAACTAAGACATTCTAACTAATTGAACATAAATATAACTATTTCTACCCTGTACAATTTTGAACACAACTATAAATATACAATTATAACTTAAACAAGAAGATAAAAAGAATTCTTGTTCCAACTTGAACGTCTCCAATGGTATCATCACGTCCTTGATCTCCAGTTGTCCTTCAGTACCTGATAGCGGCTTCACTTGGTACACTGCTACAAAACCTAGTGAACAATACTAGGTCGTTTAGAAACGACAAGCATGTTGGAGTGGGTGGGGTTCCCAACCTATGTGGAGAAGATTCCGGAGTACGACGAGCGCCGTTCGATGTCGAAGAAACTCGAAAAGTAGGCAACGAGGAGTTGCTACTGCTGTTGCTGCTCCAAAGGGGAGCTTCTGGAACTGGGCCACCGAGTTCGGGCCGAACTCGGTCCCAGGCCGAGTTCTGGCCGAACTCGGTCTGGCCATTCCAGAATGTTGCTGGTAGGTTCTGTTTGCCCGACACAGAGTTCTGGTCGAACTCTGTGTCGTCGGGGCTGAGGCAGAAATCTAGGTAATTTTTTACCATTGGATCTAATCAAACGGTCCAGGTTTGTTGCGGGATTAGGAAGTTAAGTTGGGATTTCCAAACCCTAATCAGGATGTAACACAATTATAGAACACACAAGAAAAGAGAGAGGAAGGAGGCAAGAGTGCCATTACAACTTCGGAAGAGAAGACGAAGGATTGAAGGTCGTCTTTCGAAGGTGATCGCGTTCGGGTAATCTCTACTCGTCGTTCTCGCTTTTCGTAGCCTTGTAATCATTGTTCTTACTTCTGAGTGTTGTGGGGATCCGATTTGGATCGGGAGGAGTTTGTAGAGGGTGTAATTCTTCTATTCCATTAGTGGAGGCTTCTCAGGGTTGGACTCCGATCGTCCCGTGGTTTTTTCCGCAAGGGTTTTCCACGTCAAAAATTCTCTATGTCTGCGTGGATTATTTTGTGTGATTGTTTTTAGGTTCGTGCGTTGTATTGCTCGGTCCTCTCGCAGGTACTCTCCGGTTTGGGGAAAGGTTTCCGCATTTCTTTCCCAACAGAGTGGTATCAGAGCCAGGTTCTGGAATTCAGAAGGGTGTCAGGAGTTGACAGAAACTAGAGAGAAGAGATGGACGCAAAATCGGTGCGCATGGTGAACCTGAACGGCACCAACTATCACTATTGGCGGAGCAAGATGAAGAATTTGCTATTTGTCAAGAAGCTGCATCTACCCGTGTTTGCATCCGAGAAGCCCAGTGATAAATCCGAGGAGGACTGGACATTCAAGCATATACAAGTGTGTAGGTACATACGGCAGTTTGTGGACGAGAACGTGTACAACCACGTTGCCAATATTAAGCACGCGAAGACGTTGTGGGATAAGCTGGAATCCTTGTATGCGAAGAAGACCGGGGTAAACAAATTGTTCCTGATCCGAACGATGATGGGTCTGCGATATAAGGATGGGGCGTCTATTTCGGACCACTTGAGTGAGTTCCAGGGCGTGGTTGACCAGCTATCTTCTATGGGAGTCAAGTTCGACGACGAAGTTCCGGAACTATGGCTGCTGTGTACATTGCCAGACTCGTGGGAGACCGTACGAGTATCTATGATCGCTTTTGCTCCAGAGGGCGTGGTCAGTCTGGAGTTTGCCAAGAGCGGGGTACTGAATAAAGAGATACGGAGACGTTCTCAGGGCACTTCATCCACATCCCACCACCCAGAGGCACTTGTTTCAGAGAGCCGTGGAAGGGACAAAAGCAGGGGTCCAAGTGGTGGCAGAGACAAGAGCAGGGGGAAGTCCAAGGGTCGTTACGAGGACTCAGAGTGTTACCATTGTGGTAAGAAGGGCCATATCAAGCGGAACTGTTTCGCTTGGAAGAGAGAGAAGAAGGGCGACAAGGGGAAGCAAGAAGAGAATACTACAGCGGCGGCCTCGATGCATGGAGGCGATGTGATCGTCGTAGGTGATGAGGTTATCACAAACCTCGCCTGCGATGACAATTCTTGGCTGGTGGACTCAGGGGCTTCAGCACATGTATCTCACAACAGGGGACTATTTGCCACTTACACAACAGGCGACTGTGGCGTGTTGAAGATGGGCAACGGAGATGTGTCGAAGGCGGTTGCCGTTGGAGATGTGCATTTAAGAACGAATACGGGTACGGTTTTTGTTTTCAAAGATGTTCGTCATTTTCCTGATATCCGTTTTAACCTGGTGTCGGTTGGAAGGTTGGATGACGAGGGATTCTTCAGTCTCTTCGGGAACAGTCAGTGGAAGCTTTCAGGGGGTTCGATGGTGATTGCCAGAGGAAGTAAGAAGTCCGGTCTCTACTATATAGAGGGGAGCGCACAGGGGACACAGGAGGTGAACGCAGTCAGTGATGCGTCTACCGAGTTGTGGCACAGGCGGCTCGGCCATATCAACGAAAAGGAGATGAGCTACTTGGTGAACAGGAAGGTGATTCCGGGGCTCAAGTCTACAAAGTTGGAGAAGTGCACGCACTGTTTAGCTGGGAAGCAAAATATGGTGTCTTTCCAAAGTCACCCAAGTTCAAGGAAGCCGGCGTTGCTCGAGTTGATTCACTCGGATGTCTGCGGTCCTATGAAGGTAAAATCTCTTGGTGTTACTTCTTACTTTGTAACCTTTATTGATGACTGTTCCAAGAAGGTTTGGGTCTATGCCTTAAAGATCAAGGATCAGGTGCTGCCTACTTTCAAGGAGTTTCAGGCCTCTGTTGAAAGGGAGACGGGCAAGAAGTTGTTGTGTGTTCGGTCCGACAATGGCGGCGAATACATCGGTCCCTTTGATGCGTATTGTAGAGAGCAAGGGATAGGACACCAGAAGACTCCGCCCAAGACACCTCAGCTCAATGGTGTAGCGGAGCGCATGAACAGGACACTGATGGCGAGGGTGCGATGTTTGCTGTCAGAAGCAAACTTGTCGGGCAGTTATTGGGGTGAGGCTCTTCTCATAGCTGCTTATGTTATTAATTTGTCTCTTAGTGCTCCTTTGCAGGATGATGTGCCTGACAAAGTATGGTACGGCAAAGAGCCGTCATACAATCACCTGCGAGTGTTTGGTTGTAAGGCCTTCGTGCATGTACCGAAGGACGAGAGGACCAAACTTGAGCCGAAGACGAGGCGATGCGTCTTTGTCGGCTACGGTCGGGATGAGTTTGGCTATAGACTCTACGACCTGGTGGGAAGAAAGCTCTACAGAAGCAGGGATGTGGTGTTCGTCGAGGATCAGACCATGACCAACACTCAGGATTCCGAGACGCCTTCTGAGGCTGAGGAATTGCCTGAGTTAGAGTCATTTCGCTTCGAGAAGTTTCTAGAGGACATCGCAGATGATCCAGTTATGGGGAAGCCAGTACATGGAGTTGCTCCCAACCTTGATCATCAGCCTGCTGATGGTGGTCAGGGTGTCCCTCAGGAGGATGAGCATGCCGGGAAGGCAGTTTCTGAAGGGGAGGAGGCTGTTGGTATACAACCAGCACCAGTGGCTCTACTGAGAAGGAGTGACAGAGATCATCGACCATCTACGAGATACTCATCGGATGAGTATGTGCTATTGACTGACGGGGGAGAGCCCGAAAGCTTTACAGAGGCTATGGAAGACGAACACAGGCAGGGGTGGATGGAGGCTATGCAGGAGGAGATGAGTTTCTTGCACACCAATTCCACTTATGATCTGGTGCGGTTGCCAAAGGGCAAGAAGGCTTTGAAGAATCGATGGATGTTTAGAGTGAAGCAGACGGATGATGCTACTCGCACTCGATACAAAGAGAGGCTGGTAGTTAAAGGCTACGGTCAGCGAAAAGGCGTAGATTATGATGAGATCTTTTCGTCTGTCGTTAAGCATTCGTCTATTCGGGTGGTGCTAGCATTAGCAGCCAGTCTCGACTTGGAGGTCGAGCAGATGGACGTGAAGATGGCATTCCTCCACGATGATCTTGAGGAGGAGTTGTACATGGAGCAGCCAGAGGGATTCTGTGAGAAGGGCAAGTCACATTTGGTCTGCCGGTTGAGGAAGAGCTTGTATGGTCTGAAGCAGGCTCCGAGGCAGTGGTACAGGAAGTTCGAGTCGTTTATGGGAAAGCATGGTTATGTACGGACGACGTCGGATCACTGTACATTTGTGAGGTATTTTGTCGAGGATAATTTTATTATTTTGTTGCTCTATGTTGATGATATGCTATTAGTGGGTCGGAATGGCACTAGGATAGCAGAGCTGAAGCGCCAACTGGGCACGGCCTTCTCTATGAAGGATTTGGGCGCAGCAAAGACTATTCTTGGGATGGAGATCAGCCGAGAGAGAGAGTTCAAGCTGCTACACTTGTCCCAAACGAAGTACATTCACCAGGTACTTCAGCATTTCGGGATGGACAGATCGAAGAAAGTGAGTTCCCCTCTTGCGGCTCACTTTAAGCTCACTGAGGAGCAGTGTCCATCTACCGAAGTCGAAAAGGAAGATATGGAGGGGGTTCCATATGCCTCAGCTGTGGGAAACCTTATGTATGCCATGGTGTGTACGAGGCCATATATTGCTCATGCAGTTGGTACGGTTAGCAGGTATCTTTCAAATCCTGGAAAGGTACATTAGAGTGCGGTCAAGTGGATTCTACGATATCTTCAGGGCACTGCTGGTTGGAGACTTTTCTTTGGTGGTGACGAGCCGAAGCTGGTTGGATATACCGACGCTGATATGGCTGGAGATGTAGACACGAGACGATCGACTTCGGGCTACGTAATGATGTTTGTAGGAAGAGCGGTGTCGTGGCAGTCGCGGTTGCAGAAGTGTGTTGCCTTGTCGACGACAGAGGCAGAGTACATTGCGGCGACGGAGGCTTGCAAGGAGTTGCTGTGGATGAAGAAGCTGCTGCAGGAAATAGGACTGAAGCAAGAGCAGTATATTTTGCTTTGTGACAGTCAGAGTGCTATTCACCTTGTGAAGAATCAGACGTTTCATAGCCGGTCCAAACACATCGAGACTCGGTATCATTGAATACGAGATGTGGTTGAGAAGAAGGACGCAGACCTTGAGAAGGTTCATACAGATGACAACGGGACTGATATGTTCACGAAGATTCTACCAAGGGAAAAGTTTGAGTACTGCAGGCAGATCGTCGGGATGACGATATCCTCCCCATAGTTGTGAAGGGGAAGATTTGTTGGAGTGGGTAGGGTTCCCAACCTATGTGAAGAAGATTCCGGAGTGCGACGAGCGCCGTTCGATGTCGAAGAAGCTCGGGAAGTAGGCAACGAGGAGTTGCTACTGCTGTTGCTGCTCCAAAGGGGAGCTTCTGGAACTGGGCCACCGAGTTCGGGCCGAACTCGGTCCCAGGCCGAGTTCTGGCCGATCTCGGTCTGGCCATTCCAGAATGTTGCTGGTAGGTTCTGTTTGCCCGACACAGAGTTCTGGCCGAACTCTGTGTCGTCGGGGCTGAGGCGGAAATCTGGGTGATTTTTTACCATTGGATATAATCAAACTGTCCAGGTTTGTTGCGAGATTAGGGAGTTAATTTGGGATTTCCAAACCCTAATCAGGATGTAACACAATTGTAGAATACACAAGAAAAGAGAGAGGAAGGAGGCAAGAGTGCCATTACAACTTCGGAAGAGAAGACGATGGATTGAAGGTCGTCTTTCGAAGGAGATCGCGTTCGGGTAATCTCTACTCGTCGTTCTCGCTCTTCGTAGCCTTGTAATCATTGTTCAAGCAAGTCCTCGGGTCAAAGAAGTTTAAAAGAAGTTTGGAATAAGAATCGGAATGTAAAGATTTTCTATAAAAAAAATTATTAGGAATATGACAATTCACAATTATTTGTAAGTGCCTTTGTACTAATCACTTAAGCAATATGAACATCATTCTTACTTCATGTAACGAAAAATTTCTACCATCGTGAGATGTAAATTCCGAGCTTTCCTTGAGCTTACGATATAGTTTTGCCTCCCTTGAGCAAAACGAAAAAACTGTCTTCCTTTAATAGGGCAATTTCTTTTACAGTGAGATGCAAATTTAGTGAACAAAACGCAATGCAATTTGGAGAACAATCCCTGAATATTCATCTAAATGATTTTCCATCAACAATCCCGTTAACCTGGGATCAGGCTGTGAATTCGGCGGCACGGTGCTTAATATCCGGCCTGGAGCCTCCCTTGGGCTTAATAATCATCTATTCGATGTTACTGTCATAATAGATGTAAAAATCTGAAGCACGAAATCAAGAGCCTCCCTTGGGTTTAGTTTGCCTCCCTTGAGCAAACGAAAATACATGAGCTAAGCCTCACAAACTCCATTCGCATGGCCTTACGAATGAGTAAAAATTTACTGATCAGCTTTTTTTAATTTATTATGCTATGGGACTATTTAGGAATATTCAGGTTGTTCTCCCCCGCCCAATGCTTCCTAAATGATTTTTGGTCTTAAGTGCTAACCCGATATTTTCCGAAAGTCAGGATTTTAACTATCTCTTAAAATTTTAAAAATTTCGGCAGAGTCTCCTTTGTATTTAGAGACCCTGAAAATTTACAAGAGATATAAATATAATCTGGGTTCGTCGATCCCTTCGGTGGAGCAACCCTCAACACCGGAAACCACGTATTTAATAATTTGGGTTTGCCGACCCCTTCGGTGGAGCAATCCTCAGCACCGGATCACATGCATGTATGATATATACATTTCTATATAAAATTTAAGTACAATTTCTTACCTTAGTATGCAAGCAAGCCTATTTTAACCGCAATCGGCTTCTTTCATACCTTTCAAGTCTAGAAGTCACTACTTTCGCAATCGCTTTTCTTATTTATACTACTAGACTTGAAATCACAATTGGTTAGAAACATGATAAATAAGCAAATCTAAATTCAAAATTTATGCGTATTGAGGGATCATTCATATGCTGTGGTAATATGCATAACTATACATATTATATAAGATTTAAAAAAAAACTAATAAATTTTCTAACTTAAATTTTGTTTTTACACAACAATATGCATACTTATTTGTCTCAAAATGTTGGATACAATTAATATATACAATTAATATATATACTGCATATATATATATATATATATATATATATATATATATATATATATATATATATATATATATATATATATATATATTGTTCTTGTCAATTTCCAATATAACTCATATAATCATCTAGACAATTTTCTAAGTTGTACTTTAGGCATTTATGTTTGAAATTCTAGGTTACGCTAATATTAACAAATATTACTCCTAAGTATGACCTATTATAAATCTTTCCAACATAAGCACATTATATATATATATATATATATATATATATGTATATATATATATATATATGTATATATATATATATATATGTATATATATATATATATATATAGTATATATATATATATATATATATATATATATATATATATATATATATATATATATATATATATATTCTTATTTAAAATGAATGAATCCTCTTGCTTCAACCATACTAGTTTATGTTGGATACTAGAAAATAGCATATGTACCCGCATGTCCTCATTCGTGCAATATGAATGACTCTATCTTACATATCTAGAAATACCTAAAACTCATATCATATGTGCTTATTCTAGCAATATTTATGTCGTTTGTGTGTAGCAATTTTGTTTATGTACTCATGGTATCATACAAACTTAACACATATATATATCATATAATTATAATTGTGTTTAAGAGGATCACTTATTTTAAATGCATAAGAAAATAGACTTGAAGCCTCAACTAACTGAACATTCAGAATAAATACAAAATGATAGATAAAGCAAATGGAAAATAAAATGGAAAATTCCATTTACTAGCAACATTCAAAAATTTTGACGTAAGAAAATTTACGTCAAGAAGGCTATATACTCCTAAATTCAGAAATTAAGCTAATAAAATTGAGATTGAATCCCAAGATTTCGGTTCTAGAACATGCATAGATTGTTCTAAGAATTTTAAGGTGGAAATTTAAAGGAGGAAGGGAGGACTTGCCTTGGAAAAACATATTTGGGTTTGGAATTGGGGGATTAGGGCTTGAGCCTTCTTCTCCAATTCCACCTTCTCTTGCTCAATCTTTTTCTTCTTCCAATCCTTCTTCTTCCCCTTTTTTTGAAGACTAAGGGGTTAGGGTTTGGTGATGGTAGTGGTGATGATGGAGATGGAGATGATGGTGTTGGAGGTGGAAATGAAGGAAAAAGAAGAGGAGGATGAATAAGTGGTGGAGGGTGGTGGCCGACGGCAGGCGGGCGATGGCGCAGGCGGGCGGCAGCGGCTGTCGCAACAACAGCAGCAGCTAACAGCAATAGCAACAGCGGTAGCAGCAGTAGAAATAGCAGAGGAAGGAGGAGGAGAAGAGGGAGAGTGGTGGAGAGAGATGGAGAGGAATAGGGGGATGAGAGTGAGAGAGGAAGAGATATAGAGAGGGAGAGAGAGTTCGAGAGAGAGAGAGAGAGATTTCGAGAGAGGGAGAGAGGGTTCGGGAGAGAGGCTGCCTCTCTCTCTCTCTCTCTCTCTCTTTCTCTATTATAACTTCTTCTTTTTTCTTTTCTTTTTTTTTCTTAGGATTTTCAAAATAAAAATTTAAAAAAAATAAGAATGAAAATAAAATTATTATTATTATTACATCAATTATTGTTTATATCATAAAAAAATTTTGAGCAAAACATTTAATTAGTTGAAAATATAATAAAATATTAATACATCAATTATTGAAAAGCAGCTATGACAGTCGGCCTTGAGTTAATGGGGGCACATTAAAAAAAAAATTGGCTGCAACCTAAAATTGAACTTATAACCTTTAGTATAAAGGTCTAAAGTACTTACCACTACACCACAGTAAATTTGTGTTTAAGAGAGCCCATTGTACATACTAGTTCAATTTTGAGATACAAAATTATTAACATATTTATCTTTAAACTACTTTTCTAGCCCCCTCATGATCCGTAGATCCTGGACGGTCGCTATGGGCCAGGACCGGCCCTGATGCCACATGACAAAGGGAGATCCTGGACGGTCGCCATGGGCCAGGACCGGCCCTGATGCCACATGACAAAGGGAGATCCTGGACGGTCGCTATGGGCCAGGATCGGCCCTGATGCCACATGACAAAGGGAGATCCTGGACGGTCGCCATGGGCCAGGACCGGCCCTGATGCCACATGACAAAGGGAGATCCTGGACGGTCGCCATGGGCCAGGACCGGCCCTGATGCCACGTGATGGAGGGCAGGGCCGGCCCTGAGTTCATGGGAGCCCTAGACAAACTTTTAAAATGCGACTCATATATAATATAAAAAATTGAACTAAAAGTATATTTTTAAAAGTGTTGCAACCAAGAATTGAACCTTGGACCTCTTGTATGCAAGTTTAACATACTAACACTACACCACAATTGTTTTGTAATAAAGGAGTGTCATGTTCCATATTAGTTCTATTTTCGATACAAGATTACTAATATATATATATATATATATATATATATATATATATATATATAAAGAAGGTAATTGTGGCGAACGCTCCCACCGGAAATCGATCTCCTGACCACTTGGGCCGCATGCATCTATCTTAACCACTAGGCTAGAGGTCATTTGCATATATATATATATATATATATATATATATATATATATATATATATATATATATATATATATATATGCAAATGACCTCTAGCCTAGTGGTTAAGAGAGATGCTTGCGGCCCAAGTTGTCGGAGTTCGAGCCCCAGTGGATATATATATATATATATATATATATATATATATATATATATATATATATATATATATATATATATATATATATAATTTTTTATTTTTATTTTTTTATTTTTTTGGCTCCCAAATTTTATGGGGTCGTGGGCGGTCGTCCTGGCCGTCCTGAGCCAGGGCCGGCCCTGACGGAAGGACATGGAGGGATCAGATTTTTGATGGTACATATAGACATGTTAATTGGACCGGCCCGGCCCAGTCCGGCACGAGTCCGACCCAAAAAATTGGCCCATGTACCGGCCCAGCCTGATTAATCGTGGGCCCGGACCGGCCCGATTAATCGTGGGCCCGGACCGGCTCGGCCCCGTATCTTGGGTCGTGTCGGGTAATGTATATTGGCCCATAATATAGACCCGGCCCGGCCTGGCCCGAAGCCCAAGTCCGACCCGGTTACAACATCTCCTACACATTCTCTTTGATTTGTCTCAAATCCTATCAGCTAACAGCTGTATTGTCACTTTCACAAGGAAAAGAAAAGAAAAATATGTACACAACAAACACTCAGCCCTTCAAATATGTTTTGTACCACCGCCTCAAGCAACAAGTGTAAGTGGTGGTGGCCTCTGTTATTATTATGATTATATAGTGTAGTAGTGAATTAAATTGAAATGAAATGGATGTTTGAACTGAACTGAATTGAATTGCAATTCAATTCAATTCATTTTAATATATATTAGTTGCAAGTTGCTGCAACACATACATGAATGGTTCCATACATCAACTTAGTCAAAGTTGTAGTTGGTTGCCATCAACTATAAGCTTCGCATGCCTCATGTCACTTGGTCACTTATATATGGCCAACCATGTCCAGTCATTTATACAAAATTATGTAGACCCATGAATGATATATGTATATACTGAACTGAATTAAATTAAATGATGGTCTCCAGTGCGTCTCGGCCCGGCCCGGCATGTCACCCCCAGTTTTTGAATTAGGGGTATTTTCATCATTTTTCAAGTTTTATAATTTTTAGGAATTTTATTTGATTTTATATTATTTTTAGGGATTTTTTTAATTTAGTTAGAATTTTATCCAATTTGGACTTAAGTTGGAGACCCGGGTAGTCTGGACCCTAGTAGGACCCACATACTAGCTGGGCTTGGCCCACATACCATCCTAACTAGGCTAGAAACCATAAACCATAATTCCATGGCTTAATTAGTCATTTTAGAGGCTTAATTAGTTAATTAGAGCTAAACCGAAACAAACCGAACGAAACCAAACCCGAACCAAACCAAACTAAGTTTATTGGGTTTGTAGGCTTAGTGGATCCACACCCAAACCCACTAACCCCCCCCCCCCCCCCCCCACTTGGCCGGCCATGTATAACCACTCCCCCCTCTCTTTCTTCACTCCTAAGAAATCTCCCTCTCTCCATTTCATTCTTTTCTTTTTGGAGTTCTTCTTCTTCCTCAAGCAAGCTATTCTAGGTATGCCATTAATTCTCCATTTAATTCTCTTTTGCATTTATTTCCTTCACCATAAATGAGGAGGAGACAACCCTCTACATTTTGCCCATAGATTTCATAGGTTTTCCTAAAATTCTAGGTTAGAGATTTATTTGGGGGTTTTTCCATTAGAGTGGTATATATGTATGTATATATGTGTATATATAATTATATGTATTTGTGGTGTCATGAGAGTGGTGGTGGTGGTGTATGAGTGAGAGTGTGCTTGTGTGAGTGTGCGTGAGAGAGTGTGTGAGGGTGTGTGTGTGTTGGAGTGTGTATGTGCATATGTATATATGTATATATATTTGTGTTGGAGTGTATATATATATATATATATATATATATATATATATATATATATATATATATATATATATATATATATATACTTTCACATACATATCTATATATAGATACATACACATACATAATTATATAGACACACACACACACATATATATATGGTTATATATATATATATATATATATATATATATATATATATATATATATATATATATATATATATATATATATATATAGAAGAAGATATTGAGAGGGTGAGAGAGTAGAAGAAGATGAAGAAGAATAAGAAGAACAGCAGTAGCAGCAGCATACGCAGCAGCAAAACGCAGCAGTAGCAGTAGTTTTAGCAGCATCAGTAGCATTTAGCCCCCCTTTTAACCCCCCTATTTAACCCCTATAGGTGTATATATATATATATATATATATATATATATATATATATATATATATATATATATATATATATATATAGAGAGAGAGAGAGAGAGAGAGAGAAAGAGAGAGAGAGAGAGAAGAAGATATTGAGAGGGTGAGAGAGTAGAAGAAGATGAAGAAGAATAAGAAGAACAGCAGTAGCAGCAGCATACGCAGCAGCAGCAGCAGCAAAACGCAGCAGTAGCAGTAGTTTTAGTTGCATCAGTAGCATTCAGCCCCCCTTTTAACCCCCCTATTTAACCCCCCCTATATATATATATATATATATATATATATATATATATATATATATATATATATAATTAGATAGTTAGAGGAAGAAAATTAGAGGAAGAATAGAAGAAGTTAGAAGAAAAATTAAGAAGAAGAAGAAGAATGAGAAGAGGAATTAGAGGAAGAATAGGAAGAAGAAGTTAGAAGAAGAAGAAGAATGAGAAGAGGATTAGAAGAGAATGAAGGAAAGGAGAATAGGAAAAAGAAGTAGAAGAATTGGAAGAATTAGGAAGAGAAGAATTAGAATAGGAATTAGAAGAGGAATGAGAAGAGAAATTTAGAGGAGATCGAGTTAGAGGGTGAAATCGAGCCCCGAGTGTCGAAATGAGATAAAACTTGGAGGAGACCTAGAATACGTGAATTAGATTTTGCGGGTAGGCTCCCGAGTTGAAATCAGAGTTTTAGGACGACGGTATCGCGCCGTACCATTGCGTATCGCGAGATATTCAAGATATCGGCAATAGGCCGTAAGATGGACTAGACGTCCACTCTACCTAGGAAGCTTGGTAGGTAATGAATGTATAGGCTAGTATCCTACTAACCTAGGGAGCACGGGTCGAAATACCAAGCGTAGGTAGGCTAACTTGGTATTCACCTAGGCTAAAAATTTACCTTTATAAAGGATAAATTTAGGATATTGGCCTACGACCAAGATACGGGTTTCGGAGTCCAAGATGGACTCGGATACGGGTTGTAAGGGTTGGTAATGATTAAAAATAGTCGCCTAGACCTAGTCTTGACCTTGGTTTACCACGGTTGACTTTTTAGACTAAAAGTCAACTATGGGTCAACACTTTACCCAATTTAGTCCCAAATTCCATTAGACTTGAAAAGTTGACCAAAAGTCAACTGTTAGTCACCATTGACCTAGGGTTGACCTAGAATTGACCAGAGTTGACCAGTTGACTAAAAGTCAACTGTAAGTCAACCTTTGACTTAAATCAACCTAGATCAATTTCGTTTGACTTGCATTGACCCAGTTTGACCTAGTTAGGCCTAATATGACTTAGATTGACCCTGTACAATCTAGTTTGATCTTGTTTGACCTAAATTGACTTAGTTTCACATGTCTTGACCTAGTTTGACTCAGTATGACTTAATTTCACTTCCAAACTATTATATTGATATAGTATTCCATCTATAGGTCCTCGAGACACTATTCTTGGACTCAGTCGACTTATCCATCACATCACAGGCGAGTACATTCTCTGATAATATTTTTGTTTTATGATATCGTCTTTGTTTCTAGTATTTAGTGTAGATATCCTTGTTCTCTTGACACATTGTTCACATGAATTGGTATTTGTCTGGATCCCGTCATAAGATGTTATTCCTCTTATATATGGTATGTCTTGTGCAAGTCTTCCTAGTTTCTTGTGCATTGTATAGACAGGATTCCTGCGAAGGCTAGCTACCTTCTCAGAGAATCACATGTCATGACGTGTCATGACTGGATCCACTATATTAGTCAGGGATGGGGGTATTAGCGTAGATATGTGATCAATATCCTACAGTATTATATTGTATCATCATTGTATACTGTTAATCATACACTCACGTATGATTAGCCAGGCCAAACATTGTATCAAGTTCTAAGCCGATCACATGTTGAAACTAATACTAAACTCACATAAATATAGCTCCAGATTTTTGTACATGATATATACTGTTTTCTTGTTCTTACATTCAGTTACAGTCTTGACACGCCTTACCATGATTCATGTACACATTATTTTACCTCGTATATTCTCTCTATTTACTGCTATATTTTTAATATCATCTAACTAGAACTGTTATTTGAGATTTGTGCTCGTTCCATCCTGACTGGATATGTTGACAAAATTTTACAGATTATGGCGAGGAGGATTGTCTTACCTACTACGGTCCTCATGACGTAGTCGGCCTAGACTTGGAGACCTTGGTCCAGCAGGGCTTAGCTCTGCCTGACGAGACTTTACATATTGCTTAGTTAGAGTTATTTGTACTGGACCTTGTCTCCAGTTACTTTTGAGACTGTTATATTTTAGCTTGTATTAGAGACTTAGACTTGGACTTGTATATTATTTGTGTTTGGACTTGATAGGTTATATTTTGTTGTCACGTTGTCTTTATCTTTCAGTCTTTACTTATCATCTTAGAGTTGTGATTGAGCACTCATATATTATCATTGCTTGTCCTCCGTTCGGAGTTTCTCGACAGGTTTTGATATTATATATAAACTATTGTTAGAGTAGAAAACCTACAGCATTCTACGCCGTTTTTACGGTGTGCGCTGGGCGTTGTTACTCACACGTGCCCTTACAGCGGGTGCGGGTCGTGACACGTTTTAGTGGTGGCCCATGCCAGTCCTGAAGTCGCAATTTGTGCAATGTCGTGGCGACACTCGTCTTAGAGTGTTGACTACGAGCCTGTGTTACACATAGGAGGTAGTAGGCTAAGAGTACTCAATCACAGTAGGATCTTTCCGTGCTTATCTTGCTTACCGTCTTTGATATTGATTTATTGTTTTCTAGCTGTCCTCCTTTGATATAATCCTTCTTGTGCCATATTGATATCTTCTTCCAATCTGTCTTCAGGATGGTGCAGACCAGGTCCCAGCATCCTGAGTCCACGGACGCGGAGAGGTCTGTTATGACTCGCGGACCTGATCCGGACACTCATGCTGCAGTCAGGGTGTCGGCAGCAGCTCTTGGGGGCCCTCCTCCGCCAGTTACGAAGGCTGACCCTGGGGTTGCTACGAATTTTTTGGCCGCAGTACCAGTGGTTGATACGGGGGCTCTTCTTTCTCCTGTGCAGCGGATTCCTCCGCCAGTTGCAGACATACTTCTACCTCCACCTCCTCTGCCTACAGATATGGGGCAGATGCTTACTTTTCTCCAGCAGATGCTGGAGACTCAGAGAGCCCAGGCTGAGGCTCAGCAGAGGCAGACAGACGCGATGCGTCAGGGCATGGAGGATGCCCATCAGTTGGCCCTTGCAGTCGTGGAGCAGAAGGCTCCACATCATGGGACGCGTCCGAGGTACGGAGATATCCAGGACTTCAAGAAGCTCGGGCCCCATGATTTTAGCGGGACCGAGGGTGTGGTCTATGCCGATGATTGGCTCGAGGATATCGAGCGACAGATGAGGGCCTTCCGCCTCGCAGATGACTTGAAGGTAGAGGCGGTGGGTTTGTAGTTGCTAGATATTGCACGCACCTGGTTCAGGAATGAGCCAGCCCTTGCTGGAGAGGGCCATATTTGGACAGAATTCAAGCTTCTCTTCAAGGAGAAGTTCTTTTCCCCTACAGACAAGATCGACCTGGTACGGCAGTTCCAGGATCTGCAGTAGGGCAGTTTATCTGTGGAGGAGTACGCCGCGGAGTTCGGCCGTCTGAGCCGATATGCGGAGTACATGGTTCGTGACCCGGAGATCAGGGCGAGCCGTTTCAGAGAGGGGCTGATCTGGGATATCAAGATCCTCATTCCCTCATTTTATGAGACTTATACCAGATCTATGCGGAGGCCCGCAAGGTAGAGCGGGAGTGGGGCCTGAAGCCCAAGAGGGACCGTGATCTATTTTTGGGGACTACTAGCAGCGCGGGGGCTGCTAAGCGTCCTCAACTCCAGCATCATTCTATTCCGCAACGCCCGCAGCAGATTTTTGCTCCGATTAGGGCACCAGTTCAGCAGGTGCCCCGGCAGCAGCAGCAGGGACCGACGCAGCAGGCACCTACTTGCCACTACTGCAAGAGGTACGGACATCTCTGGGAGGTTTGCAGGAGACGTTTGGGTGTGTACCTATACTGTGGCATCGAGGGACATCAGGCGAGGGATTGTCCTTCGAACCATCGTCGTGCAGCTCAGGAAGCACAGGGTAGGCCACCTATGGCACCGCATCACGCCCCCCACCACCAGCGGGATATACCCCGCCAGGGTAGGGCTTTTGCGATGACAGTTGAGGATCCTACAGGCATTGGACTAGGAGGTAGGATCTTGCTCTTTCTTTTTACCTGTTTCTTTCCATCCATTGATTGTTGATTGCTTTCTTAGTACCTTTAGTTGCATATGTGATGATCATGCTAGATAAATAGAACACCCCAATGAAGACTGCAATAACATGATACTGTAGAGATTTAAAATCATGCATGTGTTTTGATTTCCTGGATTACATGTTATATAACTTAGGATAAAATTTAATAGACCTTGATTGTTGGGTGCTTGACCGAGAGAAGAGTACGAACGTTTGAATTTCAAGGACAAATTTTTTTAAGGATGGTAGATTTATCACCCCCAGTTTTCGAATTAGGGGTATTTTTGTTATTTTTCAAGTTTTATAATTTTTAGAAATTTTATTTGATTTTATATGATTTTTAGGGATTTGTTTGATTTAGTTTGAATTTTATCCAATTTGGACTTAAGTTGGAGACCCGGGTAGTCTGGACCCTAGTGGGACCCACATACTAGCAGGACTTGGCCCACATACCATCCTAACTAGGCTAGAAACCATAAACCCTAATTCTATGGCTTAATTAGTCATTTTAGAGGCTTAATTAGTTAATTAGAGTTAAACCGAAATAAACCGAACCAAACCAAACCCGAACCAAACCAAACTAAGTTTATTGGGTTTGGAGACTTAGTGGATCTACACCCAAACCCACTAACCCCCCCCCCCCCCCCCCCCCCCCACACACACTTGGCCGGCCCTGTATAACCACTCCCCCCTCTCTTTCTTCACTCCTAAGAAATCTCCCTCTCTCCATTTCATTCTTTTCTTTTTGGAGTTCTTCTTCTTCCTCAAGCAAGCTATTCTAGGTATGCCATTCAATCTCCATTTAATTCTCTTTTGCATTTATTTCCTTCACCATAAATGAGGAGGAGACCACCCTCTACATTTTGCCCACGGATTTCATAGGTTTTTCTAAAAATCTAGGTTAGATATTTATTTGGGGGTTTTCCATTAGAGTGGTATATATGTATATGTATATATGTGTATATATAATTATATGTATTTGTGGTGTCATGAGAATGGTGGTGGTGGTGTATGAGTGAGAGTGTGCTTGTGTGAGTGTGTGTGAGAGTGTGTGTGAGGGTGTGTGTGTGTGTGTTGGAGTGTGTATGTGCATATGTATATATGTATATAGATATATATATATATAGACATGTGTGTAAAAAAAAAAAATTATATATATAGACATGTGTGTGTGTGTCTATATATATATATATATATATATATATATATATATATATATATATATATATATATATATATATATATATATACATTTAGAGAAGAAGAGATTGAGAGGGTGAGAGAGTAGAAGAAGATGAAGAAGAATAAGAAGGACAGCAGTAGCAGCAGCATACGCAGCTGCAGCAGTAGCATTCAGCCCCCCCTTTTAACCCCCCTATTTAACCCCCTATATATATATATATATATATATATATATATATATATATATATATATATATATAATTAGATAGTTAGAGGAAGAAAATTAGAGGAAGAATAGAAGAAGAAGTTAGAAGAAAAATTAAGAAGAAGAAGAAGAATGAGAAGAGGAATTAAAGGAAGAATAGGAAGAAGAAGTTAGAAGAAGAAGTTAGAAGAGTTAAGAAGAAGAAGAAGAATGAGAAGAGGATTAGAAGAGAATGAAGGAAAGAAGAATAGGAAAAAGAAGAAGAAGAATTGGAAGAATTAGGAAGAGAAGAATTAGAATAGGAATTAGAAGAGGAATGAGAAGAGAAATTTAGAGGAGATCGAGTTAGAGGGTGAAATCGAGCCCCGAGTGTCGGAATGAGATAAAACTTGGAGGAGACCTAGAATACGTGAATTAGATTTTGCAGGTAGGCTCCCGAGTTGAAATCGGGGTTTTAAGACGACAGTATCGCGCCGTACCATTGCGTATCGCGAGATATTCAAGATATTGACAATAGGCCGTAAGATGGACTAGGCGTCCATTCTACCTAGGAAGCTTGGTAGGTAATGAATGTATAGGCTAGTATCCTACTACCCTAGGGAGCACGGGTCGAAATACCAAGCGTAGGTAGGCTAACTTGGTATTCACCTAGGCTAGAAATTTACCTTTGTAAAGGATAAATTTAGGATATTGGCCTACGGCCAAGATACTGGTTTCGGAGTCCAAGATGGACTCGGATATGGGTTATAAGGGTTGGTAATGATTAGAAATAGTCGCCTAGACCTAGTCTTGACCTTGGTTGACCACGGTTGACTTTTTAGACTAAAAGTCAACTATGGGTCAACACTTTACCCAATTTAGTCCGAAATTCCATTAGACTTGAACGGTTGACCAAAAGTCAACTGTTAGTCACCATTGACCTAGGGTTGACCTAGAATTGACCAGAGTTGACCAGTTTACTAAAAGTCAATTGTAAGTCAACCTTTGACTTAAATCGACCTAGATCAATTCTGTTTGACTTGCATTGACCCAGTTAGGCCTAATATGACTTAGATTGACCATGTACAATCTAGTTTGACCTTATTTGACCTAGATTGACTTAGTTTGATGTGTCTTGACCTAGTTTGACTCTGTATGACTTAATTTCACTTCCAAACCATTATATTGATACAGTATTCCATATATAGGTCCTCGAGGCACTGTTCTTGGACTCAGTCGACTTATCCATCACATCACAGGTGAGTACATTCTCTGATAATATTTTTGTTTTATGATATCGTCTTTGTTTCTCGTATTTAGTATAGATATCCTTGTTCTCTTGACACATTGTTCACACGGATTGGTATTTGTCTGGATCCCGTCATAAGATATTATTCCTCTTATATATGGTATGCCTTGTGTAAGTCTTCCTAGTTCCTTGTGCATTGTATAGACAGGATTCCTGCGAAGGCTAGCTACCTTCTCAGAGAATCACATGTCATGACGTGTCATGACTGGATCCATTATATTAGTCAGGGAAGGGGGTATTAGCGTAGATATGTGATCAATACCCCACAGTATTATATTGTATCATCATTGTATAGTGTTAATCATACACTCACGTATGATTAGCCAGGCCAAACATTGTATCAAGTTCTAAGCCGATCACATATTGAAACTAATACTAAACTCACATAGATATAGTTCCAGATTTTTATACATGATATATACTGTTTTCTTGTTCTTACATTCAGTTACAGTCTTGACATGCCTTACCATGATTCATGTACACATTATTTTACCTCGTATATTCTCTCTATTTACTGCTACATTTTCAATATCGTCTAACTAGAACTGTTATTTGAGATTTGTGCTCGTTCCATCCTGACTGGATATGTTGACAAAATTTTACAGATTATGTCGAGGAGGATTGTCCTACCTACTACGGTCCTTATGACGTAGTCGGCCTAGACTTGGAGACCTTGGTCCAGCAGGGCTTAGCTCCGCCTGACGAGACTTTATCTATTGCTTAGTTAGAGTTATTTGTACTGGACCTTGTCTCCAGTTACTTTTGAGACTGTTATATTTTGGCTTGTATTAGAGACTTAGACTTGGACTTGTATATTATTTGTGTTTGGACTTGACAGGTTATATTTTATTGTCATGTTGTCTTTATCTTTCAGTCTTTACTATATCATCTTAGAGTTCTGATTGAGCATTCATATATTGTCATTGCTGTCACGACCCGCACCCTTATGAGGGGCACCAGCACGTGGGTACGTCCAGCCTACGCCGCAGTATCGACGGTAGAATGCTGTATATAACGTCTGTAAATACTACAACTAACAGTATAAAGGTACCTGTACAGTATATACTCTCCAAATGGAGGTGACATATCAATACAGTCTCAATCACAGAATAAAACTAAGGTAGATAGCTCAGAAAGAGAACATGTGATAGATGAAAGAGTAAATAAGTCCAGAGTCCAATACAAGCCCAAATATATACAACATCACAGGGTCTCAAAATATAATGTAGAAGCTACAGTCTGAATAAAGCTAGCTGGATCGTAGTCCAGTCAAACCTAGCTAATCTACACTACTCTGGAAGTTCAAAATCTAGTGGCTCTACTATAAGGCCATGATCCAAGGCTACTCCATCTGACTCGAGCCCATAATAGGTCGAGCAGTCCGACTCAGAATCATCTGTAATATATCATAACGGTATCCTGTCAGAAAAATGAGCAAGTACAAGCACTAACAGCAGTTCCATATGAATTGACAAATTCTATAAGAGACGGTATAATGAACTACGAGACAAAGATATATGAAGACTTGGAAACCGTTCGAAAGCCGAGTTACAACCCTTAAACCAAACCAGGGTTGTAACTCTTCTCCCAAGCAGAACTTAGTCTCCAATTAAGGTACAATGTAAAGGCATGTAGAGCATGTGAGTAACTGTATATCATGCATGGTGAGAAGTACTGTATGTAGAACAGAACAGGATATATGATAAGATAAAGTAAATATAAAATGTGCCTCGAATATTATAGCCTAATGTGATCGGTATGGGTCAAGAATCAGGCTTCCAGCCGACCGGCTACAAGTACATAGACTCGTCCGACCGGAATGGTAAGCTATGGAGCAAGTAGTAGCACAGGTCAGGCTATACCCATCGTGAGGTGAGGGTATAGCTATGATACAAGTAGTAACTCAAGGTGGGCATTGATCATACTATCTATAAAATTTCCTATTCTTCGAATAGTATACGGATCCGGACATAGCACGTCATGACGCAGGATTCCCTAAGAGGGGAGCAAGTCCTCTTCAGGAATCAGCATCAATACAAGTACAAGAATCAAGACCAAGTAAGTACAAGTATCCCAAGAAATCTAGAAATAACATCTCACGACAGAAATCTGACAATACTAGTCCGTGAACTATCGTGACTGAGAATCAAGTAAGACACTACGACTGAATCGGATATAGCAAATATCGAGATAATAAAAACTATCAGTGACTGTACTCGCCTGCTGTCCTGAGATGTAGGGTATATCAATGCTCAGAGCGGTAATCAGAAACCTAAAGATGAGATACTGTATGTTAATTTAGGTTTAAATAAGTTTAAGAATGATTCACAATAAATGATATACAATCTAGGTTAAACTAGGTCTCAGTGAGTAACACAAAGTCCTGTCAAGTCAAATTGTCACGCCCCAGAACCAGAATACTGGAGAGCGGGGGCAGACATAGCCAGCTACGTATAATGAAATGGAATCCATCTCACCATACGGTCACGGCTGTCTAGATATATGAGGGTTTATCTACAAGCCAACAGTCTCTTAAGGTCAAGAACAAGCCTAGTGTCTCAATCACAAACAAGTAAGTAAATGTTACAAGATGTAAGATCACCAAATATACAATAGTAAGGCGTCTCAAATATTACATATTCAGCTGATCATGAAGCTAGTCGTTACCAAATGTGAGGACTAGCAAGAGTTTGGTCATACATGATCAACCCTAGGTTGCCAACCATGTTACAGCCCGTAGGCAGACAGCAAGTAATGCAATACGAGCTAAACAGGTGCTCGTCGGCTAAACGCCTCAAAAGAATATTTTTACAATAAAGTGGAAGAGCCAAAAATAACCCACTCGTTGCCAGGATTCCTTCTAGTGGTCACCATCTGGCAGGAAAATCGGTAGATCCTCTGGAGCTGCTCCGGTATCTGGCCATACAAAACCAGCTGGGTCAGACCCCAGAAGAGCAAGTGCCACAAAGGAGGCTTCACTTAGGAACTAAAACCAGCAATTAGCACAAGAATATAATTACATAATAAAAGACAGTAATTAAGGAAAAGCATGACCGGTGATATACGATGTGATAACCATGGGACTATTCAGATAACCAAGTTACAACCCGTAAACCAAACAAGGACCGGGGTTGTAACTCTTCATCTGAACGGAACTTGGTATCCCCACCATTTATCAATAAGGCCAGTGTAAATAATCACGATCTCGAAGTAAGGTAAAGCATGTCGAGCATGTCATGGGGTATAATAAGACAATAAACGAAGAGAGAACACAGAACTGCTCCGGGAGCCAGGTTACAACCCGTAAACCAAACAAGGACCGGGGTTGTAACCCTTCGCCTGAACAGAACTGGTTCCCTGATCTTTATTGTTAAAAAAGCAAGCACAAGTAATCATGTCATGTAACAATCTTGTACAGGATCGAGGCAAGAATAGACAGGGTTAGACTCCATTCAATCATTCACGGCCAAACAACAAGTACGGCTTGATACTTTAACTAACTAGGGTTATCACAGGCCTAATTACTAGCAAGATGCAATGAGATATTCCACAACCACAAGCCCTGCAGACCATCCAGGTTACCCAGGTTAATACTAGGGGTTGAGTTCATGTGGGTACATCGTCTAGGAAACGCATGTACCCTTAGGTGACTTAGAGGGTGCAACACATGACAGTGTGCTGGAAATGTGCCCTACTCGACGGTAGGCTACAGATCCCAAGAGCACCTAGGTAACGGGATTGCTTGTAGCTGGGAAATCTCTTCATGACTACCGTGTTAATCTAGTTATTAGCCTTAGTCCATTTCAGTAGGTACCCCTGACCGTGGTACTCAGGGGTCCCATCCTAAGCATGATGCAAGACAAGACTGGTTTAATGCACAAGCACAATCGTCCACGGTGTCCAGGTTATTCATACTTATCAAGTCATATCATGCTAGCCGCCGCAACAGCAGTTCGAGAAATATCATGTCAGGTTTATTTGTCAAGAGTGCGCCACGGCGGGCCACTATCAAGAATTACCATGTCAAGTTATCATGTCAAATTGTCAGGTCAAGTTATCATGTCAAGAGTGCACCACGGCGGGTCACTATCTGGTCATGTCATGTCCACTTGGTACTTGTCAAGAGTGCGCCTTAACAGGCCACTATCGTGTTCTATCCTTACATTATCATGAACGAGAGAAACTTGTATAAAATAACTAGGGACATATTCTTGAAGCCAAGGAAAAGACCTACAACTTTCACGTTTTGAGTTTTTTAAGATTCTAGCTACAAAACAACTTAAACAGGCAAAAACAGTAAATTCCTGCACAATCGGCGCATGGGATTCCTGCACGAATCGGCGCATGGGATTCCTGCACAAATCGGCGCATGAGATTCCTGCACGAATCGGCGCATGGGATTCCTGCACAAATCGGCGCATGAGATTCCTGCACGAATCGGTGCATGGGATTCCTGCACAAATCGGCGCATGGGATTCCTGCACGAATCGGCGCATGGGATTCCTGCACAAATCGGCGCATGGGATTCCTGCACGAATCGGCGCATGGGATTCCTGCACAAATCGGCGCATGAGATTCCTGCACGAATCCCCGCATGGGATTCCTGCACAAATCGGCGCATGGGATTCCTGCACGAATCGGCGCATGAGATTCCTGCGCGAATCGGCGCATGAGAAACTCACGTTGCGTCTTCAATGCATGCGCGTAAGAAACCTACGCGCATGACACGCTCGGAGTTAAGGAATGCATTGCCGGAACTTCACGGCGCATGGCCTCCCGGCGCATGGCCTCCCGGGCGCATGGGGTTCATCGTCCCCAAACAGCAAGTTCAGCCATGAAAGTTCCGAAAACTTGTAATGGCCATAACTTACTCATCCGGAGTCGAAATCAAGCGAAACAAAAGCCAAAACTGCATGAAATTAAATTCTCTACAACATGGAACCACTAGTTTTTGGAAATACCAAGTTTTAGAGATTAAAACCAAGAAAACTAAACAAGAAGGGACTTAAAACTTAGATCTACAAAAATATAACCATCAAAACCAAAAACTTCCAGTTCTAAAGAAGCTTAGAATCTAGTAAGGAAGAGAATGGAACAATAAAACATGAGATCCATCATGAAACAAGTTTGCACTTGCCTAAGCTCTCTCTCTCTCTCCTTCCTGGTAGGTGTAGAAGTAAATGTGGAGAAGAAGAAGAATAATGAAGAGAGAGAATGAAGGAATGGGTTAATAAAGGAGGGTGGTGGTAGGTAGGGGTTCTTCCCTTGGTTCATGATGAACCAAAGCAAACCAAGCCAAGCCGAACCAACCCAAGAATAAACCAATCAATGAAATGCTAGAAAAATCAAGCAGGAAGATATGCAATACGGGTCAAATTACGTATACGTATTCCAAATACGTAATACGAGATCTGGGTATTACAACTCTACCCACCTTAAAAGAATTTCGTCCTCGGAATTTAATTAAGAGGCTAGAGGGACAAGAACAAGCTATACTAATCTCAGGCAAGCTATACTAAGCAATCAATCATGCAATCATGTATGTAAGCAAGGAAATCGAAGGCACGAGAAAGAGGGAAGATATCCTGCTAGGAACCTCTCTGCCGGTTCTGAATCTGAGCTTGGACCTGGACATACTGCTGGGGTCTCTGTAGCTGGAAGGCTAGGGCCTGAGGCGACAATGGCCTCGGAGGCTGGTACTGTTGTTGCACTGGTGCTGGTGCTGGTCCCCTTACCGAGGGACTAGTCTGGGCCGATGACGAACTGGCCCTATTCGGACAAGACCCTATCTTGTGGTCCGGTGCTCCACAAGCCAAACATAATCCCTGAGCTCTGCGACACTCCGAAATAACATGTCCTGGCTTCCCACAATGAGTGCAGCCCATTGCGGAAGATTGCTTCTGCTTCTGTTGCTGAGGGGACGTGACCGACGTCACTGAGGCCGCCTGCCTCGGAGTTCCAATTGTCAAAGCCCTTGCTGCCGGGGCTGGTGCTGAAGACTGGGTCATCTGGCCGTGAGATCGCTTCCGACCTCCGGTCCTGTCCACGATCCTGTGGGAGGTATACTCGTGCCTCCTGGCTGCCCTCAGTACTGTATCGAAGGTCTGATGCTCAAACTGCTCCACTGCCAATAAAATCTCGAGATGGAGCCCCTGCTGGAATCGCTGGGCTCTGTCGAACTCGGTTGCCACCAAAGTGGGAGCAAACCGACTAAGCCTGGAAAACTCGGCCGCATACCCGTCGACCGTTCTGCCTCCTTGCTTCAGGTTGGTGAACTTGGTCTGTAGATCGTACCGAGCCACCGCATCGAAGTACTTCGTCTGGAATCTCTAACGAAATACTGCCCAAGCAATGGGTGCCACTAATCCAACGGCCTGTGCTGCCCACCAGCTGCGGGCAAGATCCAATAACTGTAGACGCACCACGGCCACCTTCTCGTCTTCTGGGGTTCTGGCTGCCTCTAGAATAACTTCGGTGTCCTGAAGCCACGCGTCAGCAGCGATAGCATCTTCACTGCCATCGAAGAATGGAGGGTTCAGGCGCTTGAAACTGTTCGCTGCACTGTTCCTTGGATGACCGCCTCTGTTCAGAGCATCTTCCACTGCCTGGTGTAAGGCATCTCCTCTACGATCCTGGGAAGCTAACAATGATCTGATGAGACCCACCAAAGTGCCATCATCAGGCTCTGCAGGCTGGACTGGCTGAACTGGCGGCTCTCCTCCAGTAGGTACGACTCGGGAGGCTGCTCCTGAGTGCTGGGCCTGATCTTCTGGTTGCTGCTGGTCCACGGGAGGTGATCCGCCTTGCTGATCGGCAGGTCCAGGAACAATGCCGCTGAAGAAGACGACATGGGAACAATAAGGAAGGACCAGGACAGATCAACGATTACAAGCATGTGATCAGGTCAAGATTTTCAGGGATCAAGAGGATACGAGTAGAGATCAAGGGCGAGTACTGATTGAGACATCTATTCGGTAAACCCTCACATATCTTGATTTACAAGACCTGCATGGGCCACCACTTAAACCATGTCACGCCCCAGAACCAGAATACTGGAGAGCGGGGGCAGACATAGCCAGCTACGTATAATGAAATGGAATCCATCTCACCATACGGTCATGGCTGTCTAGATATATGAGGGTTTATCTACAAGCCAACAGTCTCTTAAGGTCAAGAACAAGCCTAGTATCTCAATCACAAACAAGTAAGTAAATGTTACAAGATGTAAGATCACCAAATATACAATAGTAAGGCGTCCCAAACATTACATATTCAGCTGATCATGAAGCTAGTCGTTACCAAATGTGAGGACTAGCAAGAGTTTGGTCATACATGATCAACCCTAGGTTGCCAACCATGTTACAGCCCGTAGGCAGACAGCAAGTAATGCAATACGAGCTAAACAGGTGCTCGTCGGCTAAACGCCTCAAAAGAATATTTTTACAATAAAGTGGAAGAGCCAAAAATAACCCACTCGTTGCCAGGATTCCTTCTAGTGGTCACCATCTGGCAGGAAAATCGGTAGATCCTCTGGAGCTGCTCCGGTATCTGGCCATACAAAACCAGCTGGGTCAGACCCCAGAAGAGCAAGTGCCACAAAGGAGGCTTCACTTAGGAACTAAAACCAGCAATTAGCATAAGAATATAATTACATAATAAAAGACAGTAATTAAGGAAAAGCATGACCGGTGATATACGATGTGATAACCATGGGACTATTCAGATAACCAAGTTACAACCCGTAAACCAAACAAGGACCGGGGTTGTAACTCTTCATCTGAACGGAACTTGGTATCCCCACCATTTATCAATAAGGCCAGTGTAAATAATTACGATCTCGAAGTAAGGTAAAGCATGTCGAGCATGTCATGGGGTATAACAAGACAATAAACGAAGAGAGAACACAGAACTGCTCCGGGAGCCAGGTTACAACCCGTAAACCAAACAAGGACCGGGGTTGTAACCCTTCGTCTGAACAGAACTGGTTCCCTGATCTTTATTGTTAAAAAAGCAAGCACAAGTAATCATGTCATGTAACAATCTTGTACAGGATCGAGGCAAGAATAGACAGGGTTAGACTCCATTCAATCATTCACGGCCAAACAACAAGTACGGCTTGATCCTTTAACTAACTAGGGTTATCACAGGCCTAATTACTAGCAAGATGCAATGAGATATTCCACAACCACAAGCCCTGCAGACCATCCAGGTTACCCAGGTTAATACTAGG
This sequence comes from Iris pallida, assembly GCA_029216955.1. Lineage (NCBI taxonomy): Eukaryota > Viridiplantae > Streptophyta > Magnoliopsida > Asparagales > Iridaceae > Iris > Iris pallida. The sequence goes on from JANAVB010044419.1 coordinate 14,935,726, forward strand.
GGTTGAGTTCATGTGGGTACATCGTCTAGGAAACGCATGTACCCTTAGGTGACTTAGAGGGTGCAACACATGACAGTGTGCTGGAAATGTGCCCTACTCGACGGTAGGCTACAGATCCCAAGAGCACCTAGGTAACGGGATTGCCTGTAGCTGGGAAATCTCTTCATGACTACCGTGTTAATCTAGTTATTAGCCTTAGTCCATTTCAGTAGGTACCCCTGACCGTGGTACTCAGGGGTCCCATCCTAAGCATGATGCAAGACAAGACTGGTTTAATGCACAAGCACAATCGTCCACGGTGTCCAGGTTATTCATACTTATCAAGTCATATCATGCTAGCCGTCGCAACAGCAGTTCGAGAAATATCATGTCAGGTTTATTTGTCAAGAGTGCGCCACGGCGGGCCACTATCAAGAATTACCATGTCAAGTTATCATGTCAAATTGTCAGGTCAAGTTATCATGTCAAGAGTGCACCACGGCGGGTCACTATCTGGTCATGTCAT
>JANAVB010044419.1:14941230-14981230 GCA_029216955.1 Iris pallida
GGGACCGACTCGGCCTAGGATAAAACACAGTATAGCTGTGCTGGATGATAGCACGGGTTAAGCGGGGACTTGCAGCGGGGCTCGCTACTTGCGCTGTAAGGGCCCCGACTAACAAAGCTATAGTCCAGGATGGCTTGTGATGTCAGTGACCAAACACACGTAATGTTGCACTTGGAATATAAATGATAACAATTGACAGGGAAGAACATAGTAAGTTTTATAAGGCGCGGTGCGGGCCGCCGTTGATAAGTTTCAACGTAAATTTTATTATGCCTGTCATTTCTCGCTTGAGATTCATTAGGATGATTAGAAACATTCTTGAACTAAGTCATATAAACTCATTCAACCAAATGAGGTCTTGGAACTTAACTTGCCACGCACCAGTACAAAGTGTAATATACTGATCCTCGCTCTCCACACAGGTACCCCGAACCACGAAGGGCGTGCCACCTAAAATCTCAAGGCGACGTGGACACTTTTGAAGCCTCGTCTGTGTAAAGGCTTGCTTCTGGTTTCCTTTTGAAGAAGACCCCGCACTCAGTCCAAAAGAAGATGGCGGCTCGACTCGCCTCGATAGTAGGTGGAAAGATGTTATGTTTTGCTTGTAAAAAGGGATGTAATGTATGGAATGACTATCTCATCGGCGTTTATTTTGTAAGTCGAGTCATGTTGTAGCCCACGCGGCAATGATTGTAAAGGAGTCTATGTAAAGTTTTATTATCATCAATGAAAAAGTCTATTTCTATTTCAAATGTGTCATTCAATTTCTCTGCGTACTCTAACTTGATGTTGTGTTTCGGATAACCTTATGACTATGCCTTGTGCGTTCGCAACTTAAGTTTGTACGGCATCACGCCCGGGGGACGACTATCGATTCTACGGAATCGGGGCATGACATAATGGTATCAGAGCACGACTTTACATCCTTTGACCTCGCATCGATGAGATAAGTTGTTCCATACAATGAGTTCATAATATTTTATGACTGATGCATTTGCTTTCGTATCGCAGAAGTGACGGAACCCACGGCCGAGCAAGAACAGAGCGCTTCAAGCGGCTCTAGTAGTTCGTATCGTCCGCGGCCGGACCTTCTAACGATACCATCGAAAGGATGCTGCGTATGATGGAGGCGCAGCGAAACCAGTCCGAGAACCGACATCAACAAGTAGAGGAATGACAGGCCCAGTTCGAATCTCGCTTCGAAGCTCGCTACTGGGATATATATGTACTTATATATATATATATGTACTTATATATATATATATACTTATATATATATATATATATATATATATATATATATATATATATATGAGTTATATATATATATATATTTGTGTGGGTGGGTTTATATATATATTATGAGTGAGAATGGTATAAGGGTAAGGTAATGGGTAATGGATAACATGGGGTCTAAGATGACTTAGATGACCTAGATACTGGGATTTCTGGGTAGGTAATGTTAGTATAGGGTAGTATCTAACTATCCTAGGAAGCCTAGGCTAGTATTCCTAGGTTAGAGTGGTATTGTGCAAGGTATTGGTATTTACCTTGGTAAGATAATATAGGTAATGCATAGAAATAGGGTATTTGAGTTTGAGTCTAAGATAGAGTTAGAACTTGGTTCCCTTGGTTTGTAATGATCAAATATAGCGCTCATAGACTAGTTTTGACGTCGGTTAACTATTTTGACCAAAAGTCAACAAAAGTCAACCGAGAGTCAAACTTAGCCTTTAAGCGACCAAATTTGACCAAAACCAAACCAGAGTTGACCAGTTGACTGAAAGTCAACGGTTGGTCAACATGTGACTTGTTTGACCTAGGGTTGACTCAGTGTTGACCAGAGTTGACCAGAGTTGACTTTTTGACCAAAAGTCAACTGTAAGTCAACCCTTGACCCAAATTGACCTAGTTTGACTTGGATTGATTTCCTGTGACCTTGTTTGACCTTGATTGTCCTAGTGTGGCTCAGTATGACCTAGTATGACCTAGTTTAGCTTGGTGTGACTTAGATTTGACCTAGATTCATTTAGAATGCATTATAATGCATCTTTTATCATTTTTGGACTCATAGTGACTTGTACTGTTCTATAGGAGACAGACACCACTCATCGGACAGTATATTCTCTTCAGACACTCAGGCTATCAGGTGAGTACATTCTTTGACCGTTTCATACTTGTATGGATTTACATTCTTGCTCTAGATTACTGTACTTGATGCTGACACGATCATTATCACGGATTGGTACTATATGGATCTTCTTCTGAGATGTTATCTCCTTGTATTCACTAAGTACATATTATGATGTGCGTATCACTTACATATTGTATTTATTGAATACCCTTATCATTGTACACTCATTGTGCATATTGTACTCTCAGTATCACATTGAGCCATTGTACAAGCCATTGTACAAGCTATTGTACAAGCCATTGTATAAGGTAACGTAACTGAATTGGATCCTTGTGTATTGATTGGGGAGGGGGAGTAGAAATGGTTATGTGATCAATCCTATTGTATAAGAAATTGTATATGTCCATTGTACACCCACGTACAAAGGAGTCCCGTTTTATTGTATAACCTAACCCGTTTACATAACCATATTGTGCTCTAATTCACATGTTCCTTACAGTTCTTACTTATCATATTTAGATATTTCCTGTTATCAAATCTCTACTATTTTTCAATATTTTCTTCTTTTAGCATTTCATGTACTTTACTCTATTGCATGCTTTATATTTCCTAACTCGATATGAACAGCGTAAGATGTTTTGTGCTCGCTCCCATCCTGACTGGAACTGTTGAAAATATTACAGAGGATGAGGAGGAGGCCTGCGTAGACACCTACTATGGGGCAGCTGTAGATGCCATGTGTGACCCAGATTTCTAGCCTGATCTACTAGCTTAGAGACTGAGGCTCCCTAGTCTAGGTTTTCTATTTCTGTCATTTGAGATCTAGATTGTATATATTCTTTCATTTCAGTGTTAGAGTCTTGTATTGAGCTGGATGTTCTGATTTGTTATGTCAGTAGACACTTAGACTCTCTGGTTGTATTTATGTAGTTTTTCCTTTATTCCAGTATTTATCTATCTATCTTCCTATCTTTCATTCTGCTTTAGATGTGATTGAGACTGTATATTGCTATATCACCTCCATTCAGAGTGTATATACTGTACAGGTACCTTTATATTGTTAGACGATTGACCTAGGACAGCGTTCTACTGCCGACACTGCGGCGTAGGCTGGGCGTTGTTACGTTCTCGTACCCTCACAGTGGGTGCGGGTCGTGACACGTTTTTAGTGGTGGCCCATGCAGGTCCAGTTTATGTAGTGGTATTCGAACTAGAGTATCACTACAGCCTGCAGTAGGATTAGGATATTTTTGAAGGTACTCAATCACATTAGGAAAAACTCTTATCTAAATCATGTCATCTCAGTTCTTGCTGATATTGTTCTCCTTGAATATAACTGTCCTCCTTTGCTATTTCGACTCATTCTCAGCAATTGTTTCTTTGATCTGTCTCCAGGATGGTTGAGACGAGATCTCATTGCCACGGACCGGGAGACGCTGCAGAGGGGTCTGCCACCTCTCGCCCTCAGCAGCAGCAGTCAGCTCTCGGTACCGCAGCCCCAGTCATGCCAGCTGGGGTAGGCGTTTCAACTGCGGTCGGAAGAGCGCTTCCACCAGCAGCAGAGGGTATACTTTCACCAGTTCGGAGGCAGGACCCAGTCATTCCAGAGGTACCGTTCCAGCAGCCGCCGCCTACCGAAAATATGGACGCAGCTCAGATGTTCGCGTATTTCCAGCAGTTCATGGACCGACAGCATGCTCGACAGGACAGAGGCATGGAGTTCGTCATTTCGACAGTTGCAGCCCGACCAGTGGTGCAACAGCCAAAGACACCGGGGATCGATCAGTTTCAGAAGATGAGCCCCAGAGACTTTCTGGGGACAAAGGGGATCCTATATGCCGATGAGTGGATCGAGCATATAGAGGAGATCTTCCGCTTGGCCAGGATTTCAGCAGATCTTCAGATCGATGCCGTAGCTAGCCGGATGCGCGATCTTGCTCGTACCTGGTATCAGTCGGACCCCAGGGTGGGGGTAGCCGGACAGACTTGGGAGGAGTTCAAGGGCTTCTTCAAGAATAAATTCTTCCCAGATTCAGCGCTTACAGCTTTAGAGTCGCAGTTTGAGAGCCTAGTTCAGGGGAGCCTGTCAGTGGAGGAGTACGCTGGAGAGTTTGGCCGCTTCAGCAGATTCGTGAAGGATTTGAGCGAGGCGACGAAGGCCCAAAGGTTCCGGAAGGGTCTGGTCAAGGAAGTCAAGTCCTTGACCAAGGGCAACAGGGATGCCACATTCGAGGAGATTATGACGGGAGCTTTACTGGTTGAGGATGATCTTGAGCTTAGGCTCAAGAGAGGGCGAGACCCAGTTGGGGGCACCAGCAGCGGAGGACCGGCCAAGAGGCCGTACGTTCAGCATCAGTTTCAGCAGCAGTACCAGCAGCCGAGGGCTCAGATACATCAGCTACAGCAGAGGCCTGTTCAGTATCAAGGTCAGAGATAGGTGCAGTATCAGCAGGACACCGTGTGCAACTTCTGCAAGAAGCCAGGCCATTGGTGGAACGATTGCAGGAAGAGACTGGGTATGTGTTTACTTTACGGGTCAGCAGAGCATCAGTGTAGAGTGTGTCCCCAGAACCCGACCCCATTGGCTCAGGTAGCACCAGGAGCTAGGGCTCCGGCAGGATAGCAGAGGGGACCACCATTGCAGACTCAGCAGCAGAGGTTTGTCTAACATCAGCAGCAGGCCAGGGGAGGCCAGCCAGGGCGAGCTTTCGCCATGTCAGCCAAGGATGCTCAGGCCATTGGAGATCTAGTTGCAGGTTCCGTTCTTTGATTCAATTCTACAATTCCTATCTTGAAAATTCAGTTCCATCTATTCCTATCTGTTTTTCATTGTTGATAAGTTTGATCTGGTGTTTTCTTATAATTTAATTTTCTTCTGAGATAAGTCGTATGGGCTAGGTCGCCTCGATTATGAGATTTTAGAATCCTCCAGGGTCATGCTAGCAGGCATAGTGAGGACATATAGTCGGACTATGGACGTATTTCTCGGGTGTGGGAATTTAAGGTTTTCGCTGCCAAGCGTACGGCAATGCAAAAATTTTAAATACCATAGTTCTAGAGGTATGTACCATAGTTGAGGGCTCTGTAATTATCGTAGCCTTGCTCACTGGCATGACAGAGATTCTGAGTATCATGGTTTTGGACAGACGCATATGATTACCTGACGATATGTTTGAGACTCTGATTGTGGGGCGTTTGACCTAGAAGGACTACTGCCATTTTAATTTCGAGGACGAAATTTTTCTAAGGTGGGTAGGATTGCAACACCCAATTTTCCAGAAGAGGGTAATATTGAAATTTTATAATTATAATTATTATTTAATGGTATTTATTTCATGTTATAATTTTTAGTGATTTTTAATTATTTTTAAACTATTTAAATTTATGACTTATGATTTGGTATCTTGCTAGTGTTCATTTCCAGACTGAGGGGTATTTTAGTCATTTTTGTAATTTTAAGAATTATTTGGGATTATTAATTATTATTTAAATTTATTAAAATTTATTGGAATTTATGGGAATTTTTAGGAATTATTTTAGAATTGTTTGGACTGGTTGACTTTGACTAGTTTGACCCTTGTAGACCAACCTAGAAGCTAACCCTAGTTAGTATGGACTTGGTTAGGTTATATGACTCTAGTCTAACCTAAACTAATCCTTGGGTTGGTCATTAGACTCTAGTTAGCATTAGGATTTAGAAAGTCATAAGTCATGGCTTATGATTTAGAGCCTTTGGTTAATCATTTAACTCAAAGCCTTGTAGTTTGGCCCAAAGCCCAAGACAAATTCCAAAACCCTAAGCCCTAGGCTAAGTGGCCAGCCACCATATCCTCCTTGGGAACACCACCCTATAAATACTCTCTTAGTTTAGGGTTGCCTCCTTAGGAAAGCTCAAGTTTAGAAGGAAAGGTTTGTTCCTATTCAATAAATCCCTAAAATTCCATTCCTCTTCCTTTTCCATTCAAATCTTTTCTATTAGATCCTAATCTATCTATTCTTGCTGTCATTAAGGTTCCATTTCAGTTTGTGGTGATTTTGGTGGATTGGGACATCAAGAGGAGAGCATTTGAATAGGGGATTTTTCTTGAAGGTTCAAGCTTAGGTAACTCCCTCAAATTTCTATGAAATTTCAATTTGTCTTCATCATTAGGAAGCCCTAGGGTTCCCCTAAGTGTATGCATTGGTGTTGTGTCAGGTTTCATGAGTTTCGTGTCCATTTGGACACATATCAAGGATGTGGCTTAGGTGTTTGTCGAAATGCCCAAGAGGGGATTTCGATATGGTTTTTGGAAAGTTTTTAAATAAGAAATTAGGTTTTGATATTGTTCATGGGATTTTGGTTGACTAAGGGTGTCCCTATGTCGCATCGTGTCGGATTCGACACGTGCACACGCGGGTGCGCGCGCGCGCGGGACTGTGCGCGTGCCCTGCTGTTCGGGGGCTGTGCAGGACACGACACGCCAAGTTTCGACACAAAATTTTGTGGGGTCGAGGGGGCATGCACTGACATCATGCCCCCAAAATTCTATCGAATCTCATGCACTGGTTTAGGAGAAATCGAGCGTGCACTGTCCTTACACTGTTCTGTGCGCTGTGACTTTTGGCCACTGACACGGCTTCATAATTCGGACAAGCGACACTTTGGACTCGATACAGGCATATGGACATGTGCCCCTAGACCTAAGCTAGGTGTGGGCACAACCACGTATCCCAATTCGTGTCGTGTCAGGTGCACGACACGCGTGCACCTGTGCACAAGACTGTGCACTGTGCAGTGTCTGTGAGTGCACTGTTTCGAGTTTAATTTGTATGGACACGTCGTGTCATGTTTCAGTGGACACGATACACACTCTAGGACACGTACACAATTCATATGGTTGTTACCAACCTTTTGTTTGGGGTCTTAACTTGATTTCGTTGGTCAATCTCAATTATCCTCCCATTTTTCTGAAACCAGTTATCTGTTATTTCCCAGGTTTTAAAATCAAGTTTGGACAGTTGATTAAACCTATTTAATGCTATTAACTGATTAGTTTGAGTCCCTAAATGTGTTCTCCTATAATTGATTTAACTATGGTTGAGAATTGGGGAATGTAGAGTGGGTGTTGTGTGTGTGTCTATATTTGCATAGAGATTTGTATTTGGGGTGTGTGTTGTATTATAGAGATTAGAGAGTGATTTTGGAGTGATAAATATGGAGATAGAGAGGTGAATAGATGGTGGAGTTGAAGGGGGAGGAAACCAACTGAAATCAGTCCAGTTGTTGGCTGTCAATTATATTTCCTTTTTTTCCCACAAATTCAGTCCCCAATTCCCTGTTTTCAGCCCTGGTTTTGCACTCCATTGGTAGTCAAGAACAGCCCATATTTTCCCCAATTCTTGGCTGTCAACACAGTCCCTTATTGTTCCTACATTCAGTCCAATAGGTACCCATTTGAGCCCCTAGATGGCAGCCCCATTCCTGCCTAAAACACAGTCCTAAACTAAGCCCACAGTGCTGCCCATATCTGTCCCTTACTGCCCAATAGCAATCCCATGTTCACCCTATAAAACAGGCCCTAGACAAACCCATATCAATCCTTGTTTGTAGCTATTCCAGTCCCATACATGTCCCTTAAATATCAGTCACATACCACCCCCTTTGACAGCCTATAGAAGCCCCTAAACCTGGTACAAATTAGCCCTATTAGGACACCAATAAGCAGCCTCAAACCCTACCCTGGTTCAGCCTTAGAGCAGTCCCTTAATACCCCCCTATGGACAGAAATGTATAGCCCTTGTTCATCCAATGTTCAGTCCATATCAGCCAGTGACTTCACCCATTTGACAGCCATGTATGACAGTCCAATATATGTCCATATTTATGTGTTTGTGAGAGCTTAAGTGTGTGTGTTTGTAAGCCTAAGAGTGAACCAAAACCATTTGTGTGTGAGTTAGTGGGTGTGAGTCTAGATAGGATATATATGTATTTGCATGTGTGGGTGAGCTATTGTATAGGTGAGTAGTGGGGGAGAGTTTTGCATAGGTGTGTGAGTAGTATATAAACCTATAGATGAGCCTAATAGGTAGCTATTGCCTATGAGTGTGTGAACCTATATGTAAACCTATAGGTAGAACCTAGTGTGACCATGTGTAAGTGAGTATGGTATCATGAGTGTTGTGGGTGAGTGAGCTAGTTAGTGTGTGTATATGTGAGCTTATATATATATATGTACTTATATATATATATGAGTTATTTATATATTTATGTGGGTGGGTTTATATATGTATTATGAGTGAGAATGGTATAAGGGTAAGGTAATGGGTAATGGATAACATGGGGTCTAAGATGACTTAGATGACCTAGATACTGGGATTTCTGGGTAGGTAATGTTAGTATAGGGTAGTATCTAACTATCCTAGGAAGCCTAGGCTAGTATTCCTAGGTTAGAGTGGTATTGTGCAAGGTATTGGTATTTACCTTGGTAAGGTAATATAGGTAATGCATAGAAATAGGGTATTTGAGTTTGGAGTCTAAGATAGAGTTAGAACTTGGTTCCCTTGGTTTGTAATGATCAAATATAGCGCTCATAGACTAGTTTTGACGTCGGTTGACCATTTTGACCAAAAGTCAACAAAAGTCAACCGAGAGTCAAACTTAGCCTTTAAGCGACCAGATTTGACCAAAACCAAACCAGAGTTGACCAGTTGACTGAAAGTCAACAGTTGGTCAACATGTGACTTGTTTGACCTAGGGTTGACTCAGTGTTGACCAGAGTTGACCAGAGTTGACTTTTTGACCAAAAGTCAACTGTAAGTCAACCCTTGACCCAAATTGACCTAGTTTGACTTGGATTGATTTCCTGTGACCTTGTTTGACCTTGATTGTCCTAGTGTGGCTCAGTATGACCTAGTATGACCTAGTTTAGCTTGGTGTGACTTAGATTTGACCTAGATTCATTTAGAATGCATTATAATGCATCTTTTATCATTTTTGGACTCATAGTGACTTGTACTGTTCTATAGGAGACAGACACCACTCCTCGGATAGTATATTCTCTTCAGACACTCAGGCTATCAGGTGAGTACATTCTCTGACCGTTTCATACTTGTATGGATTTACATTCTTGCTCTAGATTACTGTACTTGATGCTGACACGATCATTATCACGGATTGGTACTATATGGATCTTCTTCTGAGATGTTATCTCCTTGTATTCACTAAGTACATATTGTGATGTGCGTTTCACTTACATATTATATTTATTGAATACCCTTATCATTGTACACTCATTGTGCATATTGTACTCTCAGTATCACATTAAGCCATTGTACAAGCCATTGTACAAGCCATTGTATAAGGTAACGTAACTGAATTGGATCCTTGTGTATTGATTGGGGAGGGGGAGTAGAAATGGTTATGTGATCAATCCTATTGTATAAGAAATTATATATGTCCATTGTACACCCACGTACAAAGGAGTCCCATTTTATTGTATAACCTAACCCGTTTACATAACCATATTGTGCTCTAATTCACATGTTCCTTATAGTTCTTACTTATCATATTTACATATCTCTTGTTATCAAATCTCTACTGTTTTTCATATATCTTTTACTTCACGTTACAAACTCGCTTGTACAAAGAAAGCCTAGGGACGAAAACCTAGGTACAGCAGTCTAAGTACAATTATTTATTTTAGATTCTGGAGGGTGACGATAGAGGTCCGGCAAGGCAACGGCAGCCCTGCCTTACTCCTTGGACGATCGGTATGCAGCCTTGGCTCCCTGTGAAAAGATGGTAGGCGTTGACGAAGAAATGCTCTTCTTGCTCCTCTGTTGCTCTTCTGGCTTCTCTCTCTCTCTGTGTATTCTTTTTTTTGACTATTGGGGGGGGTCTCTCTGTATATACGTATTTTTCTCTCTGAAATTGTATATCTTACAAGGGAATGGCACCTTGCTATTTATAATAGTGGGATGTGATCATTAGGGTTGCCAATGATTAGCTTTTGGAGATGGCGGCGGCTTAGAGATTGGTCCACCTTGGCCATTCGTTGTAATTATGATGAATCTGGGCCATTAGGTGTAGATTGCACCAAATCCCATGAGCAATTAATGCTGATTGGAATAAATCTTCCTTATACTGATCTTCTGATATCTGCGAATAAATCAGATCTATTCTTCTGCCACGTATCCCAGATCTATTGGGATCTGACCCAATCTTTAATGGCAGCCAATCTGAGGAATTAATCGGTTTAGGACACGTGTCCTAGGAGCTGGTGGGGGTAATCTGGACCGCATGAATAGTGAGCCGCATATGAATGTGAGCCGCATATGAATATGAGCCCACGTGTCAGGGCTGCGTGGGCAGTGGCCTTTACTTGAGTCCTCTAACCACAGAGGAGTAATCCTTGTAGGCCGCATAGGTATATATCTGCCTGGGCCGCATGGATATGATCTTCTTGAACCGCATGAGAAGTCCTCGCTCGAGCCGTATGAGGCTTTCATGGCCTGAGCCGCATAGGATGGATTTACTTCTGAGCCGCATGGAAAGTCCTTTGCTCGAGCCGCATGAGACTCCTATGGCCTGAGCCACATAGGATGGATTCACTTCTGAGCCGCATGGGAAGTCCTTTGCTCGAGCTGCATGAGGCTCCTATGGCCTGAGCCGCATAGGATTTATTCTGAACTGCATGAGAAGCGAGCCACATACGAATGCCCACGTGGCATGGCCACATGGCATTTTTTATGGCTCTCGGGGGATTTGTGTCAGAGATTTCTTTCCTTTTCTCTAGAGATTCATCATTATGGCAGAGCCATAATTACATGCCTTTGGTGTCAGGGCTATCAACTTTTCAGAGGGGTCAGCCGTCATAACAATTAATGCAGCGTGGGTGGAGGGGAGCACTATCAGGCCACGTGTCTTCTGAGCCGCATGAAATGCTTTGGGTCGCATAGCTCCTTGTGCCGCATGACTCCCTGAGCTGCATGCGTTTTCTGAGCCGCATGGATCTTTCCTGGCCGCATGAATCATTTCCTTTAGTATTTTCCTTGCTTCTACAGGACCCCCTTCAAAGTTTTCAATTTGTAAAATTGAAATACTTTGAATAAGAAGCACGGCCAGGTTCCTCTAGCCGCATATGGAATTCTGACCGCATAGAAGTCTCGGTCGCATGAATTATTCAGCCGCATAAGTGACTTAGCCGCAGGAGACTGTTCAGACGCATAGCTTCTTGCCACATCATTACTTGCCACATAGGGCAATCTTTAGTACTTGAATGCTGTTGATTTTTTAAAGGCCGCTTTTTGGTGCGGGATCCGAGGAGCTTGGCCTTCATTTTCGACGGCTTATTTTGATAACCGAAGAGTCGGTTTACGTGTGTGCACGGGGATCGAAACACTCCATCTTTGTTTATAAATACGGATGACTTTAGCCGGAGGGACTTCTTTACCTTCTCTTTCGTTCACTCTTTTTCTTGTCTTCTCTTTCTGATCTTCCTTGTCCTCTCATCGAAGCAATGGCTCCTAAGTCTTCTAAAGTTATTTCTGCCGCCACGAAGGGTAAGAGAGTGACGTCCACGTCAGTCGTCGAGCGTGAAGCGCCTGAAATGCCATCTGACGTTCGTCCAGACTTTAAGGGTAAGGGTTGCATTTGGATCTTGAGTACCCATGGCTCTGTCGCATATTTATGCGCAAGCCTCCTTCCAAGTTGCTGGCCGAGCCGCATATGCTGTATGGGCCGCATGACTTTTTCATGCCCGAACCACATAGACAATGCCCCATGTTTGAACCATAGAAGAAGGGTTTAAACGCATAAAGTCTCCTCTGAATGGAGCCGCATATGTTTTTAGCAGGCTGAACCGCATAGCGTTTTGCACCGCATGAGTTCTTCTGTTAGAACTGTGTATATTCGTCCGATCCGCATAAGCTATCGAGCTAGAGTCATATGGTACTTCCATCTGATTTGGGCCGCATGAGACTGTCTTGACTCGAACCGTACAGGCTTCCTCGACACTGTATTTCTTGGGACCCAACTGGACTGGAGCCGCATAAGACCCTATTGACCTGAACCGTATAGGCTTGCGAGAGTTTTTTCATTCAGTAATTTTTTTGTATAAGCCATTTTTTAATCCTGTTTCTTCTTTGTCTCTCTCTTTTTTCTTTCTTTTCAGTGAACCTCCCAACCAACCCAGCAGGGGAGCTCCTTGTGGGTTCAGCTCAGTATGCCGCAAACGTGCAGCTTGACGAGTTAATCCGTCGTATAGAGGATCAGCTTCCAACCAATGAGCCTAAGGAGAGAGTGGCTGCTATTAATAAACAACCCTTCCGCTTTCTTTGTTCAATGATGAATTCAGAGAAGTTGGATGGAGAATTTCTGAAACCAGCTTTTCTCTTTGGGGACGTCCTTTTCATAAAGAACTCCAGATTGCTGGATATCTCGAAGCACTGGGATTTTTCTGTAGACGGGGTAGAGATTCATATCCCTGAAATAGAGCGGCATTATCCTCTCTCATGGTTTAATATGGTACCGTTGGGTAGGACTATGGTGGGCACCCTGACTCCCACCCAACAGGGAATGTTTGTGAGCAAAATTTACTACAACAGACGCACGGGTTTAGTATGTGCGGGCAAGGAATCCGTGAGTCGGACTGTGACGGGGCTGCTCCTGGGCACTTTTGTAAATACAACTGGCCCTAATTTTACCTTCATCCTAGCTGATACATTTCTGAATCAGCTCGCTCACAAGGGGTCTTATCCCATAGGCAGGTTGTCGCTGCTGAATTGGATCAACCCCATTCCCACGTGGACTAATCTTACCTTATGGATTTTGAGGAAGTATGGGGACTTTCTTCAGAAAATTGATCTCTACTACGCCGTCAGGGGTACCTGCTACGGGTTGCCCATTAATAAGCCCTTGTTTATGGCTCTATTGGAGCTATATAATCGGCGTACAGGGACTTTCTTTACCTCCGGAGGAGAACTGGGGCTGGCTCTTCATGAAATGAACACTGTGTCTAGGTTACCGTGGGGAGGTGAAGCTTTTGAAGTGTATACACCGACGAACGAAGAACTCGAAGCACTGGACCGACAGTTTCCTGGTTTCGTTGCCGTGTATCAAGAACTGTTGTGTCATCACAGCGCCTGCCATCAGATGGCTATCAAGAAAGTAAATAGTTCGGAAGGAAACGCTCCTCATACCAAGGCCTGGATTTTGTATCTTTTCAAGTTGCGTCCTTCCGGTCAAGTTTCGTCTCGAACTCCTCGAACCCCGGAGGAGGTGGAGGATATGAAGTCGAAGGTCAAGAAGTCGAAGTCTACCCGTGACCGGTTTGGGAGTAGCACTGACTCCCTCGGTTATTTTCACTATTGTACCCGGAAGATGTCTGACAAGGCGATCTTAGCTGGATTCTTGATGGTGTGGCTACGCAACTGTGTAGTCTCGGGCGACGCGGGTTCTATAGAAAGGATCAGCCGCCATTTTATTCTTCCTGCTGTAAAATTGGTCTTCAAGGTAAGACTGGCGCTCCTCCCGGCTATGGTGTGTAGCATACACCACGGCCTTCGCGCCTTTTCATCCAAAGTTATTGCTCGCGATGTGTCGATGGACTTTAAACGGATAGAATTACCCTACCACTACCTCATGGGGTGGTTATTGTTGCACTATCGGTCGTTGATGAGGCTGGGACCTGATGAAGACGTTTCTGTTATTGACGCCTTCCCTTTCCGGTATCGTCATCAGCCTTGGGAACATGATACCATGCCGGCCTGCCGGAGGGCATTGGCAAGAATTGATGGGCTCGAATTCTTCGTATCTCTGCCTGAGTTCACCCCCGGCGAAGTGAGGAGGGTATATGTTGACGGCGTTGACCCCTCCAACTTTTATCTGAGAAGATGCTTCTTTGGTTGCACAACATCCGTCCCGTGCACTTGGTGTATCGTTACTGGAATAGAGTATACCTGGAGCATTATCTGCCCAGTAGATTTTCCCGTCAATTTGGGTATAGCCAATTGTTCCTGGATCACCCTAGCGCTTGCTTAAGCTTCGAGGGCAGTGTGCTCGATGGTGTCCGGGCTTGGCATTATTATAATATGACCCATACCCGAGCCAGCTTCTCACTCCCTGATGCCAAGGTGGAGGGTGATATCTTGTATATAGCGGCCCTTTATCATGTTGCGGCGAGCAAACCCCCTGTTAGTTTTGATATGAATACTAGCTTCATTACTGGCACCGGTTTGGCTGAGAAGCCAGAAGGGTCCAAGAAGAGGAAGAGGGGGGCGAACAGGGTTCCTGTGCCAGACTCAGAGTCTACTAGGGCGGATAAGGAGGATGACAAACAGGACACTGATGACTCATCTCATTCTTCGGGCGAGGAGGTTGGGAGTCAACCCCCTGTCGTGCAGTAGAAAGGGCCGTGGGTCAATCGTCTGGTTTGTCTGACGAGGTGGTGGAGGATCAACCGTCTGCAATACCCAGCCCTTCGCGTAAACGAAGCAGGCACGTGACTACCGCAGATGACCGAACCCACTCCACGAAACATGCTGCGGTAAAACATCGCAGGCTGCTTCTTGATGATGTGGATGATGTTCTCGAGGTGATTTGGACTTCAACTGTTTCCTTTTTTCTTCTTCTATGTTATGCCTTAATTATTTGTTTTTTTTGCTCTTTTATAGGCGTCGGATGAGCTCGTCCCTCAGGACCCGACTACCGAGGCTGATACGGTCATGTCTCATTTAGTCAGTGGTGTGTGCACTGCTATCATCGCTGCTGGAGTGCTTCCGGTTGTGACCGAGGATTCCCACCGTGCTGGAACCTCAACCCAGGGGGATGGGGGCTTTACTGCGCCCGTCCCTGAAACATCCGAGCTCCCACATGATGACTTTGTGGGTGGGGAAACTATGCCGGCTATGAATGAGTCGTCGCCCCCACGCTCTTCCCCTGGTAATACAAATCGAACCATAGCTTGTGAATAAGCCTATGTGTTCTTGTCATTTTTTCTTTCAGATTATGTTGACTAATGGTTGATTTGGATGTTCAGATCTCAACCCTTCGCTGCCAGTAATTGATGTTGCTAGATCGCACCCTACCGGAGAGGGCCTGACAGAGCCTCTTTGTGTCGAGGGGCCCTTGTCTGGGTCAAGCTCAGGGTCTCGGGTAGCAGTGCAACTGGGACAAGAGGCGATGCCCCCTGTGTCCTCCTCTGCGAATGTATTTTCAGGGGTTAACCTTTCCTCTCTGCCGAGCATCCAGGCTCTTCGGGTGGCGAAGAGGAGTTAGCCGCCATCCAAGCATCCTTCCGTACGAAATTTGCTTCCTTGGTGGCGGGTACACTAACTTCTGAAGCTGCTCTTTCGGTATCGTCTGCCATTCTCCCTCTGACGTCGTCCTCTACGGAGGTCTTGGATGACACGTTACAGGATGTGGTTGCCAGCTTGAATCGTCATTTGAAGAGAGGGGTCGAGGCAGCAGTGGAAAGGAGGACTCCCTTTACTCTGGCCCGTCGATGTGCCGGAGGTCAGATTGCCATCCTTAAGACACTCCCTAGAGGAGGGGAAATGGCAGCGTTTTTAGAAACGAAGCTATTAGAAGCTGATCGTCTCGTGGCCCAGTTTCGCTTGTTGCAACAGACTGATTTACCTGCGGCCATAAATCAAGAGCGCAATTTTCTTATTACTGCGGTGGAGAAGGTGATGGCTGCCCGGGAATCGCTTAAATCGGCTATATTGAAGGACCGTCGGAATCTGACTCGATTGTATGACCAGTGGAGCCGTCGGACTGAAGATTGCTCGACTCGGGAAGCGGATGCTTCCCGCGGGGTAGCCGATACTCGGGAACATATCCTTGAACTCCAGAGAAAATTGGCTTTCCTGGAGTCAGAGCTTGAGACCGCCCGTTTTGAGAAAGAGGCTGCTATCCAGGAGGTTGAAAAGTACAGTAGGGCTTCCGCTAATCTAGAGCTTGCCCTCAAGAAAATGGAGGATAATTGGCTGGCATATACTCTTCTGACTGATGCAGAGCAATTATCCCAAGAAGCCGAGCGTCGAGCTAAGCAGAGGCTTGATAGGGGGACTGCCTTGGTGAAAAATCGTCTCTTGGAGTTGTGCAATGCAGAACTATAATCGGATTTTTTCCTCTTGTTTGGTTTCTGTTTTCTTTCTTTCTGGAGGGGACATGATCCCGAAACATGTAATGCTTTTTTCTTCCTTTAAATAAAGAGTACTTTCAATTCTACCCTTTATTTGTATTGCTTGCTGTGCCTGTGATATTGTGGTGATGTTTACCCCGTATAGGAGATATATTTGTGGACCTGTTACCCATGGCGGACCTTGGTTTTAGGCAGAGGTAACAAGTTTTGATCAGGGTACCTGAAGCAGCCATAGCGAAGTGGTCATGGGTGCTCTGGGTATTGAGAAAAAGGAATGTCGTAGAGCAGCTGGGCTCCCGGGGCCTGATGAGGTGATAAATTTGTGCTGAGAAATTTATCTGAGGATATTTGTGGGCCTATTATCCTTGGCGCACCCTGGTTTTTAGGGCAAAGATAATAGGATGAAGGGGAACCGACATACTTGCTCAGAGGTGACGAGGACATGGCAAGTGAGAAGGTTTTTTAAATGTAGAGTCTTCCTACTCAGAGGTAATGAGAACATGGTAGGAGTGAACTCGACGGAGGATATTGTTGGTCAACAGAGGACATTTGTGGACCTATTACCCTTGGCGTACTCCGGTTGTGGGTACAGATAATAGGTCGAAAGGGGATCATCATACTTACTCAGAGGTAATAAGGACATGGCAAGTATGAAGGTTTCTTCGACGGAGCCTTCCCATTCAGAGGTAATAAGAACATGACAGGAGTGGGCTCAATGAAGGAGGGTACATAGAACAACTCAGAGGTAATGAGGACATGGAAGTTCTACGTGGGGGGTGATTTGTTTTTGGCAGAATTGGGATGACTCAGAGGTAATGAGGACATGGCCGTCTTGGAAGTTTGTGGACCCGTTACCTTTGTTGTGCACTGGGAGTGTAGGTATTAGATCATGAGGGAGGATCTCTTGTAGGAAGAAAGTTCAGCGGTATGGTTATACATGACTTTCTTTCAAAAGAGTGACCAGGATGTAAGTTCAGGGGTACCGATGGGTACATAACTCGACAATATTGGAATCAAAGTGTAAGTTTAGAGGTACCAGCAGGTACATGACTTGGAAATTTGGGATATCTTTGTGGAAGAAGGGCATGAGTTCAGCGGTACACGCGGGTACGTGACTCAAAAATTTAGAATATGGTGAGTGTGAGTTCAGTGGTACCAGCGGGTACGTGACTCGGAAATCTGACAGTTCATAGAGTGAGTTCAGTGGTACCAGCGGGTACGTGACTCGATAATCTGGAAAACTATGAGGGTGAGTTCAGTGGTATCAGCGGATACATGACTCGAGAATCTGGAAAACTATGAGGGTGAGTTCAGGGGTATCAGCGGATACATGACTCGATAATCTGGAAATTTGTGGAGCGAGTTCAGTGGTACCAGCGGGTACGTGACTCGATAATCTAGAAATTTGTGGAGCGAGGAGTGGCTGGTTCGCTGGAAGTGTCAGACCTTGCATCGGGGTGACGACCCTTCCTGGAAAGGCGTATCGTCATGGGCCTGTCCGAGGGGTTGAGCTTTCCTGCTTGTGGTTGGCTGACTCTTGGTAACCTGATTGTTAGTGGCTCCGTTGTGGGTCTCGGCACTTGGCCGGACCTTGGCAGCCGGATTATCATCTGCTCCTCTTGCGCCGAGAGCCTGATCGCGTCCTTCCGCAGAGTGGCGGTGAGGGGTGCGGACTTGCCCGATTTACGAGCTTGGAGGTGGATCGTCAGGGGTCCTTCTGATCCCATGGCTGTCTCAGTATGAGCTTGTGCGTCTTCTTCATCAAGGTGCCTCTTCGACTTTTCGTATAGGCAGGAGTCTAAGTAGTAGGATTTGACCCCTTTGAAGGGATCGATATCAGCAAATTCTGTCTTCACGAAGCCGTGTTTGTCGACGTATTTGAAGCACTGGTGTAGCGTGTAAGGCACGATCATATAATCGTGTATCCATGGGCACCCCAAGAGGTTGTTGTAAGAAGTGTCTGCATCTATGACGTAGCAGGTGACTTCGGATTGGAGGTTGCCAATTTGATACTTCAGACGAATCTTTCCAATAGGGTAGCTCCTGTCCGAATTAAAATCGCTGATGGCGGTGCTTGTAGGTGTCAGGCGATGCATTAGGATACGGAGATGATGTAGCAGACCCTTTGGGATGATGCTTATGGAAGAGCCAGGATCAATGTGCATCCGATCCACCTTCACGTCGCCGATGTATTCCGTGTAGTATAGCGGGCGATCATGTAAGTTGGTTTAGATGAGCATATCCTGCGGAGTGAAGACGATGTTGGGCAATGCTCCCGTGCAGGCACTATCTTGGAGATCCACGGGTGAGTCTTCCCCGGTGAGGTTGGATTGAGCGAGATAGGCATCGGCATTTTGGAGTGTTAGCCAATTGTGCTAAGATGTCAAAGTTATAGGGCCTCTCTAGCCCTTGGGCTGCGTCCTTTCGGAGGGATTTGTCGAAGCGAGTCTCCTTCGGCCTAGGCTTATCGGTCGTCGAAGGCTGAGCCGGTCCCAGAGCATCAGTTGTAGTGGGTTGATAATTTTCGGCTGGGTTGTCAACCACAGGTTGGGATTGCGCTCCGGACCGCGTGACGACGGCTGTAGCTTCCTCGTCGTTTGCTGAGATTGTGTGGCAGGTCCTGATTTTTCCACTCTTCCTTTTGCTGGTGGGAGATGGTGTGGGCCGAGTTACTTCTGATACCAAGTCTGGATGGACCCACATGACCTCCCCTCGTGAGGTGGTGAGAGGTACTAGACCGGCAGCCTGATCTCGAGAAGGGGGAAGATTGGTAATCTCTATTATTGCCAGAGGGACGGGGATCACCCCATCTTGTCTCCATCCGAGGGAAGCTGCCGAATTGTACGGACACCATATTGGCTGCTACGGTTACCTCTTCGAAGTCGATGGCCAGAGCGTTCGAATCGATAAGGCTTTGGATGTACCTTATTAGTTGGTAGCAGTCGTGTGTAGCGTGGTGTACATAACGGTGATAATGGTAGAACTTTGGGTTCTCTAGATCAGCCGGCCGAGGCTCCCGTCTTGGTGGAGGAAGCTGAATTCTACCCCCTTGTATGAGCATGTCCAAGATAGGCTTCACGTGACCGTCTTCGAAGGAGTAATCGATTTGCGGCCATTGTTTGTCTGCTGGTTGTGACTCGGGCTTTTGTGCCGTGTCAGCCACCATAGCCTGCTTTCCCTTGCTGTCCCGATTGTTGGAGGGGTTACCCCCATTATCGTTGTTGGGATGCTTGCCCATGTTTTCTCCTTCCGAGATGTGCAATCCCAGTTGGCGAGCCTTCTTTAGTCATTCTTCGGCGCTTGTGGCGCTGATGATGAATGCCTTCCAATCTTTGAATTGACTTTCGCCCATCCAGAGACTGATCGTAGGAAGCAGTCTCTTTTGGCAGATCTCAATCAAAGAGGAATCTAGATTTTCGGAGGGCAGCTTCATGGCGGTCTGGCGGAACCGCTCGATGTAGTTTTTTGTCAACTTCTTCTCCTCTTAGACGACGTCCATGAGAGTGGACATAGTGACGTCCTGTCCTACTTCGTAGAATCGCTCCAAGAACAGGCACTTGAAGCCGGCGAAGGAATGGATGCAGTTGTCCGGTAGATTGCGGTACCAATCGAAGGCGACCCCTTCTAACGCCCCAATGAATAACCGTGTGAGGATGGCATCATCATGGGGCAGATGGTCGGTGGTAACCTCGAAGTAAGTGATGTACCGACTTGCTGAGGTTTTGCCATCATACGGGTTGATGTTGAACGGCTTATATCTTGGTGGGAATGGAACATCCCTCCATTCAGCAGGGTATGGTTGCCGTATTCTGAGATCTTGAGCGTTTTCTCGGGCATGGAACATGGCTCGGAGCTCCTGGACCTCTCTTCTTACTTCTCGGGTCTCATCTGTCGCGGTAGGGGCTGTTATTTCGGGAGGATTATTGCCCGGGTTTGGTGCCGCTGAGTTTGAATCTATATTGACCGCGGGGCCCGTACTTGCTTGACCAGGCGTTCCTCCTTGTAGAGTGGGTAGGGCCGCTTTAATCTCGTCTACAGATTTGACCAAAGTAAGTAATATGGCTTCGAGACTGTCAATGCGTTGGTGATCACTGGAACCACCTTGATTGCTGTCCGTCATGAACACCGTCCTTACGTGAGGAGTGATGGAAGAAACGGTGGAGGATGTGCCCTCCGAGTCGTACCCGTGTACCGAGAAGTCATCGGGATATGTGGGAATATTGTCTTCTGGTTCGGACTCGGAGGAAGCAGTACCCCCAGCCTCAGAGTTTACTTCATCTTGAGAATCACGGGTGTCCTCGGGGACATCGATGCCTGTCGTTCCTGATGGGAGAATCGTTTCCCCGGGCTCGGCTCCTTGAAACATTGGATTGTTGCGGATGTTCGGATGAGTGCTACCCCCAACCCCCAGCGATGCGGATGATGAATTTCCCACTGCAGCAGATTTCGTCTTTGAACGGGTGTGTTGGAATACTCCGGTGGAAGACAACCGTTTAGACGACAGTTTCGTAGCTGTAGTGGTTGATATCTTGGGACTGGAGATGCTTGTCTTTTCTCCCTCCTTTCGGTGGGGACCTTTTGAGCGGAATTGCAAGAGACAACAGGGGGTGCCTCATCTTCTGAGCTCGGGTGCTGTAGTCTTTGGAAGACGGACGGCCGATCTTCCGTTACTGCCGCGTTATTGTAGCAGCAATTGACGATGATTTGGGTGCAGCGATGTCCAAGCGAGGACTCTTTGCACGTCGACACTCCTTCTCTTTCCTTGCGTTTGTGGAGGATCGCCTCCCGCAGGTCAGAGGAACCACTCTGTCCATTTGCCGCCGGGGGCTGGACTCGAGCGGTTGCATACAACTTCCCATCCGAGGCCCGTGTGATAGTCAACGGGACGCCCCGATAGTCAGAGGTTGGGACAGCTGACTGGACCCGATGAGTCCGCGCTGTCCTAGACTTCCTTCTTTTAGCACCTGCGGGTGCGTAATAGGAGGAGTCCAAGTTGAATAACAGAGAGTCTGGCTTATCATCCAGAGAAGTATCAGGGTCAGGACCGCATGAGAGACGGTCGAAGACTGATCTAGAGAAGCGTGAAACGGATGCTATGCGGCTAGGATTGGGTACCGTGCAGGCTGTCTGCATGCGGTTGTCTTCTGCCGTCGGATGAATTATTTTTGTACGGCTAGGAGTCACGACCGTACAGGCTGGCCGCATGCGGTTGGCAATTATGGCCGCATGGGTTTTCTGCAAGCGGTTGACTCCCATAGCCGCATGAGTTTTATCCGTGTGATTGGCAACTGTAGCCGCATAAGCTATGCGGCTGACAGATATGGCCGCATGAGTTTTCTTCATGCGGCTGGAGGATGTAGCCGCATGAGCTTTCTTCCTGCGGCTGATACCCTTATGCGGCTCGGATCTCATAGAGTTCCTTTTTGCCCCTACAAGTCTAGCATCATAGTGTTTTCTTCTGCCAGACTTGGGGACAGCAGAGTTGTCTACGATCTGAAGTGGGGTCGCAGGGGAATCTTGCTCGCCGTCTTGAACAACAGAGGGTATCTCTGCAAGAGCTTCAGCAGGAACGAAGGATCAGGGTCTCCACTCCTTACGGGCCTTCTTTGTGTGGGCTCGCTTCTGGACTGGGCCAGTGCTCTTATCGGAGAGCATCTCTTCGAACGCCTGTTGGTCGAACCGGGCGACCATATTTTTTTGAGTGGAGCCAAGCTTGGCTGCATCCGATTGCGTCACCAACTCCTCAGCCGTGGAGAAGTTTTTTCCCCAGCAGAGTCGCCATCGTATTTGCCATAAAATATAAAAGAACAAAACAATTATCGGAGGACCGAACTTTTACTTCACGTTACAAACTCGCTTGTACAAAGAAAGCCTAGGGACGAAAACCTAGGTACAGCAGTCTAAGTACAATTGTTTATTTTAGATTCTGGGAGGTGACGATAGAGGCTCGGGAAGGCGACGACAGCCCTGCCTTACTCCTTGGACGATCGGTATGCAGCCTTGGCTCCCTGTGAAAAGATGGTAGGCGTTGACGAAGAAATGCTCTTCTTGCTCCTCTGTTGCTCTTCTGGCTTCTCTCTCTCTCTGTGTATTCTTTTTTTTTGACTATTGGGGGGGGTCTCTCTGTATATACGTATTTTTCTCTCTGAAATTGTATATCTTACAAGGGAATGGCACCTTGCTATTTATAATAGTAGGATGTGATCATTAGGGTTGCCAATGATTAGCTTTTGGAGATGGCGGCGGCTTGGAGATTGGTCCATCTTGGCCATTCGTTGTAATTATGATGAATCTGGGCCATTAGGTGTAGATTGCACCAAATTCCATGAGCAATTAATGCTGATTGGAATAAATCTTCCTTATACTGATCTTCTGATATCTGCGAATAAATCAGATCTATTCTTCTGCCACGTGTCCCAGATCTATTGGTATCTGACCCAATCTTTAATAGCAGCCAATCTGAGAAATTAATCGGTTTAGGACACGTGTCCTAGGAGCTGCTGGGGGGAATCTGGACCGCATGAATAGTGAGCCGCATATGAATGTGAGCCGCATATGAATATGAGCCCACGTGTCAGGGCTGCGTGGGCAGTGGCCTTTACTTGAG
Source organism: Iris pallida (assembly GCA_029216955.1). Taxonomy (NCBI): domain Eukaryota; kingdom Viridiplantae; phylum Streptophyta; class Magnoliopsida; order Asparagales; family Iridaceae; genus Iris; species Iris pallida. Next base: position 14,964,095 of record JANAVB010044419.1, read on the forward strand.
TCCTCTAACCACAGAGGAGTAATCCTTGTGGTCCGCATAGGTATATATCCGCCTGGGCCGCATGGATAGGATCTTCTTGAACCGCATGAGAAGTCCTCGCTCGAGCCGCATGAGGCTTTCATGGCCTGAGCCGCATATGGTGGATTTACTTCTGAGCCGCATGGGAAGTCCTTTGCTCGAGCCGTATGAGGCTCCTATGGCCTGAGCCGCATAGGATGGATTCACTTCTGAGCCGCATGGGAAGTCCTTTGCTCGAGCCGCATGAGGCTCCTATGGCCTGAGCCGCATAGGATTTATTCTGAACCGCATGAGAAGCGAGCCACATACGAATGCCCACGTGGCAAGGCCACGTGGCATTTTTTTATGGCTCTCGGGGGATTTGTGTCAGAGATTTCTTTCCTCTTCCCTAGAGATTCATCATTATGGCAGAGCCATAATTACCTGCCTTTGGTGTCAGGGCTGTCAACTTTTCAGAGGGGTCAGCCGTCATATCAATTAATGCAGCATGGGTGGAGGGGAGCACTATCAGGCCACGTATCTTCTGAGCCGCATGAAATGCTTTGGACCGCATAACTCCTTGTGCCGCATGACTCCCTGAGCTGTATGCATTTTCTGAGCCGTATAGATCTTTCCTGGTCGTATGAATCATTTCCTTTAGTATTTTCCATGCTTCTACAACAGTGGGTGTGGGTCGTGACAGTACCGTGCCGCAACGATCCGTCTTCGGCTACAGAAAAATCGTCAAGCAAGCCCGTCCTCACCTGCTCCCTGATGCTCCTCAGGGCAACATCATCATACTGCGCTAACGTGACTCTATCCATCAGCTCAGACTAAATCTGCAAACCCCACATCTGGATCTCCACGCCCGGAATGATGACCTCGATACCCAAACTATCCAGGTCGTCAAGAACATAGCAACTGGATACCTGCTCAAGGTATCTGCAACTACGTTGGCCTTCCCCGGATGGTACTACAAGGATATATCGAAGTCCTTTATCAGCTCTAACCACCGCCTCTGCCGTATGTTCAACTCCTTCTGAGTGAACACGTACTTCAAGCTCTTGTGATCTGTGAAGATCTTAACTCGCTCTCCGTACAGGTAATGCTTCTATAACTTCAAAGCAAATATAACCGCGGCCAACTCCAGATCATGAGTAGGATAGTTCTTCTCATGAGGACACAACTGCCTAGATGCATAGGCAATCACCTTCCCGTGCTGCTGAAGAACACACCCTAAACCCTTCCCGGAAGCATCGCTGAAGATCGAGAACCCACCTGACCCAGATGGCAAAGTCAGGATCGGAGCTAAAGTCAACCTCCTCTTCAGCTCATCGAATGCAGCCTAACACTCAACAGTCCAGACGAACTCCATGTCCTTCCTGGTGAGTCTAGTCATCGGCTCTGCAATCCGCGAGAAGTCCTGGACGAACTTCCGGTAATAGCCAGCCAAACCCAGAAAGCTCCGAACCTCAACAGCTGAACTGGGCGTAGACCAAGACTCCACTGCCAAAATCTTCCTCTGGTCCACTGAAATCCCATGCTCGGTCACAACATGACCTAAGAACTCCACCTGGTCTAAGAAGAACTCACACTTCGAAGGCTTCCCGTAGAGTTGCTCCCTCCTCATAGTCTCTAACACAACTCTCAAGTGCTCCTCATGCTCCTCCTGCATCTTCGAATAGATCAAGATATCATCTATGAAGACCACCACGAACTTGTCAAGGTACTGATGGAATACCTTGTTCATCAAGTTTATAAACACCGCGGGAGCATTGGTCAACCCAAATGGCATCACTGTAAACTCGTACTGGCCGTACCAAGTCCGAAATGCCGTCTTGGGAATGTCATCCCGCCTCACCTTCAACTGGTGACACCCGGACCTCAAATCTATCTTCGAAAAGACCTTTGCCCCACTCAGCTGATCGAACAAGTCGTCGATCCTCGGCAAATGGTACCTATTCTTGATAGTGAGGTTGTTGAGCGCCCGGTAATTATTGCACATACAGGACGTACCGTCCTTCTTCGGCACAATAAGGACTAGCGCTCCCTAGGACGAAGAACTGGATCTGATGAACCCCTTGTCCTGCAGCTCGTCGACTTGCTTCTTCAGCTCCATCAACTCGCTATTGTTCACCCTATAGACATGCTGTGAAATGGGCTCGATGTCCGGCACCAAGTCTATGGAGAACTCAATGTCCCTGTCTGGCGGCATCCCCGACAACTCTTCGGAAAAGACATCCGAGAACTCAGCAATCAACGGATGTGGCAAATCCTGCCCCGCCAACAAAGCTCCACAGAATCAAGCCTCCGGCTCCGCTGCTCCTCGAGCAAACTCGATCTCTGGCTCTCCCGGCGTCCTAAAAAGAACTCTGCCTCCCCTACAATCAATGCTAGCATGGTGCTTGCTCAACCAATCCATACCAAGTACCATATCGTACCTCGGTAGGGGCATTACGAGCAGACATACACTCAAGTCCTGGCCTCTCAGAGTGACTCTTTGCCCCTTGCAAATATTATTAACCAGGATAATGCCTCCCCCGGTCATAATCTTGCAAGTCCTACCCATATAATCAGCGATAATTTTGTGTCTCAGAGCAAAAGAAACAGACACAACATCGCCCCAGAATCAAACAAGACGAAAGCAGGGAAAGAATCTAGGAGAACATGACCTGCTACAACATCTCCCACGGGCTCTACCTCCTCCTCTGCTGCCAAAGCGAACACCCTGCCCGCGGGTGCTTCCCTCTGGTGCTGAACAAAACGCTGTTGCTGGGTCTGAAGTGGAGGACCCCTCTGCTGAACCGCTGGTCCTCTAGCCGGCTGCACCCTGTCTTGGCCTCCCTTGGCTGCCCGAGCAGGGCAGCCCTTCAGCTGGTGTCGGTCCCTCTGCAGAATAGGCAAGCGCCTAACCTCCTCCGGCATACGTTTCTGCTGTGCCCCGTCTTTTCGCAGAAAGCACACTGTTGGTTCTGCCTCTGGCTCTGACCCTCATGCTGCTGGGCACGCGCCGGTGCCTGCTGAATCTGCAACAGAGGCTGCTGCTGCTGGAATAGCCTCTACTGATGCTAAAAGTGGGAGCGCTTGGCCGGTCCCACACTAGAACTCGCCCACATAGTATCTCCGTTCCTCTTCGGCTTGAGGCCGAAGTCCTCCTCTGCAATCTGCACGTCCATCAATATCTGATCGAACGTCACGTCACGGCGACCCGAGGCGCTGGTGCGCACTGCATGAAAAGTCCCCTGCAGAACTTACGAGCCTTCTGCCCCTCATCCTGGATCATATCTGGAGCGAACCTGCTAAGGCGGAAGAACTCAGCTGCATACTCGTCCACCGATGAGTTCCCCTGCACTAGATCCACGAACTGGCCCTCCAATGCTGTAAGAGCCATGTCCTGGAAGAACTTCTCCTTGAAGAGTCTCCGGAAGTTTTCCCATGTCAGCCCTCTCACCGACGCACGATGATCCGTACGGTACCATGTCAGCGCAATGTCGAAGAATCGGCTGGCTGCGGCCGAAACCCAAAGTGCTCTAGGAAGCTCTGTCAGCTCCATGCTCCGCTGCACATCCTCTAGCCAGTCGTCTGCATAAAGGATGCCCTCCGTACCCGTGAAGTCCCTGGAGCTCATCTTCCTAAAGTCTAATACTGTCCCTGGCCTGGACTGCTGCTGATACGGCTGCTGGCCAGTAGGGCCCTGCACCGTTGTCACCCCCCAGTTTTCACAAACAGGGGTATTTTGGTAATTTTCCACTTTAAAAATTATTTTAGAATTATTTAATTATTATTTGTATTATTTTGGGGTTATTTGAATCGGGTTCGAATTTTAACTCTTTCCGACTTGTTTTGACTTGTTTCGGGGACCTGGGATATTTTGACCTTAGCGGGCCCACACACTAGTTAGCCATGGCCCACATGTTAGATATTTTGGTTAGAGACTAGACTAATTATTTTAGTTAATATTTAGTTAGAGATTAGTGGTTTCGGTTTGACTAAACTATCCCCGGTTTAACCCTTTCCTATTTATTAGCTATTTAAACCATTGGAGGGCAAACTTGTAATTATCCAAAATGGACAAAATCCCCATTGTGGCCGGCCACTAGAGTAAGGATAGGGAGGAGAGAGAAATCACTTTCCCATTCTTTCTCATCCACTTTTTCTTCTTCTTCTCCAAAGGGCTCTTTCCACTTTTGAAGCTCCCATTGATCCTTCTCCAAATCAAGGTGATTCCTTCTCCAAACTTGTTTCTTTTCTCATATAGATTGGATAGGAAACCCATTAGGATGATTCCCATGGTTGTGTCCCCATTAGAGACTATTTTTGTGTCCTTTGGACATTTCTAGGAGTGTCCAACATGTAGGTTTGTATCCCAATAGGAGAAACCCTCTTTTGGATACATGGACATTGTTCTAATATTATTTTTGTGTTGTTCTTCCATATATTCCAGATTTTTGCACATTTTATAATGAGTTTATTCATGTATTTAAATGTATCATATTCATTCTTTCTTTTGTTTATATATATGTGGTTATATATATATATATATATATATATATATATATATATATATATATATATATATATATATATATATATATATATATATTTATATATATATATATATGTATATATATATGGCTTATATATATATATATTGGGGAGTATTTTGTGATGTGTTTGTGTGTGTTTGTGGTTGGAAAAGGGGGCAGCCATGGTCGGCCTAGTGGGTGAAGTGTTGGTGTTGGTGAAATGTTGGTGTTGGTGAAGTGTTGGTGTTAGTAGTGGTGGTGTTTGTGTGTTTGTTTGTGAGTGTTGTGAGAGAGTGATAGAGGGGAGTTGTGTGGGGTGTTGTAGAGCCAAGAGGGGGAGAGAGTGCTGCTGAATTCAGCAGCTAGGAGAGCAAATAACAGCCCCATGACAGCCCCATTTTACCCTCAAAACAGCCCCTACATTGCCCCCACCAAAATAGTCCAATAAACCCCTTAAAACCCATCCAAAATTAGTCCATGTAGTCCACATATTATCCTTGGTGTATGCCCCAAATCAGTCCACTTTTCATACCCAAATGACAGTCCACAAACCCACTAAAAATCAGTCCCCACTTGTCCAAAAATCTGTCCTTTTATTTACATGTGTGTGTGGGTGTGTTGTGAGATGTGTGTGAGTGTTTTGTGAGATGTTTTGAGAGTAGTTTAGTATCCTATAGTATAGCCTATCTCCAAACGAGTAGGAAACCTATTAGAAAACCTATAGAGAGGCCTATTAGAGTGTGGTATCATGTGAGGGTGAGTGGTGTTGGTGAGTGGGGTAATGAGAAGGGTAAATTCATGATATAGGTAAGGTAATGGGTAAAGGGTTAGCATGTGTCGTAAGATGGTCTAGATGCTTAGGATACCCAAATTTCTTGGTAGGTAAACCTTAGATAGGTTGATATCTAGCTACCCTAAGGAGCCTAGGCTAGTGCCATGGGTATTTGCAAGGTTTCCTTGGGTTTGGGCAAGGTATCGGGATTTACCTTAGAAGGGTAAATGCTAGTTTTGCCTAGAAATAGGATATTAGTGTTAGAAGCCTAAGATGGTGCTAGGACTTGATTCCCGTGGTTGGTAATGATCAAATATGGTACTAAAGACTAGTTTTGATGTCGGTTGACCTTTTTGACCAAAAGTCAACAAAAGTCAACCGAGATCGACCCAGAGTTGACCAGTTGACTGAAAGTTAACAGTTGGTCAACATTAGACTAGTTTGACCTAGGGTTGACCTAGAGTTGACCAGAGTTGACCAGAGTTGACCATAGTTGACCAGAGTTGACTTTTTGACCAAAAGTCAACTGTAAGTCAACCCTTGATCCCGATTGACCTAGTTTGACTTGGAATAACTCCCAGTGACCTAGTATGAACTAGTATGGCCTAGTATGACTCAGTTTGACCTAGATTGACCTAGTATTGACTTAGACTTGCATTCATGGCTTGTATTAGCTTCCTTTTTCAGTATTTAGCCCTGTTTGACTCATAGTATCTTATTTTAGGTCTGTGATCACTCTGAGCGTCTGTTCACTCTATCAGCTCAGGACCACAGGCGAGTACATTCACTGATAGTTTTTATTGTCTTGATATCTACTATATCCGATTCAGTCGTAGTGTTTTACTTGATTCCCGACACGATGGTTCACGGACTAGTATACATCGGATCCTGTCATGAGATGTTATTCCTGGACTTTCTTGGTATATAGGTATGAGATATTTCCGTGTTCCCGTACTTGTATATATAGACACCGATTCCTAAGGGGACTTGCTACCCTCTTACGGAACCTCGTGTCATGACGTGCCATGTCCGGATCCGTGATACTATTCGGGGGATAGAGGGGAATTATTAGGGGTTATGTGATCAAAGCCTCCGTGTGTTACTATATATTGCTAGCGCCACCCTCACCTCACGTAGGGTGTAGCAGATACCCCGTGCCGGTTATCCAGGTTGGCCGGCATGACCCTCTCCAGAGATTTCTTTTTGTGTGATTGTCGGGCCAAGTGGATAACCTTTTTCCGTGTTTCCCATTGCCGATCACATTTTGCCCTAATAATTCAAATCACTTTTTATTTATTGTTGTCATATCTTACATTCCAGTTCACCTTTACTTACTGTACTTTCACCATGTTGTGATTCTTTTCTCATATGCTCTACTTGCCTTTTATACTGTACCATGATGTTGGGACTAGGTTCTGTTTGGAAGAAGGGTTACAACTCCGGTTCTTGTTTGGTTTAAGGGTTGTAACTCGACTTTCAAATGGTTCCCAAGTCGCCTATATTCTTTGTCTTGTATTTCATTATTACTGTCTCTTATAGTATTTCTCAATTCACATGGAACTGCTGTTGGTGTTTGTACTTGCTCATTTTCCTGACAGGATACCGTTGATAAATTTTACAGATGATTTAGAGGCTGATTGCCCGACTTACTATAGGATAGAGTCTGATGGACTTGACCTAGACAGGGGCTTAGTGGTAGAGCCACTAGACTTCGCTCATCCCAAGTAGCCTAGTTTTAGTTAGGTTTGCCTGGCCTGCGAGCCAGCTAGTTCATTTCAGTTGTAGTATCTTTATACTTATATTTATTCTGAGACTCTGGATTTTGTGTTAGCTGTGACTTGTGGATATTTTTGGACTCGTTTCTTGCTTTATCTATCATATCTCTTTTCCATGCTATCTACCTTAGTTTTGACATATGTGATTGAGACTGTATTGCTATGTTCTTTCGTTCGGAGTGTATATATTGTACAGGTACATTTATCTGTTTAGTCGTAGTATTTACAGACCCTATATACAGCGTTCTACCGTCGACACTGCGACGTAGGCTGGACGTAACCACGTGCTCGTGTCCCTAATCAGGGTACGGGTCGTAACAACCGTACCCGGTGCCACTCTCTCCAGTGCTGCCAGTGCAAGCTGTAACACCCAATTTTCTAAAATATGGGTAATTTTGAACTTTTATAATTTTGATTAATCGATAATAAGATTTAACTCATGTTGTGATTTTTGGTATTTTTTTAATCAATTTAAAATTATTTAAAATATTGAATTATGATTTTGATGTTTAACTAGTTAATCCCTAGTTTTGCTAAGCTTAGAGACTAGCCATGGGGACCTAACCATGTGATTAGAATAACTATTTATAACTTTTTAGGCTAAGGGTATTTTGGTCATTTTGTGACTTTTGAATTATTTAGGATTTTGATTAATTGATAAATTTTAGATTATTTTAAAAATATTTAAATTTATGTATTATGATTTTGGTCATTTTTTATATTTTAATATTTTGAAATTTTTTATATTTTTAATATTGTTTTTATTGGATTTGTTTAGTCGGGTTTGAGTTTCGTCTCGTTCCGACTTGTATTGTGACCCGGGTAGCTTGAACTCTAGGTGGGACCCAATATTAAGCATGGCTCACAAGACCCAACATTAAGTTAGTTAATTAAACTAATTTTTATCAAGTGAGAGTGGTTAAATTAGAGACTCAAAACTAGATCATTTTGACCCCAAACTTGAACCTAGTCTAGACTTAACCATATGAGACTAGAGAGGGGCAATTAGGACATTTTCCATTAGCCCTAATGGGCTCTTTATGGTAGCCAACTTTAGGAAAGAATGATTCATTTCATTCATTACAATCTTGCCTCTTTTATTTTCCTTTTGTTCTTCCCCAATTTTATAGAGCCTTCCCATTGATTTGATCTCCAAATCAAATCATTCCTTCACCAAACCTTCCCTCAATCATTCCAATTCTCCAAGGGAAGGGCGCTACCAAGGATTGGAAGAGGAGTGCAAGGAGGAGTGTCCACTTTGAGGGATCTTCGTATCGGAGCCGTGTTCTAAAGGATTTTATTGGGATTCCACTCCCAATAGGTAAAACCCATCCTCTAAATCGATTTTCTTTACATATAAATTAGTTTTGAATCCGTAGGATCCATCCTCATGTATGTGTCCCATTTAGATTCAAGTTTGAGGCCATTTGAAGCTCTCTTGAGGATTTTAGATATGTGTCTTGTGTCCTACTTGATAGATCCCAAATTAGGACACCCCATGTGTATGTATGTATGATAATAGTTTAAATAGATATTTAAATTCAGTTTTATAATGGTTAGAGAGTGGATTGATCTTAGTTAGGATGGTTAGAATGAGTTTCATTTGGATACCTATGTTTGTATCCAAGTATCTTGGCCTATATGTGTTCTTTTGTCAAATCCGTCATAATTTTTATCCACGTTTTTATTAACCAAAGCAACTTAGAAATGTCATAACTTTTAGCTTAGAACTCCGATTTATCTTCCATTTTTTTAAAGAACCGTATCGAAGTTAGCTTTCCAAATATATATTTTAATAAGCCAAATTCTTTATATAACTTTCTGTAGAATTATTTGAGTGTTAACTGTACGGAAGACGAACGTGTTTCGGTATTTTTGCGATTCCGGGAGCTTCTAGACACGAAAATACGATCCGTTTAAAGTTTCGGAAAGCTAACACAAAGTTCTACGATATACTTTAATCCTAGAATTTAGTGAATGCCCAATTGGTACAGTATTAGTTTTAAGTAGAAGATTGACTATACGATATATGCATTTTGTGTAACCTATGAGCCTATGTAGTATAGATATTAAATGAATATAGAGTATGTAATGCATGATATGTTAGATGAATAAAATAATGTATATGATATATATTCTCTTTACATTAATGTATATATATGGTTGAATGCAAGCATGTTGGAATGCAATTAATATAATGCATATAAGCAATGCATGAATGAAAGAATGATATACAATGTATGCATGAAGATATATATGTAATGATAGATATGAATGCATAATGTATAAATATTGTAATGCAATATATAATGATAACATGTATGGTAATGTAGAGTATATGATGCAAGCATGAATGAATGGAGGAAATACATGTATATAGGTAATATAGAATGTAATATATGAATGCAAGCATGCAAGATAATGTATTGTATCCATATATGTTGTATTTAACTTAAAGATAATGTAATATATGAAAGAAATGAATGATAATGTATAACATGATATGTAAGGTAATGCAAAGTATGAAATATATGATGTGTGCATGTTTGTATGTCTCTATGCTAATGTATGAAATGATATGAATATACAATGTATGCATATGTATAAAACATGTAGGTAATGCATAGATGCATGAATGAAATGAATGTTTGCAATATGTTAATATAAATACAAGTATCTAATATGCATGAATGTAAGTATAATATAATACAAGTATACATGTATGTATCATGTAAATGTAATATACATGATATGTATGTATGCATGTATACAAGGTAAGTAAGTATGTATGTATTTCTATAAACTGAGTTAACCTATAACCTTTTACACACATGCATTCATACACCCTTTGACATCATGTATTCCATGTCACATACACCTACCTATCACTAAATTTTAGAATATTAACACATATCCTTTCACACACATGCCAAACACACTCATACTCACTTAGTCTTTTACCTCTATTTCTCTCTCTCTATATATATGTATGTGCCTATATATATAGCTTTCCTATATATATCTATGTATATAAATATGTGAATAGTGATGCATATATATATATATATATATGTATATATATATATATATATATATTATATATATATATATATATATTTTTATATATATATATATATATATATATATATATATATATATATATATATTATATTTATTTATATATATATATATATATATATATATATATATATATATATATATATATATGTGGGATGTACATATAGGTAGCCTATATGTTATGAGTGTACTACAATATAGGCTACCTATATGTACATCCCACACATATATATATATATATATATATATATATATATATATATATACATATAGGCTACCTATATGTACATCCCACATATATATATATATATATATATATATATATATATATATATATATATATATATATATATATATATATATATATATATTGTTATGTGTATATGTGTTTGTGGTTTGGCTTAGGCATGATTTAGCCTATAGCCTAGGGCCCTTAGCCTATGGGGTGTCTGTTTGCCTAGTGAGAGTTTAGTTAGACTTGTTTAGTCTTGATTAGGCCTAGAATAGACTAGTTAGACTAGTATAGACTTGTTTGGTTTAGGTTTGACCTAGTTGACCTAGTTTGACTAGTCTAGTTGACTAGAGTTGACCAAAGGTTGACTTTAGCCTAGATTGATCCCAAACTTCATGTAGATGCATTGTAGCAGTCTATTTCCTTATTTTAGACTTGTTGTGACTTGTACTGTTCTATAGGAGACAGACACCTCTCATCGGACAGTATATTCTCTTCGGACATTCAGGATACCAGGCGAGTACATTCTCTGATCATTTCATATCCTGTTAGAATTATTTTTCTACTTTAGATTACTTTACTTGATGCTGTCACGTTGGTAACAAGGATTAGTACTAAATGGATCTATTCTTGAGATGTTATCCCCTCAGGAAGCATCGTATACTACATGTTCTGTGCATTTCACTTACATGGTGTATCACTATGCTTCACGATTCTTCGATCACTTGTGACATGTACTCTCATGATCACAAAGTCTTCCCAGAATCACCCCATTTATGGGCATTCCCAGGATCACCCTACTTATGAACATTCCTAGAATCACCCATTTGTGGGCTATCCATGTATCACCCCTTGTGGGCCTTTGCATGGAATCATAACATAACCTGGTTGGATCTTTGTGTATTGATTGGGGGTACGGGGGAGTAAAAGTAGAAATGTGAATAATATCCAAGTAGTGTAGTTCCCAGAATCACTCCATAATATAGTTCCCAGAATCTCCTATGCCATTCACATGTTTATATTGTACTCTGACTCACTAGCCACTGTTAGTTCTCTACTTATAGTAGATATTTCTATTACAGTTCTCTCTCTGTTTATATACTGTATTTCTTTCAGATCATGTATCTTACTCTACTGCATGTTTATATTTTCTAACCTGCTATAAACTGTTGAGATGTATTGTGCTCGCTCCTGTCCTGACTGGACCTGTTGATAAATTTTACAGATAGCCTGGAGGTTGCCTGCTAGCCTAGAGGAGACACAGTAGAGGTTGTATAGATAGCTAGGATTTTGCTTATAGCTTATTTTCAGTTGTCTTGAGTTGTATTTATGGATTATTGTATTTGAGCTTTGAGATGTATTTCTGGGTTTGTGTATCTTACACACTTAGACTTCTATCTGTTGTATCTCTTTTGGATTTTATATTTTATCTATCTTCCATTATGCTCTACCTTAGATGTGATTGAGTTTACATTCTGCAATGTCATCCCCATTCGGGGAGTATAAACTGCTTAGCATTATATTGTTAGATGTTGTGACCTAGGACAGCGTTCTACCGTCGACACTGCGGCGTAGGCTGGACGTACCCACTTCTCTTGCCCTTACTCTAGGGTGCGAGTTGTGACACGTTTTTAGTGGTGGCCCATGCAGGTCGAGTTTGTGTAGTGGTATTCGAATTAGAGTACCACTACAGCCTACAGTAGAATTATGATATATTTTGAAGGTACTCAATCACAGTTAGGATCCCTTGAGAGATTCCTGGGACGACCCTTGAGAATCTTATTTTAACTTCGATTTGAAAACTCTTTTTTCCTTGATTTGATTTATATTTACTTTCTGTTGTTGAATTTGATTTTGATAGATTATTGTTGAATTTGAGTTTGTATTTATTGATTTTGATGGATGATTGTTGAATCTTGAATCTTGATGTTGGTTGTGACATCCGAGTTTGTATTTATATGATTTGAAGGATTTTTGTTCATTTTTTTTGAATCTTGATGTTCGTAGATAAATTTGATTTTTGGGTATTCATTATTGATTTAATTTAATTTTTGTCAAGATGAAATTATATGGGCTACGTCATCTAAATTTTGGAATCTAGTCTTCTATAGTCACATTAGCCAGCATGATGAGGACATATAGTCTGATTTTGGATGTATTTCTCCGGTGTAGGAATTTAAGGTTTTCACAGCCAAGCTAGTGGCATCGCAAAATGTTAAATACCATGATTCTAGAGGTATGTGTCTAAGTCGAGGACTTTGTGATTATCGTAGCCTTGCTTACTAGTATGACGAAGATTTAGAGTACCATGATTTTGGATAGACGTATATGATTATCAGATTGTATCTTAAATATTTTTGAACATATTTTCTCTACTTTGTTCCAGTCCTTCAAAAAAAAGGAATTATTATTTATTTGTTTTGTTTTGTTTCTTATTATTTAACTTAGTAGTAGCTTTAGCTGTTTTTATAAACTTTTGTGTAACTTCTTACTATGAATTTCTTCTTAATACAATATATCGATGATTTTTACTAGACTTTATCTTGGATTTGATAGTTTAGCTCTGGGTTTCAAAATGGTTCCATCTTTAAACAGATAAGCAAAACAGATTTTATCGTTATTTCTTTCTTGCTATTATTCTTAAATTAAATAATAATAATAATAAAACTGTCTTGATTACATCAATCACCTACTTTGCAATTTTGGTAGGAATCTAAATGTTGGTCTTGATGTAGAATTTGATTTTTATATTGGAACATGAGAATATATATATAGTGGACACAGACTCTTTGCCTGACACGTATGCATGCTACACTTGATTTCCCACCTATCTAAATACATATTAATATGTTGTTGATGTTTAAGTTGTCAAAATCCTAATATTTCTGGTTTTCTGCTTTTCTAGTTTAAATTCGTAATTCAATATAAATTTTATGTTAGTAGTTTTTTATATCACTGCACATGTATGTTATATACAGGGTTTCAACTCTTAAAGGAATTGGTTGAGTTTTGTGTTTGAATTTGACAAATCTAAGACTGTGTGCATATTAACCCTTAATACTGGATTTCAAATATTAGTTCAATTTGTTGTGTTAAATGTAATATTTTGAGCTATATACATTATGGTATGTAGGGATATAAATTTAGGTTTCATATTCTTACAGGTTAGGTTGTGATAAACGTTGGGTTGGTTTGATGTTCGAATTTCTCCAAAATCCTAAACTGAATACATGTTAACATTTTTTTTACATTAATTTCCAATGTTTAGTTTAATTTCAGATTTAATATGTAATATTGAACTGTATGCATAGCTAAATGTATGGATAGTATGTTAGGGTTTCTTCTCTATCATGTTAGGATGTATTGGAAGCATTGAGTTAGTTGTGATGTTCAAAACCTAAATTCTGAAACTGCATTATGTTAATATTGCACTGGTTTAAATGTTAGCTTATTTTCAGATTTTGTATGTAAATGCTGAACTAAAACCGGTTTTAACCTTTCAATACTAAGCTATATCCTGTACAAGGACACACACACACCCTAACTTAGTATGCACTGCCATGTAAATCTAACCTTTCCTCTGTATGTTATGTTTATATATCTGTATAGATATATATAGAGTTTATGCATATATGTTATAATGTATATAGATACATAACTAAATCTCTACCTCCTTACGTATATATATGTATATGGTTAGCCATACATGTTATGAGTAAATAGGTTGTGTATTGTAGATTGTTTAACCAATATGCCATGAGTAGTGTAACTTGATAGCTGTTATTTTGAAACCCAAATCCTCCTATACACTTTAATATATATTTCACATACACACACGCCTACTATCTAACCATATGAACATGTCCCCATACACCCATACACACACGAACCACATAACATTTACATAATGCTAGCTTTTTCCTCTCTAACACACTCTTTATATATACATATTGTGATTGGATTCCATGCAATTGACTTTCATTCTTTAACTTTTGATTTTAATTTTCTTGAATAGTATCCCTTAATAGATAATTGGTGGTTATCTTTATTTATATTTTTTTGTGATAATACCAGTTTTTATGTAGGATGGTAGTCTGCCTTACAGTTTTAATGATTTGTTATTTCTGTAACTATTCTAGTTTAGCACTCTAGACTGCTTGTGAGTTTTGATACCCTATGACCGTTTTGGTTTAGCATGACTAGTATACCTAGATGGGACTTTCACTACCACCGTATGCCATGACCATGTATGTCGTCCTTTTTAATCATATGTTTTATTTAAGTTCTGGGACTTGATTGTGGGGGTTTGACCTAGAAGAAGTACGACCATCTTAATTTCGAGGACGAAATTCTTCTAAGGAGGGTAGACTTGTAACCCCCAATTTTCTAAAATGAGGGTAATTTTGAACTTTTATAATTTTGATTAATCGATAATAAGATTTAACTCATGTTGTAATTTTTGGTATTTTTTAATCAATTTAAAACTATTTAAAATATTGAATTGTGATTTTGATGGCTAACTAGTTAATCTCTAGTTCTGCTAAGCTTAGAGACTAACCATGGGGACCTAACCATGTGATTAGAATGACTATTTACAACTTTTTAGGCTAAGGATATTTTGGTCATTTGTGACTTTTGAATTATTTAGAATTTTGATTAATTGGTGAATTTTAGATTATTTTAATAATATTTAAATTTATGTATTATGATTTTGGTCATTTTTCATATTTTAATATTTTGGGAAAATTATATATTTTTAATATTATTTTTATTGGATTTGTTTAGTCGGGTTTGAGTTTCGTCTCGTTCCGACTTGTATTGTGACCCGGGTAGCTTGAACTCTAGATGGGACCCAATATTAAGTTAAGCATGGCTCACAAGACCCAACATTAAGTTAGTTAATTAAACTAATTTTTATCATGTTAGAATGGTTAAGTTAGAGACACAAAACTAGATCATTTTGACCCCAAACTTGAACCTAGTCAAGACTTAACCATATGAGACTAGAGAGGGGCAATTAGAACATTTTCCATTAACCCTAATGGACTCTTTATGGCAGCCACCTTTAGGAGAGAATGATTCATTTCATTCATTACAATCTTGCCTCTTTTATTTTCCTTTTGTTCTTCTCCAATTTTAGAGAGCCTTCCTATTGATTTGATCTCCAAATCAAATCATTCCTTCACCAAATCTTTCCTCAATCATTCCCATTCTCCAAGTGAAGGGTGCTACCAAGGATTGGAAGAGGAGTGCAAGGAGGAGTATCCACTTTGAGGGATCTTCGTATCGGAGTCGTGTCCTAAAGGATTTTATTGGGATTCCACTCCCAATAGGTAAAATCCATCCTCTAAATCGATTTCCTTTACATATAAATTAGTTTTGAATCCGTAGGATCCATCCTCATGCATGTGTCCAATTTAGATTCAAATTTGAGGCTATTTGCAGCTCTCTTGAGGATTTTAGATATGTGTCTTGTGTCCTACTTGATAGATCCCAAATTAGGACACCCCATGTGTATGTATGTATGATAATAGTTTAAATAGATATTTAAATTCAGTTTTATAATGGTTAGAGAGTGGATTGATCTTAGTTAGGATGGTTAGAATGAGTTTTATTTGGATACCTATGTTTGTATCCAAGTATCTTGGCCTATATGTGTTCTTTTGTCAAATCCGTCATAATTTTTATCCACGTTTTTATTAATCAAAGCAACTTAGAAATGTCATAACTTTTAGCTTAGAACTCCGATTTATCTTCTATTTTTTTGAAAGAACCGTATCGAAGTTAGCTTTCCAAATATATATATTAATAAGCCAAATTCTTTCTGTAACTTTCTATATAATTATTTGAGTGTTAGTTGTACGAAAGACGAACGTGTTTCGGTATCTCCGTGATTCCGGGAGCTTCCAGACACGAAAATGCGATCCGTTTAAAGTTTCAGAAAGCTAACACAAAGTGCTACGACATACTTTAATCCTAGAATTGAGTGAATGCCCAATTGGTACAGTATTGATTTTGAGTAGAAGATTGACTATACGATATATGCATTTTGTGTAACCTATGAGCCTATGTAGTATAGATATTAAATGAATATAGAGTATGTAATGCATGATATGTTAGATGAATAAAATGATATATATATATATATGATATATATTCTTTTTACATTAATGTATATATATGGTTGAATGCAAGCATGTAGGAATGTAATTAATATAATGCATATAAGCAATGCATGAATGAAAGAATGATATACAATGTATGCATGAAGATATATATGTAATGATAGATATGAATGCATAATGTACAAATATTGTAATGCAATATATAATGATAACATGTATGTTAATGTAGAGTATATGATGCAAGCATGAATGATTGGAGGAAATACATGTATATAGGTAATATAGAATGTAATATATGAATGCAAGCATGCAAGATAATGTATTGTATCCATATATGTTGTATTCAACTTAAAGATAATGTAATATATGAAAGAAATGAATGATAATGTATAACATGATATGTAAGGTAATGCAAGGTATGAAATATATGTTGTGTGCATGTTTGTATGTCTCTATGCTAATGTATGAAATGATATGAATATACAATGTATGCATATGTATAAAATATGTAGGTAATGCATAGATGCATGAATGAAATGAATGTTTGCAATATGTTAATATAAATACAAGTATCTAATATACATGAATGTAAGTATAATATAATACAAGTATACATGTATGTATCATGTAA
>JANAVB010044419.1:14983730-15217200 GCA_029216955.1 Iris pallida
GTGTCTCCATTATCTGCTGAAGGAGAAGGAACATATGATGTGTATCCGTCGGTATCGGTGGTGGTGGCGGCAGTATCTCTGGAACAACGGCCGTAACCCTCTGGGGTGGAGGTGGTAGACCTCCCTGTGCAACTGCCGGGGTCTCCGGGATAGTAGAATCACTGGGGGCAGTCTCGTGAACCTCCTCCTCAGCTTGATTAGATCTCTCGGGCAAGCTACTCGATCCAGTGGCCTGCGGGTGCGTCTTCGTCATCCTAGAGACGAATTAAAACAAAGAGATCAATATGGCACATGAGTAGATTTATCAAAGAAGGACAGTTAATTTAATACAAAGTGAATAATCATGATAATCAAAAGATCAAAAATTTCCTAGGTGTTATTGAGAAACTCCTATCATGTCCTAGGTCCTACGTCCTAATTGCAGGCTCGTAATTAGTACTCTAAGTCGAGCACCATTACGAGATCGTACTAATTGCGACACTGGCCTGCATGGGCCACCACAAAAACGTGTCACGACCCGCACCCTTATGAGGGGCACGAGCACGTGGGTACGTCCAGCCTACGCCACAGTATCGACGGTAGAACGCTGTATATAACGTCTGTAAATACTACGACTAACAGTATAAAGGTACCTGTACAGTATATACTCTCCGAATGGAGGCGACATATCAATACAGTCTCAATCACAGAATAAAACTAAGGTAGATAGCTCAGAAAGAGAACATGTGATAGATGAAAGAGTAAATAAGTCCAGAGTCCAATACAAGCCCAGATATATACAAAATCACAGGGTCTCAAAATATAATGTAGAAGCTACAGTCTGAATAAAGCTAGCTGGATCGTAGTCCAGTCAAACCTAGCTAATCTACACTACTTTGGAAGTACAAAATCTAGTGGCTCTACTATAAGGCCACGATCCAAGGCTACTCCATCTGACTCGAGCCCATAATAGGTCGAGCAGTCCGACTCAGAATCATCTATAATATATCATAACGGTATCCTGTCAGGAAAATGAGCAAGTATAAGTACTAACAGCAGTTCCATATGAATTAACAAATTCTATAAGAGACAGTATAATAAACTACAAGACAAAGATATATGAAGACTTGGGAACCGTTGGGAAGCCGAGTTACAACCCTTAAACCAAACAAGTACCGGGGTTGTAACTCTTCTCCTAAGCAGAACTTAGTCTCCAATCAAGGTACAATGTAAAGGCATGTAGAGCATGTGAGTAACTGTATATCATGCATGGTGAGAAGTACTGTATGTAGAACATAACAGGATATATGATAAGATAAAGTAAATATAAAATGTTCCTCAAATATTATAGCCTAATGTGATCGGTATGGGTCAAGAATCAGGCTTCCAGCCGACCGGCTACAAGTACGTGGACTCGGTCCGGCCGGGATGGTAAGCTATGGAGCAAGTAGTAGCACAGGTCAGGCTATACCCATCGTGAGGTGAGGGTATAGCTATGATACAAGTAGTAACTCAAGGTGGGCATTGATCACACTATCTATAAAATTTCCCATTCCCCGAATAGTATACGGATCCGGACATAGCACGTCATGACGCGGGATTCCCTAAGAGGGGAGCATGTCCGCTTCAGGAATCGGCGTCTATACAAATACAAGAATCAAGACCAAGCAAGTACAAGTATCCCAAGAAATCCAGGAATGAAATCTCATGACAGGAATCCGACAATACTAGTCCGTGAACTATCGTAACTGAGAATCAAGTAAGACACTACGACTGAATCGGATATAGCAAATATCAAGACAATTAAAACTATCAGTGAATGTACTCACCTACTGTCCTGAGCTATAGGGTATATCAATGCTCAGAGCGGTAATCAGAAACCTAAAGATGAGATATTGTATGTTAATTTAGGTTTAAACAAGTTTAAGAATGATTCACAATGAATGATATGCAATCTAGGTCAAACTGAGTCACACTAAGTCCTGTCAAGTCAAATCTAGGTAATATCAAGTTATATCAAGTCAATCTAAGTCAGACCAAGTCAACCCTAGGTCATACCAGTCATCACAGGTCAAAACAAGTCGAAGAAAGTCAAACGGGGTCAAGAGTTGGCCTACAGTTGACTTTTGGTCAACTGGTCAACGCTGGTCAACTCTGGTCAACTCTAGGTCAACCCTAGGTCAAACTGGTCACATATTGACCAACAGTTGACTTTTGGTCAACTGGTCAACTCTGGTTTGGATTTGGTCAAATCTAGACAAAGTGTTAACTCACGGTTGACTTTTGGGTAAAAAGTCAACTCTGGGTCAACCGAGCCAAAATCGGCTCAAATATGACATTTGTAAGGTGTAACCAACATGTCACCCAAGTTTCAGGTCAATCCGACTACCCGAACTCCGTATCTCGAAATTACCCGATTACCCCTTAACATTTACCCTTAAACCGTTCTAACTCGACGCCAAGTAGCCTTCCCTTAGGAATCCCATCCCGTGCTTCCTAGGGTAGTAGGGTACTAGCCTATACAACAATTACCTACCAAGTTTTCTAGGGTAAGTGGACATCCAGTCTATTTTACGGTCCGTATCGCCCGTTTACCCGTTATCTTGAATATTTCAAGATACGGAATGGTACGGTGCGATACTGTCTCCCCAAGCCCACACGCAACCCCGATTCCAACTCCGAAGCCTACCCACAAAATCTAAATCACATTATCTAAGTCCCCTCCAAGTTTCAACTCGTTCCGAATCACGGAACTCAAAATCGCCACTTCACTAAAACTCCTAACTAACCTTCACTCACTCACTCAAACCCATTTTCCACACTCCCTTGGGACAAGTTTTTGGGGCTATTTTTGTGGGTTAATTTGGTGTCTAAATAGCTAAATATATAGGGTATATATATACATATATATTAGACATATAGTGGGGTTATGGGGGGTCAAAAGAGGGTGGTTTGGGGGGTGCTCTGCTGCTCCTACTGCTGCTAACTGCTGCTGCTATTGCAGCTTGCTGCTGCTGCTACTACTGCTGTTTTGGCTGCTGCTGTGGGGGGGGGGGGAGGGGGGGCAGCAGCTCCCTAGGCCCCCCTTGCTGCCTTGGTTTCTCCCCCTTTCTTCCCTTTCTCCTCTCAAATTCCCCTCCAAAACTCTCTCACTTCCTCTCTATAATCTCTATTCTTCTTCTATAATTCTCCCTCTCGAAGTCTCTTATATATATCACTCACACACACACAACTAATTCTCATTCTCCCCTCTCTATATACAATTACACTCACACTAATATATACACATGACCACACACACATATATATATATATCTATACATATATATATATATATAATATATATATATATATATATATATATATATATATATATATATATATATATATATATATATTTTATATATATATATAATGTATATATATATAGACACACACACACTTATAAGTATCTATATATATATGGACACTCACACACACACATAGACACACACTCTCACATGGACACACACATACTTATAGACAAATAAACACATACATACATATATATATATATATATATATATATATATATATATATATATATATATATATATATATATATATATATATATATATATATATATACACACACACACACACACACACAAATACACATGTATATATATATGTATACCACTCTAAAAGGATAAAACCATAAATAATCCTTAAACTAGATTTTAGGGGAACCTAACAAATCTAGAGTCAACTTGTAGAGAATGGTCCCCTCTCTAATTTATGTGAAAGAATAAATGAAATGGAGAATTAAATGAGAGTTTAAATGACATACCTAAATTGTAGGTTTGGAAGAAGAAGAAGGAGTTGGAAGAAATGAATGAAGAGAGAGAGGGAAACTTAGTGAGGAAGTAAAAGAGGTGGAGGGGGGGGGTTGCTCTATGTGGCCGGCCATGGTGTAATGGGTAGGGACACTTGTAATTACAAGTTTGCCCCTCCCTAAGCCTATATGCCAAAATAATCCAAAATAGGTTTTGGAAATTGCTAAAAATAAATAAAAATCATAATTAAACTTAATTACTCATGGGGTACTAGTCCAAACTCCTAAACCTAAAAGTTTAGTATGGTGGGCCATGGTTAAATAACATGCTAATTACGACTCAAGTCGAAATTCCCCGGGGTCCCGAATTAACTCGGAATGCGATGAAATTCGAACCCGACTCCTATAATAATTAAATATTAATATTCAAGAAATAAAATTCCCAAAAATATTATAAAATGGAAAATTACCATTTTACCCCTAACTAGAAAAAGTGAGGGTGACAATTGCTTATCCTCCGTTCGGAGTTTCTCGACAGGTTATGATATTATATATAAACTGTTGTTAGAGTAGAAAACCTACAGCGTTCCACGTCGTTTTTACGGTGTGGGTTGGACGTTGTTACGCACACGTGCCCTTACAGCGGGTGCGAGTCGTGACACGGTACGACCCAAAAAACCACAGTGTCGTGGGTCATGTGTCACGCCCCGATTCGGGAATCTTTTGTTCTCGCTTTGATTCACGCCGAATCGTTCGTCCTCGCTAAGGCGTGATGCCGTAAAAGTCTGGTGTTGCACTTGTACAAGGCAAGAACGTGCACTGTTATTACATTTAGAAACATTTGAAACCCAACCACATTTTAGAAACATTAAAGACACAATATAGGAAAAAGAAATACTCATTTTATTGATAATTGTAGTCAGAATACAACTTTTTCGATAATATTTGAAATGCCATTTCGACTACATTGATTCATGAAAAGAAGTACAACTGATAGGCTGCCATGAAATAACTTCCCGTTTCATATATCATGCTCCTTTAGTATTTTGAAATATAAGCAACTATCTTTGAAAACTCCGCAATACTTTGTGCGTCTTAAGGAAAAATAACTTGAAAGGAAACAGCAGTTTAGAAAGCTTTAATTGCGATGTGCGCCCGAGCCTTCTCCAGTACCTGTGAAGGAGGGGTCAGCACATTATAACAATGCGCTGGTGAGCCCCGTTGGCCCACTCAGCTAAACCAATATTTTTTTAATGACAAGCATTTTAAATCAAGAGCTTATTAGGGACAGGCAACATTCAGATTAAATCACAATTCAAATAACATGGTATTTCATAAAAACATGTTTACTTTACCATCGACCGAATCTAGCTTTCCTGCACAAGATACAGGATAATAATAATATACTTACCGCCCCTGCATAAGACATTGATTAGCATACGTCCTTACAACATGACCACTTGTGGTTGTGCACCATTTCGACGTGCCATATAGGACTTCGTTATGGTAGGCGGTTGACCAGTCACCAGTTTACGAGCCCGAATGAAGGTTCCGATACCGTGCTACCAAAGCACTAATTCTCTCCTAGGCCGACTCGATCCTACCGCCGCAGGTACCATTCAAGGAAATCCTTGTATACAAGTACGTCTATGGTCATGCGAATGTGTGTCCGACTCGATAAACATTGTGTGCATAGAATATTAAGTACTAGGCAACATGTTCATTCTCAATATTTTATATCTCATCATCATCAGCATCAGTTCATCTCAATTCGATGTTCAAGGGACAAGCAAAATCTCAATGTTGTTAATAGTATAATCAATTCTTTCATTGTTCAATGTTCAATGTTCAATCTCTAGCTTCTTAGTGGTATTGACTTATGGCATTAGCAATTTGATATCGATCAACGGATGTTGCAAGACAATATTTAGTTAGCATGAAGGAATAGCGAGAGGGACAATACCACCACAGAGATCCACACTCACCAAATTAGAGAATCGCAGAGAGAGAGAAAGGAACACTTGCGCGCTTAGCCTTCCGTCATGCGTCAGTCTGCAATAGCACCAAAAGCTTGGTTAATATTCTGTCTCGTTATGTTCTTGTCACGCCCCAGAACAAGAACACTGGAGAGCGGGGGAAGACATAGCCAGCTACGTATAATGAAATGGGATCCACTCCACTATACGGTCACGGCTGTCTAGATATATGAGGGTTTCTCTACAAGCCAACAGTCTCCTAAGGTCATGAACAAGCCTAGTGTCTCAATCACAAGAAAGCAAATAAATGTTACAAGATGTAGGATCACCAAATATACAATAGTAAGGCATCCCAAACATTACATATTCAGCTGATCATGAAGCTAGTCGTTACAAAATGTGAGGACTAGCAAGAGTTTAGTCATACATGATCAACCCTAGGATCTGTCAATCATGTTACAGCCCGTAGGCAGACAAAATAAGGTATGCAATACGAGCTAACAAGTGCTTGCTGGCTAAACTCCTCAAAAGAATATTTTTACAATAGAGTGGGAGTGCAAAAAAAATAAACCCACTCGTTGCCCTGGTTATGCCTGGTGGTCACCATCGGGCTGGAAGACAGGTGGATCCTCTGGAGCTGCTCCGATATCTGGCCATACAAAACCAGCTGGGTCAGACCCCAGAAAGAGCAAGTGCCACAAAGGAGGCTCCACTTAAGAACTAAAACCAGCAAATTAGCACAAGAATATAATTACATAAGAAAAGACAGTAATTAAGAAAAAGCATGACAGGTGAAATACGATAAGATAACCATGGGACTACTCAGATAACCAGGTTACAACCCGTAAACCAAATAAGGACCGGGGTTGAAATCCTTCATCTGAATAGAACTTGGTTTCTTCTACCATTTATCGGCAAGATACAATAAGAAATCATGACATGTAACAATCTTGTACAGGATCAAGACAAGACTAGACTGAGTAAACTCCATCCAACATTTCATGGCCAAGCAATAAGTACGGCTTGATACTTTAACTAACTAGGGTTATCACAGGCCTAGTTACTAGCAAGATGCAGCGAGATTGTTCCACAGCCACAAGCCCTGTAGACCATCCAGACTATCCAGGTCGAATATTAGTACAATAAGAGTGCAACACATGACAGTACGCTGGAAATGTGCCCTACTCGACGGCAGGCTACAGATCCTAAGTGGGGCATCCAGATAACAGGATTGCCTGTAGCTGAAGAAATCTCTTCATGACTACTGGATTATTCTAGCTATTAGCCTTAGCCATTTACAGTAGGTACCCCTGACCGTGGTACTCAGGGGTTCCTGTCCTAGACATGATACAAGACAAGACGGGTTCATTTGTACAAGCACAATCGTCCACGGTGTCCAGGTCATTCATTCTTGTCAGGTCATGTCATGTTAGCCGTCGTAACAGTATTTCGATAAATATTATGTCAGGTTTATCATGTCAAGAGTACGCCACGGCGGGCCACTATCATGTCAGTTATATCATGTCAAGTTACTATATCAAGTTTACTGTCAGGAGTGCACCACGACGGACCACTGTCATGTCATGTCATGTTATTTGTCAAGAGTGTACCCTACGGGTCACTGTTGTGTCATTATGCATGTACAGGATAACATAGGACAAGCATTCTTGTCAAAGAACCCAAGTTACACAGAGAGTTACAAGACATGAGTTAATAATAATAATTAAATAATAAAATATAAGCCAGAAAAGAGCTATGCAGCTCGGGCATATACTGGTCAGGAAGAAACAGGGCCATGCGGGTCAGGAAGAGGTGAGCATATGCGGCTGGGATTAATCAGGGTCATGATGCTCAGACTCAGAAGTCCATACGGCCGGGTCAGAGGGTTCTCATGTGGCTCAGGTAAGACCCATGCGGCCGGATTAGACTCATGCGGCTCGTGGGAGGCAAGGCCTTATGCGGCTGAGAAAGGATTAGGGGCGCATGCGATTCAGATAGGAGTCCATCAGGGGAGTATGCGGTCAGCAGGAGAAACATCTCATGCGGCCAGAAAAGTCAACCGTATACGACTAGTTTCAGGTGGGGTCATATGCGGCTCGATAGTCTTCATGCGGCTGAGAAATTACAGGCGGCCCAAACTCCATGCGGCCAGGAAGTGGGCCTTATGCGGCCAGAGAAGTTCAGGCTTATGCGGCTCAGGGAGTCGGGGTATTATGCGGCAGGAAATAGCCATGCGGACAGGGAGAGTTCATGCGGCTCAGGAATTGTAATTCTATACGGACAGGAAATAACTTGCCGCAGAAAAGGCCATACGGCTAAGCTTATACGGCAGGGAACTGTTCTTCTTCTCTATTATTCCGAGAAGAAGAATTATGCATGGCATGGCTCTCAAGCTCCATAGATCCTTCATCCATAGTCCAAATCTGAACTTCCATAGGTCAAAATGGGGTAGAACAAAATTCTTTACAACATGGAACCATCAGAACTTGAAAATAACAAGGTTAGATAGATCAAAACCCAAGAAATCCAAAAACACAATAAACTTAGATCTACAAGAAATGAGCCATAGAAATTAAAAATGCTAAGTACTAAAGTGACTTAGAATGTAGAAAGAAAGACATTAAAGTAATAAAAATGGAGTTCTCTCGTGAAGTAAGCTACACTTATCGGCAGGAAATGGGGGTTGGTGGAGCTCTACGCAGGAGGAAGAAGAAGAAGTAATTGGAGTTATGAGGTGAGAGAAAAGTTAGGTGAGATATAAATGGTGATGGTGGTGGTTGGTAGGGGTTCATGCTAACCCAAACCCAACTAAACTAAACCAAGCCAAGCCAAGCCACGAAACCAGGATCAAGACAGCACGACAGGTCTAACTACAGGTCGGGATTCCGTACACATATACAAAATACGTAATACGAACCACGGGCATTATAGTTCTCTTTTTTCAAAATTCTCAAGAATGAATGCTATATAAATCGATGAAAACGGGCAAGACTCAAATCATCAAAAATCATTCAGAAAAGCATCCATCAAAACCAAGCAACAAAACCAGCATCAAAACATCCAGAAAAAACTCTTGGACACATTTCAAGAGAAACCAATCCATTAGTTGGAAAGGTTCTTATGCACTTGTCCGTGATCGATTCGGTGCCGACGGTAAGTTTCCCCAATACTCGGTTCCGACCAAGTTAGCTATGCCACAAGCCATACATAGTGAACCGCTAGGAGCGGGGCACTATATAATATACCACTAAGAAAAAGTTTCATCCTAGAAACTTAAAGCAAAATTTCTACCTCAAAATTATCAAACAGCAAGGGGTATTTCAACCGCATCTCCTCTTCTAGTTTCCACGTCGACTCCTTGACAGCATGGTTCTGCCACAGCACATTGACTAAAGACACTGTCCGATTCCGCAAAACTTTCTCCTTCATGTCCAAAATCTGGACAGGCTCATCAATATAGGATAGGTCAGCGCCCAGCTGCAGCTGTTCGAAGTTCACCATGTGACTTGGATCATGCACGTACTTTCGTAGTTGAGATACATGGAAGATATCGTGCACATCAACCAGAGCCGGAGGTAGTGCAAGTCAATAAGCCACTGAGGCTACCTTTTCCAAAATCTCGAAGGGTCCAACGAATCTCGGGCTTAGCTTTCCTTTCATCCCAAACCGTATCACACCTCGCAGGGGTGTGACCTTCAAGATGGCATGATCGCTTGCTGTGAATTCCAAAGGTCGTCGATGTACATCCACATAACTCTTCTGTCGACTTTGAGCAACCCTAAGTCTTTCTCGAATTAAGCGAACCCTCTCGATGGCCTGTTCCACAAGTTCTGGTACGAGCACTTGCCGTTCACCGACTTCATCCCAGCATATCGGTGATCGACATTTTCGTCCATACAAGACTTCGTACGGGGCCATCTGGATACTTTCCTGATAACTGTTGTTATAGCCAAATTCGGCCAATGCGAGATGCGCGTCCAATTTGTCTTTGAATCGAGCACGCACAATCTCAACATATCATCAAGAATCTGATTTACTCTCTCTGTCTGACCATCAGTCTGCGGATGGTATGTCATACCGAAATTCAACTTTATGCCCATAGCTGCATGCAGACTTATCCAAAATCGCGACAAAAATCTTACGTCTCTATCCGATACTATAAAAGCAGGCACCCCATGGATCGAACAATTTCATTTATGTAGATCTGAGCCAACCGTTCTACGCCCCACGTAATTTTTGTTGGAATAAAATGTGCCAACTTGGTTAATCTATCCACGATAATCCAAATCGTATCATTCCCCTTCTGAGTTCTTGGCAAGCCGACTATAAAATCCATACAGATATTATCCTACTTCCACAGTGGAATAGCCAAATTTTTTAGCTCTCCGCCCGACCGTTGATGTTCGGCCTTCACACGCTGACAATTTAAGCATTGTGACACGAATAGCGCCACATCCTTCTTCATACCATGCCACCAAAATGTTGTGCGCAGATCCTTGTAAATTTTCGTGCTTCCCAGATGCAAGGAATACTTTATGAAATGAGCCTCGGTCAGTATTTCCTTCCTGATATCATCATTCTTAGGGACGCACAATCTTCCCTTGACACGAATAATGTCATCTTCAACTGTAAAGTCTGACGCCTTTTCTGCTAGAATCAACTCGCGTATCTTCTGCAGAAACTGGTCATCCTTCTGAGTAATCTTAATCCTTCCCTGGAGACTTGGCTTAAGTTGCAACTGAGCCAACTACACATTCTGCGGACGGATCCTGAATTCGATGCCCATCTCTTCGAGATCTCGTAGTACCTTTTTTGCTACTGTTAGTGACCCAACAAATTTCTGACTCAAGGCATCAGCTACCATGTTTCCTTAACCCGGCGTGTAGAAAATTGTCAAGTCATAGTCCTTGATCAATTCTAACCAACGCCGTTGCCTCAAATTCAATTCCTTCTGTGTGAATATGTACTTCAGGCTTTTGTGATCCGTAAAGATCTCGCAGGACACACCATAGAGATAGTGTCACCACAATTTCAACGTGAACACAATCGCCGCCAGTTCTAAGTCATGAGTTGGGTAATTCTTCTCATACTATTTGAGTTTTTTCGACGCATATGATATTGTCTTCCCACAGAACACATCCCAAACCAAGTTTCGATGCATCACTGTAGATCTGAAATCCCTTAGAGCCTTCCGGAAGTGCTAAAATTGGAGACGTGACGAGCTGTTGCTTGAGTTCTTGAAAACTATTCTCATAGTCGTCGGTCTACTTAAATACGACTCCCTTCTGAGTGAGGCGAGTCAAAGGCGAAGCGATTCTTGAAAAGTCTTTCACAAACCTACGGTAGTATCCGACTAAACCAAGGAAACTCCGTATCTCACTAGTTGATGCAGGCTGCTTCCAGTCTACAACTGCCTCAATCTTCTTTGGATCAACCGCAACACCTTCTGCCGAAACAACATGTCTTAGGAACGACACACTGTTCATCCAAAATTCGTACTTGCTTAATTTTGCATACAACTGATTATCCTACAACGTTTGAAGTATTTCTCTGAAGTGTCCGACATGAGTCTCCCTGTCCTTTAAGTAGATTAAGATGTCATCGATGAACACAACAACAAACTTGTCTAAGAACGGTCAAAATACGCTATTCATTAGATCCATAAAGGCTGCTCACTACCAAAATAAGTCATATCAGCGACGTATTTAGCGACTCCAAGGTAGAACGTCGCTAATTTTTGGGGGTTTAGCGAAGTCTAACTAAGACGTCCCTGTTGGTCGCCAACAGCGACTACTAGCGTCTATAATTTGTTAAATGGGAACCTGCATCGCAAGTTCGTCGGTACACGTCGCTGATATAGCGACGCTTAGCGACGCAATTTAAGCTCCGTCGCCTTTTATTAAATATCAACGACGTTTAGCGACGTCCTTTTCGGACGTCGCTAAACGTTTCATATAGGCTGCAAGGGTTTCCTTTTCGATCATTCACAAATTTTTCCCCTAATTTCTCGCGCGCTCCTCCTCCGCGGCGCTCCTCCGGCGATTTCCCTCCTCCAGCCTCCTCCTCCGCGGCGCTCCTCCGACGATCTTCCTCCTCCGGCCTCCTCCTCAGGTAGCTCCCCTATCTCTCTTTCTCTCTCTCACACACACACACACTCTCCCCTGTCCCCGCTTCCCAGTTTAGGATTCGAATTTGATGTGTGTGTTCTTGTAATGCCCCAGAACCAGAATACTGAAGTGCGGGGTCGTACATAGCCAGCTACGTATATTGAAATAGAATCCACCTCGCTATACGGTCACGGCTGTCTAGATATGAGGGTTTACTACAAGCCAACAGTCTCTTAAGGTCAAGCCTATTGTCTCAATCTCAAGCAAGTAATATAGTTACAAGATGTTAGACCACCAAATACACAATAAAAGGCATCCCAAATATTACATATTCGGTTGATCATGAAGCTAGTCGTACAAAATGTGAGGAATAGGAAGAGTTTAGTCATACATGATCAACCCTAGGATTTGTTAATCATGTTTACCACCCGTAGGCAGACAGTAAGTAAATATGCATCGAGCTAACAGGTGCTCGTCGGCTAAACGCCTCAAAAGAATAATTTTATAATGTAGTAAGCGAATCAAAATGGAAAACCCACTCGTAGCCCGGGTTCCGTCTAGTTGTCACCATTGGGCTGGAGGTTCGGTAGATCCTCGGGAGCTGCTCCGAAATCTGGTCACACAAAAACCAGCTGGGTCAAACCCCCAGAAAGAGCAAGTGCCACAAAGGAGGCCACGAAATAAGAACGAAAGCCAACATATCAGATCATAAGGAATAAAAAAAGTATAAGTAATAAAGAGTACAACAGGATAATAAACGACTAGGGACGTGGAACCATTTCGGGAGCCAGGTTACAACCCTTAAATCAAACAAGGACCAGGGTTGTACCCTTCGCCTGAATAGCACCTTATCTCTACCCATTTATTGTTAAAGATAAGTAAAACAAACATGTTCAGGAGAAACCAGGTACTGGGACTAGACGAGACTTAGACTGGGCTGGACTCCATCCATTCACAAGCGGCCAAACAAATACTACGACTTACTACTTAACTAACTAGGGTTATCATAAGCCAAATTACTTAACAAGATGCAAATGAGAATTTCTCAGTCCCAAGCCCTACAGACTATCCAGTTATCCTTCTGCGGGTTGAGAGTATGGTTGGGTACATCGCCCGGAAGACAATATACCCTTAGGTTACTTAGAGGGTGCAACACCTGGCAGTGTGCTGGAAATGTGCCCTACTCGTCGGCAGGCTATAAGTCCATTAAAGCGCCCAGATAATGAGATCGCCTGTGACTGGGAATTCGCCATGAACTATAGTTTGATCTAGTCATTATCCTAATCCATATTCAGTGTGAATCCCTAACCGTGGTAACCAGGGAGTCACGTCCTAGACATGATGAAAGACAAGACAAGACAAGTGGATTGTACGAAGCAGCAAGAATGAACACCCACGGTGTCAGAGTTGGTTATATGAGTCAAGTTAGCCATTGCAACCGCATCAAATCATCAAGTCAAGTTACAAGTCAGGAGTGCCCGCCACGAGCCAATATCAAGTTATCCAGTTACAGAGATTAATTATGAATCATAGGTTACAAGTTAAGAGCGCACCCCAGCGGATCACTACTAAGAAGATCAGAAAGTACTAGGATCATAAATCACAAAAATCATGAAAACCGTACTAGTCATAAGCAAAACACCGAAAACCGTGCCAGGTCGTGTTGGGTCAAGACAGTCATATTGTGTGGAACAAGATCTCAGAACTCCAATCAACAAAAGAGAAGCCAAGTCCAAGAAAAATAAAACCAAACCACCATGGGCAAGTAGGTTGCACAAGCCAACCTAAGGTCAAGGGCTCAAGCCACCCCTAGTCAGGTTGCGCCAGCAACCCAGGCCAGGTGGCGCCAAGAGTGGAGGGGTGCTGAGGGTGACAGCCTAAGTAGTGGGCGCCAGGCAAAATAGGGATTAGGTTGCGCTGGGATTCCTGGGGGTCGGGTTGCGCCAGCTACGGCCACGCCAAGAGGCGCTGGCCCAAGAAGCGCTGGGTGGACCAGGTCAAGTGGGGTCGAAGGGCGCCAAGCAAACCGAGCCAAGGTGCGCCGGGCAAGTGAGTGGCGATTGGCGCTGGCCAAGTTGCGCCATCCATAGGCCGCGCCAGAGCCAAGCATGCCAAGGGAGGGAAGGCGCTAGAGCTAAAGAGCGCCAGCGAAGAAGGGGGGCACGGTTCGCCAAAGGGCGCCGGCAGCGAGCGCGGTTCAGCCCGGCGCTAAAGAGCGCTGGCCGAGGAAGTTGGCACAGGTCAGCCCAGTGCTAAAGAGCATGGCCAAATCTACTGGCGCGGTTCGCAAAAGGACGCTGGCCACAGGTCATCTTCTCCAGCAAGCTGAGAGGAGAACCCAAGAACACTAAAAACTACAAACCTCATAACTTAGCCAAAACAAAACAAAATTTAGATTTTCAAAGTTCTATCTTGTGTAAAATTGAATTTTCTACAACATGGAAGCATCAAAACAAGCAAAATCAAAGTTTAATAGATCGAAACCAAGAAATCCGAAAATGGGTAAAACTTATATCTAGAAAAATGGAAACTCCAAATCATAAAATGCCAAGTTCTAATGTGGTTCACCATGGCCTAATCTAACTAATGGACAAATAAAATAGGGTTCCTATTTGGTGGCAAGGTGCACTTGCCTATGGAGGTTGGGTGTTATGTGGAGGAAGGAAGAAGAAGATGGAGAAAATAAATGGAAGAGTAATGAGGAGAGAGAAAAGTTAGGTGGGGTTTAATGAGGGAGGGTATGTTGTGTTTAGGGTGGAGGTTAACTAAGGGTAGTCCAATGCAAACCAAACCAAATCCTTCTCTACAAAGAATAAAACCACGCCAGGTCAAAAACCCAATTTACGAGAAAACTAAAATTTGCAAGTCGAGCCAAAATACAATTATAGGCCAAAATCCGAGAAAATAAAATACAGTTCCAAAATACATATAGGCCTAATCAAAATACGTATTTCGAAATACGGGCGTTACAGTTCTCGTGAAGTTGGACACTTCGTGTCCACTTGTGTGGACACGAATCAACCCCCTTACATGTACACATGTGGGGGGTGATACTTCGGTACAACTGATTTGGGTTTTTATTGGTTTTCCAGTTCGAATTTGGGGTTTTCGAATTCTTTTCACTGATACATTAAAATCAGTCCTGACACTGTAAATTCAAACTGATATTTAGATTTTGGGTTTAAATTTGATTATGAGATTCAATGTTTAAAAGTATTTTTGAATTCGAATATTAATATACAAACTGTGATTAAATGGAATATGGAGAACTGAAAACTGGGTTTTGATTTTAGAATTTAAACTAAGATATGTGTTGAAGGGTTAGTGAGTGAATGTACTAGACAGTAATTGGATATGGCACTTGGCCTATGTTTTGGTTCAGAGTTCGGATTTTTGGGTTGTTATATCTGATTATATATAATTCAATATGTATGCACTTATGTAAGTGTGTTCATATAGGTTTCAAGATGTCAGTGGTTAAGATTTCAGTATTAGTTATCAACATTGGTAGCAGTATCATGTTACCCTAGGTATGATGGCTTGGCTAGTTCATGTTACCTAAAGGAAATTTGTCTATTGATATGGACTTAGATAAATTCCTATTGGGAAATGATATTGGAATAAGGATTAAACTGAGAATAGGCTTAACTGAACAATGATATCAATTAGCAACTGTTTTCTGAGTTTGAATGTCAGGCATTTTGGAAAAATGGTGAGATACACCAAGTCAGACACTGTCCCTACAGCCATTCGACTGGCGAAGTAGAAATCTATATACGACATTTGTTATAAGGACTTTGCATTAATCTACGGTACGACATCCTGATCAGGACATAGTCCCTGCAGCCATTCGACTGGCGAGGCAGAAAACTATGTAGGCGTAGTTAAAGTTGACTGTCCTCCGACCTCCATCCCTCGGCAATAATAAAATGACAACCTATCACTACATCTTTTAGTAGTAGGTAATGTCTTAGTATTATATTTTGTGTGTTCATCTTATTGATTCTGTTACATCCTTCAGATACTATATTCGATAAGAACATATACTACACCATATGTACAGAACATAGATGATTCACACTAATGTATGCTATAATGAATTTTGGGTTGTGTTCTGAGTCATTCGTTCTCACACTTGACAAAAATTGAATATAACCTTTTTATCTGCCATTCGACTGGCGAGCTAGAAATCTATGTTAATCTTTGCATAATCGTCATCCTGATGAAATATAACCGTTTATGGATGTACAATCGTCATCCTGATGACATGTGCGGTATGCGGGATGAATTTATACAGGGTGTGCAACAGTTCCTGCAGTTTGCCAAGGCGTTCCCTCAAGGACCGTACAAGAATTAAGTATCCATGTGTGAGATGTCGCAACTTGAAATATCATTCGGAAGTGGATGTGACATATCATTTGTATTCGAGGGATTTTATGCCAAATTATTATCAGTGAACCGCACACGGAGAACTTGTGCCTTTAGCCTCCGAGCTAGAGCCTTATGTGGAGCCTTACGTAGATGTCCACGAGCATGCTGATTACGACCAAGGGTGGACGAACATGGTTTTCGATGCTGCGGGGCCTAGTTTCGATCCAAACAATCAATATGCAGCTAAGGAGGCACCGAATGTCGATGCTGCAAAGTTCATAGAGTTGCTGGAGAATGCAAGGACTCCTTTATATCCTGGTTGTGATGACCATTCACCGTTGGAGGTGATTAAAAGATTGTTGAGCATAAAATCAGATTTTAACATGTCTCAAGAATGCTATAACCAAATCCTGCAGTTAATTAAAGATATATTGTCAGAGGGTGGCAAGTTACCTAAAGACTTCTACCGATCCAAGAGAATGGTGAGATCGCTCTGGATGGGGTATGAAAAAAATGATGCATGTCGCAATGGATATATGTTGTACTGTAAGGACGACAAGGATGAAGACGCCTGCAGATTTTGTGGTGCCGATCGTTTCAAGACAACTAGTACAACAAGGACTTCTGGTGCACGTAAGCCAACCGATGCACTATTTGCCTTTGACGTCGCGATTGCAGAGGTTGTTTATGGCAAAGGAGGCAGCTGATAATATGAGCTGGCACAAGCGAAAACAAATAGATGGAGTACTGGATCATCCATCTGACGGAGAAGCATGGAAGCACTTTGATCGAGTGTATCCCGATTTTGCTTCGGAGCCGCGTAATGTCAGATTAGGGCTTTCCTTCGACGATTTTACCCCATTTGGACTTTCGGGCTCACAATATTCTTGTTGGCCTGTGATTGTTACTACGTACAACTTGTCGCCTTGGATGTGTATGAAGACTCCTTACATGTTCCTAACTATTATTATTACAGGTCCGAAGAACCCGAAGAGGAACATCGATGTGTACTTACAGCCCTTGGTAGATGAGCTGAATCAGTTGTGGAAAGTAGGTGCAACCACATATGATGTTTCCAGAAAGCAGAACTTTCAGATGAGGGCCGCACTAATGTGGACCATCAATGATTTCTCGGCCTATGGAATATTATCGGGTTGGAGCACCTATGGTCGTCTCGCATGTTCGTATTGCATGGATCGTACTAAGGCTTTCTGTTTGAAACACGAAGAAAAATCGTGCTTCTTTGATTGTCATCGATAGTTCCTGCCAAAGGATCATCCGTACCGGAGGAACTGGAATGCCTTTCGTGTTGGCATGGTAGAGAAATCCAGTCCACCGCTACGGTGGTCCGGGAACACGATATGGGAAGAAGTTAAAGAATTATCAAGTGCTATTGAAGAGCCTGCAGCGGGGTACAAGTGTGATAGATTTGGCCGCGCTCACAACTGGACGAATAGGAGTATATTCTGGGACCTACGATATTGGAGTGACCATCTGCTCAGACATAACCTGGATGTCATGCATATCGAGAAGAATGTATTTGACAATATAATAAATACTGTAATAGACGTAAAAGGGAAGACGAAATACAATCCCAAGGCCAGGTTCGACTTAGAAGAAATATGTAGACGTCCAGAGTTGCATTTGATAAAGGAAGGCAGTGGGAAGTATAAGCAGTCCATGGCTATTTTCTCACTGGACAAGGAGGACAAAGGTAAACTTTGTAGGTGGATCCAGGGCCTAAAATTTTCAGACGGGTACGTATCGAATTTGAGAAGATGTGTTGACCCGAAGGAGAACAAACTACAGGGTATAAAGAGACACGACTGTCACGTTTTTATGGAGAGGTTAATCCCGATTGTATTTCGAGAATTCTTACCTCAGGTCGTTTGGGATCTACTGACAGAGCTTAGCATATTCTTCAGAGATCTTTGTTCTACTAAGTTGCTCGTCAATCGGCTTGAAAAGCAGGAGAAGGACATTGCAGTAACATTGTGTAAACTTGAGAGGGTGTTCCCTCCTGGATTCTTTGACTCTATGGAGCATTTGCCAATTTATCTTTCATACAAGGCACGTGTTGGTGGGCCCGTCGGTTATCGGTGTATGTACCCGTTCGAGCGCCATCTAAACCACCTGAAGAGGAAGAAGGAAAAAAGGCACAGTCGAGGGTTCTATTTGTGAAGCCTATGTCCTTGAGGAGATTACAAACTTTTGGTCAATGTCTCAGGCGTAAGGGGATGCTGCGTCGGTCACCGCACGCTTTAACGAGCTCGAGCGTACCGTACGGCACGTACAGGGGACGCATGAGTCCATTTACGACACCGTTACAAGGATAGCGGCTTGCATAGAGCAATGCAGCGCCAGACTGCTAGCCCTAGAGGAAACGCGGACGCATCCATCTCCAGCGGTTACAATGCCTCCTTCTCGAGCGGTTACACTGCCTCCTTCTCCAGCGGTTACACTGCCTCCTCATTCATCGTCGTCGGTGGTTCTTACACCGGAGCAGTATGCTTACCTTCTCTCCAGAAGCGGTAATGCTCCTTCCGATCAGACGTAGTCGACATATATATATATATATATATATATATATATATATATATATATATATATATATATATATATATATATATATATATATATATTGTTGTGTGATGGCCCATTGTTGGTTTTTTATGTGGTTATACATACATTATTCTTATGTGGACCATTATGCTTGACATTGTTGTTACAAATTTTTATATATCTGTGTTGATCGATGAGATTGTGTTTCAAACGTGTTCATGATTGTGTGTATCTGTGTTGTTTGATACTGTTTCGTGATACACACCGTCATTGTTGTAACAAATGGTGTAGGAGATGCTGCAAATGCTGTAAATGCTGCAAATGCTGCAGGAGATGCTTCAAATGCTGTATTTTTTTCAAAATTAGCGACGTTCAGTAATGGCTAGCGACGGAAGTTAACGTCACTAAGTAAGTATCGGAACGTCGCTAACTTTGATGAAAACCGTCGCGAATCGTCGTTAAACGTCGCTACGTATGACGTCGCTAAACGTCGCTATATGTCGATACTATAGCGACGTAACAAAGTCGCAGAACGTCGCCATTTGGCTCTCAAGCCAGGTCAGCATCGATGCATGTCAAGTCGCTCAACGTCGCTAGGTTACGTCGGTAACTGCTGACGTTTTACGTCGCTGGTAGTCGCTGAATTAGCGACGTGTAAGCGTCGCTAAGTATCGTCACAATAGCGCCGTATTGCGATGTCATGTTGTTTAGCGACTAGGTTAATCGCGACTACATGCAAACATCGCTAAATATGTCGCTAATTGAAATTAGCGACGTATTTTCCCTATTTAGCGACATCCTGAGGCGTCGCTGATTTGACAGATTTTAGTAGTGGCTGGTGCATTAGTCAAACCGAACGGCATGGCCAAAAACTCATAATGTCTATATCTCGTATGGAATGCTGACTTAGGGACATCCTCAGGTCTGATCTTCAACTGATGGTATCCTGAACGAAGATCGATTTTAGAAAACACGGTCGCCCCTTGTAGCTGATTGAACAGATCATCTATTCTTGGCAAGGGATACTTGTTACAGATAGTTTCCTTATTCAGTTCTCTGTAATCGATGCACAGCCGCATTGTGCCATCCTTATTCTTTGCAAATAGCACTGGATCTTCCCATAGAGATACACTTGGGCGAATGTATCCCCGGTCTAGTAATTCTTGTAGCTGCACCTTTACTTCCTTTAATTCTGCCGGAGCCATCCTGTACGACGTCTTAGATATCGGGCGAGTATCCGAAAAATATCAATTTTGAATTCAATTTCTCTATCCGATGGCATTCCAGGTATTTCGTCAGGAAATACATCGGAAAACTCTGCCACAATTTTGGTCTGATTCGAATCTACACCCTTCATTTGAGTGTCTTGAACAGAAGCAAGAAATCCCTCACACCCTGAGTACAACATGTGCCTTGCTGTAATGCTGATATTACCATGGGTCCTTGGAATGCCGAGCCGCACGAGTAAGAGAACTCCATTTCTCCGGGTAGGCGAAACACAACTCTCTTATCCGCACAGTCGATTATTGCATGATAGGCGTTGAGCCAGTCCATTTCCAAGATAATGTCGTACTTGTAGGTCCTAAAAATTAAGTTGCACCCATCAACAAAGTCATAAAAATCAAATTATACATCCTTCAAGTAAACTGCACAGAAGACAGATTGCGCACCAACTCGATTGCGCAGACTGAACTTTGCACTCATTCTAGTGCGCATACTGACGTGGCCTCGTCATCATTACCTGACAGAGAATCAGATTTTCTGACAGCTGACAGCATGGAGAACGAGAAAACAGTTCGTTTATCGTGCAACACAGCGCTCGAGGACAAATGTACATACAGCACAATCTGCCTGCAGCGCAATCCAGCCCAGCGCGGTCCATCCTAGCGCAATCCGAAGCCAGCACAATTCAGGTGGCGCACTCCATCACTACAACTGACAAAGTACACGTGGCCTTCATGCCATCAATGACTCATTACGTGGTAACCGTCTGTACACGATCGTGCGTATTTTAATCAAATAATGCCATGTGTCCTATACAGTTGGCCTACGATCAAGTAACTGCCAGCGTAGTCTGATGTCTGTGCGGTCAAATGTAGCGCAATCTAACTTGCGCAGTCCAGAATAACGAAAAAGTAGTTATTTCCAGAACTCTATAAATAGAGTTTCAAGTCCTTCCTAGAGGGGATCATCATCACATCATACATACACACAGAGATCAGAGAGTTCAGGAGTTCTTGCCAAAGTGCTGCTGCATTCTTCTGAGGCTTTTGTCTTCAACTTCAGAGGCTACCGTCTTCAATGTTCACATCGTCCAAGGGATAAAGCGATCGTCATTTAGATCGGATTCATATAGTTGTATTTTCCCAGAATTCTTGTAATCTTCTTTACAAAGTTTGTTGAAATAAAGATCAACTTTTATTTTTGCAAACAAAATGGCGACTCTGCTGGGGATGACTTTCTCCTCCGACAAGGAAGTGACAACTCAATGTGACGTTGCGTCTATCGGAAAGATGCAGAAGATGCTGGTTGTAAAGGTCAACCAGACGGCCTACGAAGTCATGATCAACTCCAGGACCACCCCTCGCACTGCGACAACTTCTGCCACGAGCAAAGTGCGCCCAGTATGGGTCCCCAAGACTGCTGCACAGTCTGTTGATTCTGCCACCAAGACTGCTGCGCAGTCTAAAGTCTCTGCTACTAAGATTGTTGCATATTCTGTTGTCTCTGCTGTTGCACAAACTGCCTATACTACTCATACGCAGTCTGCTATTGTCAGTGCACAAACTACTTCATATGCTATCCTGTTAAAGTGCAAGACTCCTGTTCCTCAGGCGCAGTTGGCTGCCACTCTGCCTGCACAATCCACTACTCCAGCAACCAGAGTGCGACCCAAGCACTCTGGCAATAAGACTCCTGTTGCGCAAGGCACTGTGACTGAGGACAGAAGACGATCTGCCAGAGTTACTCCTGCACAACCTGCCAGTGCGCTGTCAACCCATTCACAAGCTATGCCTGCGCAATCCAAGAGAGACAGCCCTTTGGGTAATCTCTCCTCTTCCCATAGCAAGAAAAAAGTTCTACTCCTCCTCTCCAACACCCTGTTGCTCTTGCGCAATCCACTGGGGGTAGTCTTTTGGTTATTCCTCCTCCTTCCCAGGACAAAAAAAAGGCCCGTTGGTCTTTTCTCAAACTTCTTCGTCCTATAACTTAGAAGACAACAGAGGAAAACGCTCTTTAGCTAACCCTTCTTTACAAAACAAAGGAAAAGGCCCTTCGGTCTTTTCTCAGTCTTACTCAGTTTTTACCGTAGAAGATCAAACTGAACGTGCTCCGGCACCAGTCAGTACAAGAACTCTTTCCAATAAGGGTTCTTCTTCCCTTATTGCCAAAGGGAAGTGTACCGATCAGAGGGGTATTATGCCTACTCCGGTAGCAGAGTTCTAAGATCTCCCAACTCTCAAGATCTTCCGCTCTAAACAGAAAA
This sequence comes from Iris pallida, assembly GCA_029216955.1. Taxonomy (NCBI): domain Eukaryota; kingdom Viridiplantae; phylum Streptophyta; class Magnoliopsida; order Asparagales; family Iridaceae; genus Iris; species Iris pallida. Next base: position 15,006,027 of record JANAVB010044419.1, read on the forward strand.
AATTGCTGGTGTCTCAGACAGAAACCCCTGGGGGTGAGTTTGCTGATCTAAGAACTTATCTCAATCGACCAACTTCGGTGAAACGCAAACAACCAATGCCGAAGACCAACCAGTATCAGAAGCAAACCTCTAGGATCAAGAATCCGGACACCTATGCCAATGAAATAAGTACTTCCTTGTACACTCAGGGGACAAAACATTTGAAGAACCGGAACCATGTTTCGAATATTGTCAACGAACATGTCCCTCGAACTTTTTCTCGTCCTGTTGCTGTTTCCGATCTCTGAGAACACCTCAAGCAAAAATGGGACAACATCTCAACATCTCCAGTATAACCACTTGGACACCATTGTAATCACAAGGTTGCCATCAAGTGTTGTTGTCAGACAACAAGACGATCTCTCTTCGATCGTCTGAACTTCACAAACTCTGAACCTATGTTAGAAGATGAAGACGAAGTTTTGTACGCTTCTGTCAACATGACTTCCAGAGACATTGGGGATAGGAAGTGCTCCAAGCACGGGAAGCCTCGCAAGCCAAGCCAGCGGTATTTGGATCTACTCCAAGAATCTTCTGAAGGAGTATTCCAACATACCCGATCCCGAAGCCGAGACACAATCGGTCAAAGGAATCTTCAAGATCCTTTCGGTCATCTCCCTCTTTCTCACTCAGGAGATGATTCTTTCTCCGACTACGATGCATACAGCGAAAGTTCAGAACAGACAGTGTCCTCCACTGTACCTAGAGAAGTGACAGCTTAGGTTGTCACTGAAGATCCCGATGCTTCCAGTTCAGCTAGTCAAGAACAACGAATAGCTGCGCTAGAAGACAAGCTGAAGACCATGGCTGAAATGGTCGCAAGTATGCATTCCATCATTGTGGCTCAGCATACGGTACCACCGACTGTACCTCTAACAAATCCTGAAATCATAGCATCGTCGGTGCCTGCCAATGCAGGGCTGGGGGTAGCATCTCTTCAAGTACCTTCTGTACAGATCCAACCTACACCCAGTCAGTCAGGTGCTGGGGGTAGTGCTTATCACGCTGTTCCTCCTCCTAACACTGTGATTCAGCCTGCTCCCTCTACATCAGTGGAAGATACCAATGAAGCTGTCAAGCTCCTACACACTCAGTTCGAGGCCTTCAAAGAGAAGGACAACTTGCGGAGGTTAGGGATCAAGCAACCTTATCCAGTTGAATTGAAGGAAGTCCCATAAGTACAAAATCCCAACAATCTTACTGTTTGATGGAAGCACTTCTCCCAGTCAGTTCATTAACCACTTTGAGGTTATGACTGTCCAACTTCAACCAAATGACGCTCTTCTTACCAGAGTATTCATTGCTGTTTAGCCGGCGTAGCATACGATTGGTACAGAAGCCTGCCCGATGGTTGTATCACCTCCTTCTCTGGTCTAAAGCAAATTTTCTTGGAACGATTCTATGAGGGGATCAACGACATGACTATGTCAGCCCTCAATAAAATCAAACAAAGACACAATGAAACTGCTGAGAGTTTCATTGAAAGGTTTCGCCGGAAAGCTTTAAAAATGCCTCCTGGAACTCCGGCTGCTGTTACCATAGACACCTGTAAGGCAAATCTTTTGTCTATCATTAGTATGTGAACGGGATCTACTCAGTTCCAATATTGGCCATCCTTCATTGTCAACGCTAAAGCAGCTGAAGTTAGCGCTGATAAATTCAAGCAGCTAGGGGTACAAATGTCTAACCCCGACCTGGACGAGCACCAGACATCGGGTGTTGGCAATCGTCAGAACAACCGCAAGGGAAAAGAAACTTTGAATATCAACTTGACAAATAAAAACAAAAAATCTCTGGCGGTCAATGTGGCTCCACCTACGTCGGCTTCTACTCCTTCAGCACCTCCACCAAGAGAACCTCGTCCGAAAGTAGAGTACTCTTTTGACAAGAATGACACCGTGAGCATCTTTGATTGCTTGATCAAAAGCAATAAGCGCCTGCTTCCAGATCCCAAGAAGCCTGATGAGGTTGGCAAGACTGATCATCCTAAGTACTGTTTTTATTATAGGTTCATTTGGCATCCCACTCGAGCATGTTATGTGCTCAAAGACAAAATTCAAGAGCTGGTCAACGCTGGTGTTGTGACTTTGCAGCAAGACGAGAAGACTGTTACCGCAAATATGGTCTTGTAGAAGCATAGAATTTCAGAACCAAAAGTCCTATATGCCAGACACTACATACGTCAGAGCTCGGACAAAGTACTTCACACAGCAAAAACAACAAATATGGACATCAAAAGAGGACTTTTTATTACATATAAAAGTCTATTACATGTCTAGAAAAGATTGTATAAAAAAGAATTTCTACAAAAGAAAAGATCCTAAGTCTACAGCTAGCAGCCACCATGCGCCCTCAAATAGGCGCAGCTATCACCATGCGCCTCCAGTCAGGCGTATTCCACCATGTGCCCTCAGCAAGGCGCATCTTTTTCAGCAGCTCAGTCATGTGCATCCTCAGTTATGTGCATCCCTTCAGCAGCCTAGTTATGTGTCGCTCTTTCAGCCAGGCTCACCGCCATCTAAATGCTTCGACTAATGAAGCATTTATTGAGAGAACGAGGGTGGCAATCAACCCTCTAGCTGGAGGAAGAGCTCCCCAAACCGAAGAAGAAAAAAGCACCACAAGCCAACATGTGGCCAGGGAAGGTTTCGAAAGAGCCTCCAAAGGCGAAGGAAGACCGTAATCGAAACCGCGGCTAAGGGAGCAGCTTCCAACACAACCAAAATGGGCGACACCCATTTTGAAAGAAAAAAGAGCCCCCAAAATCGCGGCATCACAATTCTGATCTGCGGCTCTTCCCACATGACGGAGACGGGGCTCGTTCATCCCTATCTTTGGATGCAACAGGCACCTTCCGCCTGCCTCGGAAGCCCTCGACTCCGACTTTTGGATGTAACAGTCACCTTCGAGTGCATCAATGAAGACATTGCATCGCATCTTCACCCTCGGGAGCATCTCATCAACAGAATGCATCCGAGTAAAGAAATTCATGTCGTAAGAACGTGAGAGAACGAGAAGCAAACTCTCTCCATGCCACTGTTTATAGGCCGGGCAAATCAAACCCATACGCCAAGTGGATGGCTCTCCGAATTCCGTACAATAAATTTGTATTAAATGGATGAACCAGACGCTTCGAATTTAGCCAAGTCAAAACGGCTATTTAAAACTCTCGAAGATCGTAACAGTCGCACCATTAAGGACGTGTCACGATACGGATGCGCCGACCAGACCGCGCATCACACAGACGTGCCCTTCAACATCAAGCGCATCATACGCTTAGTGGAACGCCAACCGATGTGCCCACTCGGCTGTCCATCGAATGTCAAAAATATTAAATGCTGGACTGACAGAGTTGGCAGCACGCCTCCCGAAGTCTGAACAGTTGACAGCTTTTTCAGAAGACGAAGCGTCGCCAACGTCAGCATCATCATTACTGTCCTCCGACGGCTACTGCCACGTGGCCACCCAATCATCTTGCATGCGCCTCCGCGGTCATGTGCCCAAAGTTCTGCATGTGCCTCAAAAGCCATGCGACTCAGACTTTTCACTGATCCCTAAAGACAGAAGAAAAGTCACCATTAAAGCTCTTCATGCGCCTCAAAAGCCATGCGCCCCAGACTACTTCCTGATCCTGAAAGACAGGACTTAAGTCACTATTGAAGCCTCGTATGTGCCTCAAAAGCCATGTGCCCCGAATGGTTCGTGACTCCTAAAGGTTACGAGCCAAAGTCTTCTCATGCGCCCAATCCCAGGTGTATCCTACCAGATCATTCCTCCATCAAATCTGAGATCTCTGAGCCATGGGTCGATGACACGTGTCCTTTGACTCAACTCACCCAAGATCTCAGCAACAGAAAGATCTTCTCCTCTGCTACGTGCCAGCTCACAACAGCAGTATAAAGAATTCAACCCCTCAATCAGGGCGCAGCATCCATACGCCTCCATCAGCAATCACCACGTGGCGTCCCCGCGTCCAGGCGCATCCTATATATACGCGCATAAGCAGCCAGCCTGCAAAGCTATAAATAGAGGGATCATTTCCTTCTCACCCACGCACAAACAGACTGAAAAAATGAACGAACACACCACCAGAGAGGCAGATACAGACACTTAACGTCTTCCTCCTCTCAGCAAGCTCCAGCACCTAGAGCAATCCAGACCTTCAGAGAACCGATAACCGTCGTCAGATCATCAACGGATTCAATACATTACCACTCACTCCATCGGCACAAGGGACCCAGATAAACAAAAGTGTACTCCTAGGACTACATCTAAGTCCTATATTGTAACATTGTTCTGTTTGTATTAAAATTTGTAATAAAAGAATTTTAATGGCAAACAAGCTGGCGACTCTGCTGGGGAACCTCTTTCTCCTCCACCGAGAAAGCTATATCGCAATCCGACGATGTGAAGGTGGGCTCCTCTCACAAGATGCTAGTCGTACGCCTCAATCAACAGGCGTATGAGGAGTTCATCTCTAAGGGCAGTACGAGTCCTTCGAAGCGGCTGCCGAAGCTGAAGAAGACCTGCTGAGTCTGGGTGCGCAAGGTCGACGCCTCGGGCACCACCAACGAAGGGGATGCGCCGATTCAGCCTTCCCTTCCTGCTGACGTCCTCAGCAACCAAGATGCGTCTACTGGTGCAGCGCATCTCTCGGGGAAACATACAACAGACTATATTCTCCAGCCATCTCCCTCTCAGGCGAGGAAGATGCGTCGACGGAGCAGGGGCGCAGCCAATATCCCACGTATCACCTCTGATGCGCCACAGAAGGTCTCTTTCTTTGTCATACTCACTCGCTGTAATGGCGAAGAGAATTTGGATTATGAGTACTATGCGCCCCAGCGGCCTGGTACGAAGAAGTCCAAGGCAGCACGGGCCATGCGCCCCAAACGTGCTATGCCAGCAGCGAGCCAGAAGCATGCGCTCTCAATCATGCGTGCTGCTGATGGTAAGCTGTACAAGGTCGACTCAGGTGCTTCTGCGCCAGAAATGAGCCGACCTTCAAAGTCCTTGTCTCGCTTGGGCGCATCTATTGCGTGCACAACCAAGTCGAGTAAGGCAAATCCAGTGGTCTTGAACTCCCGCGCCTCCTCTGGTTGTGCGCCCGAGGTCCGTTCAAGTCACTTCAAATGTTGTTCCCCCACTACAGATCGGGACACCTGTTTGGTATTAGATCATGGGCCGCAACATTCACTTGACCACCCCGGCGCTTGGCCTTGCCATGCGCCTGAAGGGGGTACGAAGGTGGCACTCTCCTCCAACGATCTGCGTAATGTGATCACTCACAAGCGCCGATCAGGAGAGTCGGCTGACAAGCACGATGTGCCCCTCACAGGGCACACTTGTGCTGTGATCACCATCAACTGCTGTTGCAAGGCGACAGTCCCACCAAGGCAGTCAGTGTTCCAGCGGCTGCAATCATCGACACCCCTCCGACGTCGCCTCAGGATAAAGGTGTCAACAAAAGAGGAGCCAAGCGTTGCTTCATGCAACGTGATCTCTAACTCCTCGTCAGTCCGAAAGACGACTGGCAATTCCTTTTCCTCGTCCAAGAGCCAACTGAGGAAAACCAAGGCAAATGTCTCGTCCTCCGGAGTGTTCGAAGGCACTCGGAGGAGAAAGAAGCTCTTGGAGGAAACTGGGGGTAGTCAGACCCTGGTGGAGCCTCCTTTCGAAGATGAAGCTGTCTTTCAAAGTACAGCTGGGGCCGATACTCTCGAAGTCAACCTCCCGGACATGACTGGGGGTCATCTAGCCCATGTCCTTCAAGACGATGGGGGCCTCCAAAACACAGCCGGGGGTAGTCTAGCCCCCACGGATCTGAGTCTCGGAGAGGAAGAAGTCCTTCAAGATGGAACCAAGGGTAATCAGGCCCTTGCAGATGCTCCCGTCGTAAACGTTCTCCAGAACGTAGCCGGGGGTGGCCAGGACAAATCTCCAGAAGAGGCAACTCCCTTACAAGAGAGTGAAGCCGAGAATGAAGCCTCAATCGATCCATCCACTTCCAGTCGTGTCATGACAGTATACATGGCTGGGGGTGATTCCGAGTCTGATGCACCGCCACCAGACCTCGTCCAGCACATGGACACATTAGAAGGAGGACTCAAAACCCTCTTTGCCTCCATGTAAACAGTGACTCAAGCAGTGTTTGAGATACGGTCCGCTTTGGCGAAGACACCTTCTACCGGTCCCGACCCAGGGGCCAATGGAGAATCAAGTGTACCCCTTCAACGGGTATCCTTGGATACGGATCGCCGAGAAGCACCTCGGACATCGGAGCCCTCAAATGCTCAACTGCAGGTGGTACCACCTTTTCTGACTCCCAGCTCCACGGAAGACGTGGTCGAGATGATCAGGGACTTATGCGAGCACTTTGAGTCTAAGACGAGACAAGAGGAGCGCCAAAAGATGGAGATTCTCCAGCCTTATCCTCTCGAGTGGAACAAAGTGGTTTATCCTCCTAAGTATAAACCATAAACACTGACGCCATATGACGGAAAGGACTCTCCTCGTCGCTATCTGACGTACTTCCAGTCTCAGACGGGACATCTTCCGAAGGAGGACGTGCTACTCACCAGCATATTTGTTGGGGCACTGAAGGGAGTAGCGTACGACTGGAACTGCAGCCACCCCGATAATTCCATATCCTCTTTCGATGACCTGACGCACCTTTTTCTCGACCGTTTCTATGACGGCAGAAAGGACATGACAATGGCGTCCCTTATAGAGATACTCCAGAAGGAGAAGAAAACGGTTCGGGTGTTCATCGAACGCTTCCGCCAGGCCTGCTTCAAACTGCCTTCGGGCCTGCCAGAACATGCACTTCTCTCCTCTTGTAGCATGAACATGCTGCCTGCAGTCAAACTCTGGCTCAACTCTACTCCTTCCCCCGACTGGAGCTCCTTGATCATTGAAGCAGAAGCCGTAGAAAATAAGGCGGCCAATGCTCGTCTTCTGGGAGTCTGTTTCCCTGTCTTTGAGGACAAGGGGAAATGGCCTGCAGCCAACAACCCCGGACGAGAGACGAAGGGAAAACAGGCGTTCACTGTCAATGCCTCAAAAGGTGCGTCACTACCTACCCAGAAGCCTCCACTTGCACCAAGGCCAAAGGAGGTTTATTCGTTCAACGACGAAGACACCCTACAACTCTTCGAGATACTGAAGCAGGGTGACAAGATCAAGCTGCCGGACCCGAAGCATCCCGACGAGGTTGGGAAAGTGGACAACCCGAGGTACTGTCACTACCATTGGTTTGTCGGACACCCAACCAAGGACTACTATGTCCTCAAGAATTACATCTAGCACATGATCAATGCGGATGTAATCTCCATCGACTATGAGGAGAAGACGGTGTCAGCCAACGTGGTTTCACTCCAGTTCGGCACCCTGCCACCGACTACAACAAAAGATGGCATCGTTTCCATCCCTAAGGCGACAATGGAGGTGGTTAACTTACCACCTACTCGTGACAACGTGAGTGGACTCATCCCACTCACCACATCTCGGGGAGAGATCCTTTGGGTTCACCCTGATCTTGTCTCCGAGGTGACTCAACCGGAGGTACGCCCTACCTCCAAATCCAAAGGCAGGAAGTTCAAGTCTTGCCGCATGGTCTCTTCTCCAGCGGAAGAGGCACTTTCTTTACAGACGCGTTCCTAGCAGAACACTCAACCCGACGAAGCTGCCATCGAAGTGGTACCTCCTTATACCGTCCCTGCTGTCCAGGAGGAGGGCCCGTCTAAGCCCCCAGCAGCCAATAAGTAGAAGCAGATAGAAGCCCGCTTTGATAGGCCTCTGCGAAAGGAGAATGCTTCGGGGCTAGCCAAGCCCCACAATTTTGACATACTGGCACAACTTGCCAGTACTCCTGCCCGCCTATCTCTGTTTGAGCTCCTTCGTCTTTCCAAGGACATTCGTGAAGCCCTGAAAGATGTTGAGTCCTTCATCAGTCAGGTCAAGCAGCCTGAAGATCTCCTAACTGCATACACGCACTGCCACTGTACGGATGAGGTTATCCCTAATTTAACCTTCACCCAACAGGACATGCTGCTCAAGCACAACCGACACAACAGACCGCTGTATTATACAGGGTATATCGGTTCAGTTAAGGTGAAGCGGATTCAGATCGATCCGGGGTCTTCCCTCTGCATCATCCCGAAGATGCTGCTCTCAACACTGGGGATCCCAATGTACCGGTTGGCGCCTTCCAATACAACTATCAGTGGCTTTAATGCTAGCAAAAGCGAGCCACTGGGCAAGATACGACTAAAGTGCCATATCGGTAACCTCAGAACTGAGGTGACTTGTTATGTCGTGGACGCCGACGTCAACTACAACCTCCTGTTGGGTCGTCCATGGCTGCATGAGTACATGGTGGTGCCATCCACGCTCCACCAATGTATGAAGTACGTGTCCACCAACAACGTCATCTAGACAGAGTTCGCGGACATCGACCCTTTCAAAGGGATTGAAGCCTACTTCACCGATTCCGACCTGTATAAGTCAACTGACGTGGAGGAAGGCAATGATGCTGACGATGAGGCAGAAATGGCAGCAGAGCCGGACATGGAGCCTGAGGTCACTCTCGATGCTCTTTTGAAGATCCGACTCAAAGGCAAACCGCCTCAGAAGTTGCCTCCCATGAGCATCAAACTGCCCGAAAAAGCACCAGCTGCTCCTGAAGCTCCCCTGAAGATACGGCTCAAGGGAAAGCCGTCTCAGACATCGGCTCCCCTTGTTGCAAAACTACAGGGGAAGGCGCCAATCACCGGAGGTACAGTGGAGGTACCTCTGAAAGTGCGTCTTAAAGGCAAGCCGTCGCCATCCAAGTTGCCAGAAAAGGCCCGCATAGTCCTCTCGGACTCCAAGACCAACGATGTGGTGGAATCTTCCAATCCTACTCCAGTACTCACAGACGAAGAGCTAGGGGAATATATCTCTGCTGATGTAGATGCACCCTCTCTGGACAATGTAATCCCGCGGGATAAAATCTCGTATTTCATCAATAATAGAGTGTCTTTTAATTATTCTAGTCTTCCACATTGGAATGCCATGTATACATTAAATAACGCTCTACGGTCGTTGCAAACACAAATAACGACCGTCCATCATGTAAATCGAGTAGTCCTGTCCCAAGGGGTCTGTTACATAGTCCCGCCACGGAATTGAGACGAAGAATCCATCATCTTCGGCAAAGTTGAGCGTCATCAAGACCTCCCACCACTCGAGCCAGAACCAGATACCGGCAGAATACAAGTCTATCGGTACACGGACAAGGTAAAGTACCTCATCCAAAAGATGGGTTACGACCTGAAAAGCAACAAAAGCCTGAACTACGGCAAGGGTCGACGTCTCCCTCTCCGGCTTCCAACACCTAAAGGAAAGTCGCAGGACTACTACAATAAAACTCGACGGGGGGTAGGCTATGTCACGCCACCATCAACTCCTGAGGGTTCAGATGCGGAAGAGGTAGAACATTCTCACTCGTCCGAAGCATCAACCTGGGATTCCGATACCAGCATCGGATCAGTCTTCAAGAAAGTGCTGTCAGCCAACATGACATCAGCACAACCTCAAGAAGATGAAGGCCAAATGCCAGAATTCTTTGAAGAGGAACCATGGGCTCAACGCCTGAGAGAACAGTAGGAGTCTCATTTTGAACTACGTGAACCTCCCACCGAAGACGAGGTCGGGCAAATCGATCTTGGGAATGGATCTTCTTCCAAACCCATATTCATCAGCAAAAGCCTAAAAGAAGAAGACCAAGAATCTTTAATCCAGCTGGCAAAAGAATATATTGATGTCTTCGTCTGGAGTTACGAAGATATGCCGGGACTTGACCCCCAAATTATGATGTATAGGCTGAACATCTTACCTGATGCCAAGCCTATCAAACAACAACAGCGACGCTTCCGTCCGGACATCATGAACGCCATCGATCAGGAGGTGGACAAGCTCTTGACCAGCGGCTTCATCCGTGAAGAACAACACCCAAATTAGATAGCCAACGTCGTCCCCTTCACCAAGAAGAATGGGAAGATACGAGTTTGTATCGACTTCAGAGACCTTAATACATGTGGCTTCGAACGCATGTCTTTAATGGACGGGTATTCGGGCTACAACCAGATCAAGATGTTCCCTGATGATGCAAAACACACGTCGTTCAGGACTCCGAAAGGTGTTTTCTGCTACACAGTGATGCCCTTTGGCTTGAAGAACGCTGGTGCGACATACCAACGAGCTATGAGCACCATTTTTCGTCAGCATCTTCGCAAGACAGTCGAATACTATGTTGACGATATCGCAGTCAAGAGCCGTCTCAAAGGAGATCACCTGCAAGACCTCAAGACAGTCTTCGATCTCATGCGGGCGCATCAACTCAAGATGAATCCCGCTAAATCCTTTCTAGGGGTTTCTAGTGAAAAGTTTTTGGGCTTCATCATCACGGCGAAAGGCATTCATGTCGATCCCGAGAAGACCAAAGCCATCCTCGATATGGACCCTCCGAAAAACCTTCGAGAACTTTGAGGCCTACAAGGGCGTCTGGCATACATCCAGAGGTTCATAGCAAACCTTTCTGGCAAATGTCAACCCTTCACTCAACTCATAAAGAAAGGAGTCTCTTACGTCTGGACAGATGAGTTTCAAAAGGCTTTCGATGACATCAAGGCCTATCTGACGAGCCCGCCAGTCCTGGTAGCACTAGTCGTCGGCAAACCATTTTTCCTCTACGTCCGTGCCATTGATCATTCCCTCGGCGCTCTGCTAGCTCAGAACAGTGATACAGGCTATGAGCAAGCAATATACTACCTTAGTCGAACTCTGATCGGGGCCGAACACCGGTACAACCCTGTTGAAAAGGAGTGCTTAGCTCTGGTATTTGCCATCCAAAAGACTCGTCATTATGTCTCGGGCCAGACAATTTATGTCATTTCTCGAGTCAATCCGCTCAGGGTCCTCATGACGAAGCGAGGATCATTAAACTCCCGGCTTGCCACATGGGCGATCTTGCTAACGCCATACAACATGGTGTTTGTTCCACAAAAAGCTGTTAAGGGTCAAGCTCTAGCCGACTTCTTAGCTGCACACCCCGTCCCAGAGTCCTCAAACTCTACGAAGATATCCCGGATGAGGTCCAAGAATCAAACGTCACCGAAGAAGGCTCCGTCTGGCGGATGTTCTTCGATAGCGCTTCAAGAACGGGCCCCAAAGGCCAAATTATCGCTGGAGTGGGGGTAGTATTAGTCTCTCCCGATCAGCTGGTCATCCAGCGTGCTTACTTTCTTTCAAAGCCGTGCTCCAATAATGTTGCTGAGTACAATGCGCTTATTATGGGACTCCAGCTGGTGCAACAGATGGGGGTGAATCATCTGAAAGCCTACGGTGACTCAAAACTCGTCGTAAACCAGATCAGAGGGCAATATGAGGTTCGCCATGAGGATCTGATCCCCTACCATGAAGTTGCATTGAATATCATCTCAACCTTCACCGGGTTCTTCATCGAACACGTACCTCATCTACAAAATCTGGAGGCTGATGCTCTGGCTGGCCTCGCGGCCTCATTGGCAGCACCCCTCGGGACTCAACACTACGTCACAGTGGTGGGTCGAGACTTGGTCTGTCCTAAAAACAACTTGTACTCACGAGTGGTCTATGCCATGTCAACCAGTATCGGTGTTAGTGTCCGAGACTGGAGATTTCCGTTCATCGACTTTGCTGTCTACGGAATTCTTCCAGAGGACCCGAAAGAAGCCGTCTCAATCAGGAGGCACTCCCTTCGATTTTACTATAATACAGCCACTAAAATGCTGTACCGACGCTCCTACGATGGACTTCTCCTTCGATGTTTGTCCAACGAAGAGGCAGCCGAAGCTCTTCGAGAAGCTCACGATGGAACCTGCGGGGCCCATCAACCTGGCCCTAAGTTGCACGACCGACTGCGACGCATGGGCTACTACTGGCCAACCATGGCCGCTGACGGTGTTGAATATGCTAAGAAGTGCCATGCGTGCCAGCTTCACGCAGACTTTATTCATACACCGTCAGAACCACTACATCCTACAGTCGCCTCCTGGCCCTTTGAAGCTTGGGGCATGGACATTGTAGGACCGATCACCCCTCCTTCATTAAGGAAAAACTGCTTCATCTTAGCCATCACCGACTACTTCTCCAAATGGACAGAGGCAGTTCCACTGGCAGAAGTAAAAAGCTCCAGGGTGATCAGCTTCATTAAGCACCACGTCATCTACCATTTCGGAGTACCCCGGAGGATCATCCACGATAATGGTCCTCAGTTCATCAGCCATGTTTTCAACAAATTCTGTGACAAGAATCGCATTCAAAACGTGGCATCAACCGCCTACAATTCGACAGAAAACAGATTGACAGAGGCGTTCAACAAGACTATCGTCAGGCTACTTAAAAAGGTCGTGTCATCCATGAAACACGACTGGGATGAAAAGCTCGGCAAATGCCTTTGGGCCTACCGCACAACGGTACGGACCCCGACGGGCAATACACCATTCTCCCTGGTCTACGGGAGCGAAGCAGTACTACCTCTCGAGATCCAGATACCCTCTCTCCGTGTAGTGATCACAAACGAACTCACAGAAGAGGACAATCAACGTCGTCGTCTGCGGGAACTGGAGGCACTTGACGAAAAGCGTCTCCTAACTCAACAATGCATCGAACTCTACCAAGCCCGTATATCACAGGTTTCCAACAAAAAGGTCAAGCAGAGGACTTTTCAAGTAGGCGACCTGGTTCGGCAGTCAGGAGGCCGATGGTGTTGACTCACAAGACACCAGGAAAGTTCGAGCCCAAGTAGGAGGGACCTTTCATCATTGAGACGGTATACTCAAACGGTGCTTACCGCCTCGCCAAACCCAATGGGCACTTGTTCATGATGCCCATCAACGGCAAGTTCCTGAAGAAGTACTACTCTTGACATCTTTCAGATATGTGCTTCCACCAGGGAATCTGTGGACCCAATCATCAGGGCTCACAGACAATTTCCTTCCACAAAATTATACACTTCCGGAACCCAGCTGTTCCGTAGCATCCTCCAGTAGAAGGACAAACACGTCCACATCACCTCTGAGTTGTCCTCCTACACCCTACAAAGCGGAATCTTACATCCCATAAGACTATGCTACCCATCATGTTTACCACATCCATATTACCACTGAGTAAACATCCCGTACAGACAACCCCTGCGTTGCCGTACATTAATCGCAGAACTTCCACGTCCACATTACCTCTGAGTAGTTCCGCGTATCCTCTAGAGTCATTCCTACCACGTCCATAACACCTCTGAGTGGGAAGATTCTATCATTTTGAATCCCATATTTGCCACGTCCACATTACCTCTGAGCAAACATGTCGATTCTCTCCAACTTATTATCTGTACCTAGAAACCAAGGTGCGCAAAAGATAATAGGTCCACACAAACCATCAAGTTCATGACAGCAAAAATAAATACATCACAGAAAATTGTGTACTCCTTTATTTCCAAAAAAAAGAAGAAGGGGAGAGTAAAGGACTACACCATCCCCAGCAAGAGTTGCAAATACATAAAAAAGAAGAGACTACAATCCCTCCCCAGGATTGGCTGAAAGCTCTTCAATCCGATGCCTCAAGTCTGTCGCCCGAGTCTCTACAGTCGCCAAGACTCGACGTTCAGCTTCTTGACGCATCGCTTCAATAGCCTCAGGAGAGGTATCATTCTCATGCTTTTCATCCAACTGCTGCCGCTGCTGAGCCAAAGTAAGAGCCCGATGGGTGAAAGCTGCCTCCTCCTTCTTGAATGCTACGTGTTCAGCCTGGACACGTTCAGCGTCTAATAGAAGTCGGGGCCGTTGGTCCTCAAGGCGGTAAATCTGGGCATCAATCTTTGCGATACTAGTGTCCAACACAGCTCGCGCTTCTACCGTCTCCCGCGTAGACAGAGACATCCGCTCCACCGCAGCTTCAGTCTCAGCCACTTCGTATTCCCAGACACGAACAGTGGCCTGGTAAGAAGACTCAGTCTCGACAATCATCTTCTCCTTCTCCGCATCTATCAGGACGGAGAGATCATTTCGCTGGATACGCTGCAATTCGGAAAGCTGCTGGTCTAACTCAACTACTGAGGCTTCTAGAATGTCGGCCATATGATCATAGCCCTGATGAAGACGGATCAGGTTGATATGAGGCATTGCCAGAGTTCTTGCCGTCGCAAAACTCCTATTGGCGTCCATCACGGCCGATACGCCCCTCTGTAATATTTTATACACTGCCTCGATGATGAATTTAACATACTCATCTGCATCCGCCAGCACCTGCGGCATCATAGCAGGAGTTGGAGGAGCTGCTTTAGCAGACGGACCGCAAGAAGGCCCGCCTGCCTCAATCCGCGAGGCTGTACCCTCGATATCAACAGGCTCTTCATCAACAGGGGCTTGACTACTAGCCCGGGGAGCCAAAGGAATCGAAGAAGCCGAGGCAGACGTTGAGATAGTACCCCAAGTGAAAGGAGCAACAGAGGGTTCCATCAAACCCTTACCCTTCCCAAACTCGGAAGAACCCCCGATGTCAGTGGCCACCTCATCAGCCCCCAACATGCTATCAGCAGCCAGTACCTCCCCTGGCAGAACGGGGAGATCAACACGTGTCTTCTGACTCGCCCCTGAAGTCATGACCGCCAGACGAGTCTCCTCATCAAATCCCTCTACCGGGACAGGATCTGTCGCCACCTCAACTTCTGCTGCTGAGTCTCGGGTAGGGCTCGACAATGATGCAGCCGACCTCCCCTCATCATGATAAGGAGGGAAATTAACCCTCTCCTCTGTTCCAACTACATCTGTTGCCCCCGCAACAGACCCTTGCAACTCTGGAGTGACGTCATCCGAAGACGACAAACTCCACCCCACTTCATCGCCAGGAAGCCCCGTGTCTGCTGGACCCTCGGAATCCAAGGCCCCCGCTACGGCCTTCATCATCTCGGAAGCTGCTGCATCCTCAGCTTCCCTTCTGACATAATCTGGGGATGCTGGAATCTCCACGACAACAACATCATCCAGGATCTCCTCTATGTGAGACATCATAATCGGCGGGATACGCACTTTAGACGAGCTCGCCGTCTCCTTTGGCCTGCTTCCACCAGATGTTGGAGTAAGAGGCCTCCTTTTTAGCTGCTCCTACAAAAAGGAAGCATTAGTTTCATAAAGTGCTGAACCTAAATCAGACTATGTGGGACATCCTAACCTCTGCAGATGCTGAGTCCGATGACACCGTCGGTGACGATGCCTTCTTCTGCCTCTTCGACACAGGAGATCCAGTCTCTGTATCTGTACGTCTTTTCGATGGATCAACTGAGGGTTCTGTCTGACTCCTAGTAGACATGGCAGGGGCACCTCGATAACCCATCTCTGGCGGATAGTATGATCGAGCTTTCACGTTCCCGGCCACCGCTAATTGGGTGCCCGCGATAAGACTTGTCTCCCTATCAAATCCGGGAGGCACGGCAGCCATAACACAGTAAAACTTGGCAGCCGAGTGAAGAATGGGCGGCCGCAGGTTCTGAACAGGCAGCGTAAAGCGAGCTCCGGTACATCCGACATTATAGTAATGCCAAGCTCGTGCACCGTCCAGCAAGCTCCCAGCATACTCCAGGCTGATACTGGGATTATCCAACATTAGCTGAGCATAACCAAATTGCCTTGCAAAGCGGCTCGGTAAATACGGTTCCAGATAGCACTGATTCCTGTTCTGGTACACCAGATGGGATGGTCGAGTACTTTGCAACCAGCAAAATCCCCATGGAGGTAGAGTGGTGGCGTCTTCACCCGAATCCATCAAATCTTCACCGGCCTCAAAACCCGAGAAGACTGGTCCTACTTTGGTAATTTCCTACCCCTGAAGACGGGATAAAACCTTCCTGCAAACAGGGACGCCAGAATGTAACCAGCTCCTCTAGTGGAAACGACGAAGGAATGCATCTCTGGCCCTATGGTCTTCTTCCGAACCCGGACTCATCACATTTGGATGGTGTAAAATTAACCACCCTATCAGATAGTGAAATGGCCATTCGGCACGTGGAAAGTTGTCATTCCTACCGCGATCATGAACCACGTTTCCCGTAAACTCCCGTAAACCTCGTAGCAGATTACACACCATCGCAGGTAGAAGAGCCAGACGCCGGCCGAAAACTAACTTCACTGCTGGCAGGATTAAGTTTCGGGTTACCCTCTCTACGGAGCCTGACCCGCCCGAGAAAACGTAATCTCGAAGCCAAACCATCAGATATGCAGCTAATACTCTTTTGACGACATCCAATGGACAAGATGCCAGAAACAGCTGTAAGAGCGTTCATCCGACTCCTGGTCCTCGTCCTCCCAGGGATTCTTCTCACCTAACCTACCCATTTCGGAGAGCACCTCGCTACGGGAAAGCGCTGGCGGAGTAGAGAACTGCGAGGGATCCTCCTTGTCTTGCTTAAAGACGTAATCTCTCCAAGCGGTCACGTGAGGCTGCGACCCGCTCTTAACCCTCTTCTGTATATAGTAATGATGACTCGCCACTTCCTTGAAGACAGCCATCATTTCTTCAGCTTTGTCCCCCAGGACTTGGAACTCCTCGTTGGTCGGGAAGTACTCCTCATAGGGTTCTGACCCCCAAGAGAGCTTTGATACCTCATGCATTTCATGAAGTGCAAGGCCTAGCTCCCCCACCGGAGTGAAGAAGGTCCCGGTATGAGTATCAAACATCTCCAGGAGCGTAAGAAACATATGCCGGTTGATGTCAACACCTGCCTGAGTAGCACGGATCGCGGCAGTCAGCCCCATCTCTTGGAATTCGGTTTGGAACCGTGACAGCCTCCAGTGTGTCAGCTTGTCCCATTTGGCAACGTAATGACACCAACCCTCTACCCGAAATTCACCTTTCGGGTATGATCGCTCCATCAACAACATACGATTGACAAAATTCGAAGCGTCGAAAGCAAATGTATTGACGGGAACATTGCTGTAAATGCTCCCAGGACGTAGAGTCCGCCAGGTGAAAGATGGCCCAGACCGCACGACGGCCAAAGTATCCCTTTGATTGGAGGTAGAGTCGATCTTGAGGATACCTGCTACCGCTCCTCCTGAGATGGGATTAGATCCCAAGACATTCTCCTTTTAGAAGCAAGTTGACAGAAAGCCGTCAGAGGCCATTGGCATTCGAGCTGCTTAACGGTCATGTGCGCTCCCCTTGCTGTAAAGAACCAGTCTTCGTTGACCTTCAACACCTTTGCTTTAGTAGAGGTAAGACGGTCCCCAAACAGGAACTCAGGCTTCAAGAAGGTCACTTTATCAGATGTGGCAGACTTCAAAACACCACGCTCCATCATCCGTTTGAGGAACCCATACGGTTGTTCCCAGATTTGAATCATCCTTTCGGGAGGCTGATCTAGCATGATAGCAGTTCGAGCAGGATTTATCACCTCCTCATCGTAATCTACTCCTATCTGGCAGAGGGCAGCATCCAGAAGTACCTCGTTCAGGAGTGGGACAGTCATCGACACTGGTGTTCAAACAAAGAAGGCAAAGATTCAGCGATGTTACACAACAAAAGAATCGAAGCCATGTTTCTGACCAAAGAGCGCATCAGGATCAACGCGTCAGCAATGGAGCCTCGGCGCATCTTTGGAGCTTAAACCCATGCGCGTCAGCGGTAGAGCTTTGGCGTATCTTCAGGGTTTAAACCCATGCGCGTCGACGGTAGAGCTTCGGTGCATCTTCAGGGTTTAAACCCATGTGCGTCAGCAATGGAGCCTCGGCGCATCTTCAGGGCTTAAACCCATGCGCATCAGTGGTAGAGCTTCGGCGCATCTTCAGGGCTTAAACCCATGCGCGTCAGCGGTAGAGCTTCAGCGCATCTTCAGGGCTTAAACCCATACGCGTCAGCGGTAGAGCTTCGACGCATCTTCATGGGTTAAACCCATGTGCGTCAGCAGTGGAGCCTCGGCGCATCTTCAGGTTTTAAACCCATACGTATCGGCGAACCTCAGCACATCATCAAGACTCAAGGTCCATGCGCGTCAGCGTATGTATGATACAAGAACGGGATGATGAAACTCACCAACCACCGACGGTCGAACTTCAACAGGTGGACGGGGAACGTCAGCCACAACAGCCTCTACGGGTTCTTTCCCTTTGCCTCTTCCCTTGCCAGCACCGCCTCGAGGAGTCTTTGGAGCCATTCCTCGAGAGAAGAAAGTTAGGATTTTTGTGAAGAAGAACTCTAAAAGCAAAGGCAAGGAGGGGAAGAACTCTCTCTCTCCATCCCACACCTATTTATAGACATGGTCGCACGCGTGAACCGATGAAGTGTGACCTCAGCCGTCGCCTCGGGTTCTGTGAAGAGATAACTGCAAATAAAACCAAAAAGATCATCATTTATCTTTCTTGGTTATCGAGACGTTATTATTTGCATTAATTGAGCGGAGCATGCGCCCCGTCACTGATGCGCAGAGTATCTATGCGCCCTAACCACCATGCTTGTTATTCAAAGTATTCCAAAACTTGTCCAAAAGTTTTAAAAACTTTGAAGGGGGTCTTGTAGAAGCGTGGAATTTTAGAACCAGAAGTCCTATGCGCCAGACACTACATACGCCAGAGCTCGGACAAAGTACTTCACACAGCAAAAACAACAAACATGGACATCGAAAGAGGACTTTTTATTACATATAAAAGTCTATTACATGTCTAAAAAAGATTGTACAAAGAAGAATTTCTATAAAAAGAAAAGATCCTAAGTCTACAGCCAGCAGCCACCATGCGCCCTCAAATAGGCGCAGCGATCACCATGCGCCCCCAGTCAGACGCATCCCACCATGCGCCCTCAGCAAGGCACATCCTTTTTAGCAGCTCAGTCATGTGCATCCTCAGTTATGTGCATCCCTTCAGCAGCCCAGTTATGTGCCGCTCTTCCAGCCAGGCTCACCGCCGTCTAAATGCTTCGACTAATGAAGCATTTATTGAGCAGAACGAGGGTGGCAATCAACCCTCTAGCTGGAGGAAGAGCTCCCTAAACCGAGGAAGGGAAAAGTACCATAAGCCAACATGTGGCCAGGAGAGGTTTCGAAATAGCCTCCAAAGGCGAAGGAAGACCGTAATCGAAACCGCGGCTAAGGGAGCAGCTTCCAACACAACCAGAATGGGCGACACCCATTTTGAAGGAAGAAAGAGCCCCCAAAACCGCGGCACCGTAATTTCGATCTACGGCTCTTCCCATATGACGGAGACGGGGCTCGTGTATCCCTATCTTTGGATACAACATGCACCTTCCGCCTACCTCGGAAGCCCTCAACTCCGACTTTTGGATGTAACAGTCACCTTCGAGCGCATCAATAAAGACATTGCGTCGCATCTTCACCCTCGGGAGCATCTCATCAACAGAATGCATCCGAGTAAACAAATTTATGTCGGAAGAACGTGAGAGAACGAGAAGCAAACTCCCTCCATGCCACTATTTATAGGCCGGGTAAATCAAATCCATGCGCCAAGTGGATGGCTCTCCAAATTTCGTACAATGAATTTGCATTAAATGGATGAACCAGACGCTTCGAATTCAGCCAAGTCAAAACGGCTATTTAAAACTCTCGAAGATCGTAACAGTCGCACCATTAAGGACGCGTCACGAAGCGGATGCCCTGGCCAGACCGCGCATCACACAGACCCGCCCTTCAACATCAAGCGCATCACACAGACGCGCCCTTCAACATCAATTGCATCATACGCCTAGTGGAACGCCAACCGATGCGCCCACTCGGCTGTCCATCGAATGTTAAAAATGTTAAATACTGGACTGACAGAGTTGCCAGCACGCCTCCCGAAGTCAGAACAGTTGACAGCTTTTTCAGAAGACGAAGCGTCGCCAACGTCAGCATCATCATTACTGTCCTCCGACGGCTACTGCCATGTGGCTACCCAATCATCTCCCATGCGCCTCTGAGGCCATGCGCCCAAAGTTCTGTATGCGCCTCAAAAGCCGTACGACTCAGACTTTTTACTGATCCCTAAAGACAGAAGGAAAGTCACCATTAAAGCTCTGCATGCACCTCAAAAGCCATGCACCCCAGACTTCTTCCTGATCCCGAAAGACAGGAGTTAAGTCATTATTGAAGCCTCGCATGTGCCTCAAAAGCCATGCACCCTGAATGGTTCGTGGCTCCTAAAGGTTACGAGCCAAAGTCTTCTCATGCGCCCAATCCCAGGCGTATCCTACTAGATTATTCCCCCATCAAATCCGAGATCTCTGAGCCATGGGTCGATGACACGTGTCCTTTGACTCAACTCATCCAAGATCTCAGCAACAGAAAGATCTTCTCCTCTGCTACATGCCAGCTCACAACAGCAGTATGAAGAATTCAATCCCTCAATCAGGGCGCAGCATCCATACGTCTCCATCAGCAATCACCACGTGGCATCCCCGCGTCCAGGCGCATCCTACATATGCGCGCATAAGCAGCTAGCCTGCAAAGCTATAAATAGATGGATCATTTCCTTCTCACCCACGTACAAACAGACGAAAAAAATGAACGAACACACCACCAGAAAGGCAGATATAGACACTCAACGTCTTCCTCCTCTCAGCAAGCTCCAGCACCCAGAGCAATCCAGATCTTCAGAGAACCGATAACCGTCGTCAGATCTTCAACGGAGTCAACGCATTACCACTCACTCCATCGGCACAAGGACCCAGATAAACAAAATTATACTCCTAGGACTACATCTAAGTCCTATATTGTAACACTGTTCTGTTTGTATTAAAATTTGCAATAAAAGAATTTTAATGGCAAACAGGTCTCAGTTCAATTTGGTGACTTCCCTCCGTAGATGGTACAACATGGTGTCATTCCTATCCCCAAAGCTACTCTTGAGATCGAGAATCTCCCTCCTCCACGAGGTGAAGGTCTCGTCCCCTTGTCTCTTAACAATGGCAAGATTATGTGGATTCATCCGGATCTTACTTCAGAGTTCGAACTCCCCTCTTTCTCCAAGAAGAAAGACCGCTCTAAGGGAAAGACAAAGACTTGCAATATGGTGTCTTTTGACCCCGTAGTTGATGAAGAAATTCTGCTGGGCACCAGATCGGGGAAAGCCTATCTAAAAGATTACCCCGAAGCTCAAGAGAATCCTGCTTCTTCTTCTGAGCCTGCTCCAGTGCAGCCTGCTTCCACTGAGGATATTCCTACTGCATCCTCACCGGTTGCAGAGTCTAATCCTCCCAAGCCGACAGTTGCTGACAAAGGCAAACAACAAGTTCGCTTTGACAAACCTTTAAAGAAGTCATCTCCTTCCGGACTTGAAAAGCCTTACAACTTTGATATATTTGCTCAACTAGCCAATACACCGGCCCGGCTGTCCATCTTCGAGCTCTTGCGTCTCTCTAAAGAGACTCGGAAAACTTTGAGCGAGGCTCTCATGCAAGCTGAAACTTGTCTAGCCCTTCTGAAGAAGCCAAAAGCAGAACCAGTCTCTTGCCTCCATTGTCATAGTGTGTTGGAGTTAATTTCAAACATAACTTTCACATAAGATGACATGCTGATGGAAGACAATAGACACGACCGTCCTCTCTACTATACAGGATATGTCGACTCGATGAAAGTCGATCGTATTCTGATAGATCCAGGGTCTGCTCTCAGCATCAAACCGAAGACAATGTTGGATGCATTGAAGATCCCAATGCATAGTCCTTCCATTACAATTACCACCATCATCGGGTTCAATCAGGGAAGGAATGAGCCTCTGGGCAAGATTTGCCTTAAACTCCAAATAGACAATATTCGCACAAAGGTGACCTTCTACATCATTGATAATCATGGTTGTTCCTACAATGCTTTGCTGGGAAGACCATTTCTGCATGAACATAGCATTGTTCCTTCGACTCTCCATCAATGTTTTAAATATATTGATGACAATGGAGAGGTACAAAAAGAGGTTGCTGATCTCTATCCTTTCAAAGGCGTTGAAGTATACTGCAACGATGCTCGTATGTACAAGGAAGAATTCATGAAGGTTGTCCTGTCTCTGGATACTGGACAAGAGCAAGAAACAGTACCCAATAACACCCTTATCATGCCTGTCAAAGGGCGT
Organism: Iris pallida; assembly: GCA_029216955.1. Classification (NCBI taxonomy): domain Eukaryota; kingdom Viridiplantae; phylum Streptophyta; class Magnoliopsida; order Asparagales; family Iridaceae; genus Iris; species Iris pallida. The sequence goes on from JANAVB010044419.1 coordinate 15,028,187, forward strand.
ATTTCTCGTCCTCAGTGCTCCAAGCCACTGGCTATTCACTTGCCAGTCCAGAAACAACCAACTGATGATGATCATGATCAAAGGGAGCTCACCTCTTCTGAGCCGCTTGTTATAGATTTACGTCGTAACAAGGAAAAAAGGCAGCTCACCTCTTCTGAGCCACTTGTTATTGATCTATCTCGTAACAAGGAAAAAAGGGAGCTCACCTCCTCTGAGCCGCTTGTTATTGACCTCCGTCGTAACAAAGCCAATCATCCTTCCCGTTCTTCTTCTCCCCCTCTTGTAATCAATCTGACCAAGCCTGTTAAGGCTAAAGGTCCTGCTGTAAATACAAACGTACAAATTAATGAAAAAGCATCTACTTTCTAGTATACTGATGTCATTTATCATGCTAAGTGCTATTTGGATATGTTAGATAGCTTTCAGTCATTTACAATGGGAGTGGTACAATCTCTTCAAACATAAGTCTCATTTGAACATTCAAAGGAATCATATCGTATTGTTCCAGCTCGTAAGAAAGGCGAGAGTCCAATACTTTTTAGTAAAGGACCGGAACAACAATTTAGCTATACGGATGATAACAAAAGTAATGATACGGGACATCTTCAACTTCGTCGTTACAGTCAACAATCAAAAGACATCATCCGAAAGATGGGTTATGACTTCAAGAATGGCCTCAACTATGGGAAGGGTAGAAGAACTCCTATCCGTACGGCTGTGCCGAAAGGAAAGTCAGAGATGTACTACAGCAGGACCAAAAGAGGTCTCGGATATGCTTCACCTCCAGTATTATCTCCAGCAGCTTCTGAATCCTATAGTGAAGAGCGCTCTAACTCTTCTGATTCCAGATCATGAGATTCTGACACCAGCATCGGTCAAGTTAATCGACTGACTGTGTCTTCTAACATGGTCTCCGCCGAACTTCCAGAAGGCTATGACGAGGATATTAAAGAAAGTCCTGAAACAGATCCTTGGGCTCAACGAATGGATACCCAATGGGAACTCCGATTCGAACAAAGGGAACCTCCTACTGAAGGTCAATTAGTTCAAATTGATGTAGGAGAGAGCGGATCACCTCGTCCAATATTCATCAGCAAGAACCTCCCAGAGGCAGATAAGCAAGAATTAATTCTTCTGAATAAAGAATACATTGATGTCTTTGTCTGGAGCTACGAAGACATGCCAGGTCTAGATCCTAAAGTTGCTACTCACAAATTGAACATTTTGCCGAATACAAAATCGGTCAAACAACCACAACGGCGTTTCAAGCCAGAAATGATGGATGCAATCGATGATGAAGTCAAAAAGCTCATCGCTTGTGGCTTTATTCGAGATGAACATCATCCTGATTAGGTAGCCAATGTCGTCCCAGTTCTAAAGAAAACCGGCAAAGTTCGAGTCTGCATCGACTTTCGGGATCTTAATGAAGCATGTCCAAAAGATGAATTTCCTCTTCCTATCACGGACGTCATGATCGACAACACTTTTGGGTTCGAAAGAATATCTTTTATGGACGGATTCTCCGGATATAATCAGATTCGGATGCACCCTGAAGATGAAAAACATACTTCTTTCCGTACTCCACGCGGAGTCTATTGCTATACTGTAATGCCATTTGGTCTCAAGAACGCTGGTGCAACATACCAACGAGCCATAAGTACTATCTTTCGAGATCATCTGCGCAAGACTGTCGAATGCTACGTCGATGATATTGCTGTCAAAAGTCGTCTAAAGGAAGATCACATCCAAGACTTGAGAACTATCTTCAATCTCATGTGCCAACATCAACTCAAAATGAATACCACCAAGTCATTCTTGGGTATCTCTAGTGGCAAATTTCTCGGCTTCGTCATTACCTCTAAGGGTATACACGTGGATCCCGAGAAGATCAAAGCCATTCAAGAGATGCGTCCTCCACGCAACCTAAAAGAGCTACGAGGATTCCAAGGTCGACTTGCGTACATCAGGAGATTTATTTCGAATCTTTCTGGACGCTGCAGACCATTTACGCAACTCATGAAGAAGGGTGTATCTTTCGTTTGGACTGAAGAATGTCAGCGAACATTCGACGATATAAAGCGATATCTCATGAATCCACCAGTCTTGGTGCCACCAATCTCTGGCATACCATTCTTAATGTATGTCCGTGCGATGGACAATTCATTTGGTGCTTTACTTGTCCAAAAGAACAAAGAAGGCCATGAACAAGCTATTTATTATCTCAGTTGTACTATGATTGGCGCTAAACACCGTTATAGTCCGGTCGAAAAGGAATGCCTAGCTCTTATGTTTGCTGTTCAAAAGATTCGGTATTACATCATTGGCCAAACTATTCATGTCATATCCCGAGTTAATCCTCTTCGGGTACTGATGAAAAAGCCTAGCATACTCAATTCTCGGCTAGCGACATGGGCCATTCTGCTAGCCTAATATGACATGGTATATGTTCCTCAAAAATCTGTCAAAGGTCAAGCACTGGCAGATTTTTTAGCAGCTCATCCAGTTCCGGAGACATCTAAACTCTATGATAAAATTCCAGACGAGACTTTGGAATCTAATACAATCTCCGAAGAATTTCCTAATTGGCGTCTATTCTTTGACGGTGCATCCAGGGTTGGACCCAATAGTGCCATTGTCGCAGGAGTTGGAGTTGTCCTTGTTTCTCCAGACGGGTCAACTATTCAAAGAGCCTACTCCTTAGATGAGCCTTGCTCCAACAACGTGCCAGAGTACAATGCTCTACTCATTGGCCTTCAGCTAGCCAAACAACATGACGTCGAGTATCTTGAAGTCTATAGTGACTCTAAGTTGGTTTTTAACCAGGTTAGAGGGACTTATAAAGTTCGCCACCAAGATCTAGTACCTTACTTTGAAGCGGCAATCAACATGGCTACATCATTCAAAGCCTTCTTCATCGAATATGTCCGACGAGCTTGCAATACTGAGGCAGATGCTTTGACCAATCTTGCAGCAGTTTTAGCCATCCCTATCAAAACACAGCAGGTGATGGTCATCTCTAATCGGGAACTGTTCTGCATCGAAAACAATCGTAATATTGAGTTCAGTAATCTTACTGAAGTCAATATTATCAGTCAAGATTGGAGAATTCATTTTATCGACTTTGTGGTCCATGATATACTCTCTGAAGATCCCAAGGAGGCTACGAGTATTCGTCGGCGGTCTCTGCGATTCTACTACAAACAGACCACCAAGACTCTCTACTGGCAAACTTATGACAGCCAACTATTGTGCTGTCTTGCTGGTGATGAGGCGAAGCAAGTATTAAGTGAAGCTCACGATGTATTTGTGGAGCACATCAACCTGGTCCTAAACTACAGGATCGCATCCGACGCATGGGTTACTACTGGCCCTCAATGGTATCTGACGCCATCGATTATGCAAGAAAGTGTCGAGCTTGTCAAATCTACGCAGATTTCATTCATCAACCATCGAAATTCCTTCATCCGACTGCTATTTTCTGGCCTTTTGAAGATTAGGGCATAGACATCATCGGTCCCATCAATCCTCTTTCTTCTAGAGGACATCGGTTCATACTGGCAATAACCGACTACTTCTCTAAATAGGCCGAAGCTATACCATTGGCTGAAGTCAAGACCAGTAGCGTCATCAACTTTATCAAACATCATGTCATCTATCGATTTGGTGTCCCTCGAAGAATCATCCACGACAATGGACCTCAATTCATCAGTCAAAAGTTTACACGGTTCTGTGACGATCATCGGATTGACAATGTCCCTTCGACAGCCTACAATCCTGCTGCTAATGGCTTAGCTGAAGCTTTTAACAAGACTATCATCAAGCTCCTCAAGAAGTTTGTAGCCACTAACAAACGAAACTGGAGTGAAAATCTTAGAGAATGTCTTTGGGCCTACCGTACTACGGTCCGCAACCCTACAGGATGTACACCCTATTCTTTGGTATACGGCTGTGAAGCAGTTCTACCTCTGGAACTTCAAATTCCGTCTTTGAGGATTGCTATCACCAATGAGCTCACTACCGAGAATAACGATCTTCTCCGACTTCAAGAATTAGAAGCGCTCGATGAGAAGCGGCTATTGGCTCAACAGCATATTGAGTTATACCAAGCCCGTATCTCAAAGACTTTCAACCGCAAAGTCAAGGTCAGAGGCTTTCAGAAAGAAGAGCTTGTTCTAACCGTCAGACGTCCTATGACTATGACTCACTCGAGCAAAGGCAAGTTTGATGCAAAGTGGAAAGGTCCATACATTATAAATAAAGTCTTTTTGTCACGTCCCATATCCCAAATACAACGGTGACGTCATGGAACACATCCCCAGGCTACGCGCCAAATTCACGATTGTCGCCCGTAAATCAGCAGAATGGAAAATACAAGAACAATTACATTCATAAATTATAACTTTAATTATATTTACATCAAGAGTATTTCTAAAGATACATTAACTTTAAGTATTGTTACAACAAAATGTTATTCATTAGACTAACTACCAACTATCGGTTGCCTCCTCCAGAGATTTTCTCTCAGATCGCCTATTCATCATCATCTAGGGGTATTGGATTTGTCGGAACGTCATCCTCACCTAGTGAACAAATACTAGGTCGTTTAGAAACGAGAAGCAAGTCCTCGGTCAAGGAGGTAAATGAATGATAGAATAATGATTGGAAGTGAATAATAAATAATATATCTTGAAATTTGGGAAATTAGTTTCACTTTCATGGGAATAAATTGAATATCCCAATATTAATTACTCTTAATTATTGCATAAACACTAAATATGTATACAGTAACGTATATTCTAAATGAAATGCAATTTGAGAACAACCCTTTCGAATATTTTCCTAATCAGTTATTTCGACAACAACCCCGTATACCTGGGATCAGGTTATGACTTGGTAGCGCGGTGCTTAAAATCCGGCCCTGCCTCTCTTGGGCTTAAATGTCCTAAGTCTCTCTTGAACCTAGAAAATCACCAAATCGATGTTGCTGTCGAAGAGGTGCAATTGTTGGATGGCACAGAATTAAATCCGGCCCTACCTCTCACGGGCTAAATGGATGGCTCAGATTTATTACAATCCGTCCCTGCCTCTCATGGGCTAAGTGAGCTAAGCCTCACATACTCGATTCGTATGGCCCTACGAATGAGCTAGTGTACTGATCAGTCTTTGGTTATTATGTTGCGGAGCTATAAAGGTGATATTCGTGTTGTTCTCCCCTCCCAATGCTTCCTATCTAAGTTTTATGATTACTGAATATTATCATCATTATCACAATAGGGAGTTTATCTAATAAAAAGGCTAAAAATGCATCTTATAAATAACCATTTTGAATGATATTTTAGAAATTAATTATTCGGAAATGACATTTAGACATAAACTTTCAAGTAGAAAACTATACTCATATTTTACAAAATGATAATATAAGGAGTCTAATTTAAACTGCAAAACGTGTCCTATATATGTTCTAAATACTCTCTAAAGTTTACGGAATCATTCAATTTCTCGGGAGATCGATAATTTGTTTATCTCTTGAAATTTCCGAAAATTTTGGCAGAGTCTCCTTTGTATTTAGGGACCCCAAAATTTTACAAGAGACATGATAAAAATATAATTATAATCCGGGTTCGCCGACCCCTTCGGTGGAGCAACCCTCAACACCGGAAACCACGTAGTTAATAATTCGGGTTCGTCGACCCCTTCGATGGAGCAACTCTCAACACCAGAAACCACGCAGTTAATATCTTGGCATTTAATATAAAGGTTTTCCTTACCTTAGTAAGCATTTTAAGCAATTCAAGCAATTTATTTATTCTCTTTCCTTCCTATATATAACTAATCACAACAAAAGAGTTAGTACTACAAGATGTAAGATTTCAATTATGTACCAATAATGATATTGACTAGATTAAATCTAAGGTACAAATAAACTCGTGTTGTAATATACCAAAGTTTTTAATTCCTTAAATATACAAAGAGGAAGAAAAATTGGAAATCTATCAATGTATGGTTATCCTATCATATGGGGACTTAAAATATTTTCCATTTGACAATAAAATAAAGTTTAACTATATTAAATAGGGATAATTCATAATGTGGACAGATTTGACGTAAATGTAAGAAAACTATCTAGTATAAATACAAAGGAGTATAAGGTTCATAAATGCTTATTTTTTTGTGTACGGGCTTGATTCTCTAAATTATGTCAAACTAGTAAATTTATCGACTAAATATATACATAAACATGTCATATTAAAGATACAAAATTTTCTTATATTGTAATGAATTGATTATGTCCATAGGTTATGCCTAGACATCTTACGTGTCCTTTATAAAACTTCATGAATTGTATCCATGTGTGGTATTATGATATATGTATGTATATATATATATATATATATATATATATATATATATATATATATATATATATATATATTTATATATATATATTTATATATATATATATATGAAGCTTATAATTTGTATTTCGTACATTTTCATGAAAACATAAGTTGAAGTGTCCTTCAGTTCATATTTTCATATTGTGTCCGTGTCCCAAAATAAAATGTAACAGTTGAGCATCCTAACTTGAACATAGATTTGTAGGAGTATAATTCTTGTCTCCGTGTCCAAAAATAATATATATAATATAAGTGATTGCATTTATACTGGCATGTCGCATTCCACATATATGCATTCATGTATTTATATATTATGGATCATTTTATGTCTAACAAAATTAATTTCGAAAATATCTATTCATGATGTATTCCAATATTTGTGTCCGTGCATAATGTGTCCACATGTTGTTGTGTGCACAAGTGAGTTTTCCTCCAAATTTTCATAGTTCATATTCAATATATATATTCCAAAAAAAATTGAATTTGTCATGAATTTGTTTAAATTCCAGGAATGTAAATTAACCATGTTAATTCAAGAAAGAAAATTTATGGATGCTAATTTTGAGTAATACAAAGAGGAAGAGGAAAAATCGAAGAGGACTTGCCTTTGGTTGAAGATGACCTAGGTTTCTTCACAAATTTCCTAATTGAACCCAACAATAGTTTCAAAAATATATTTTTGTTAGTAAAACCCTAACCTAGGTTTAAAATATGGAAAGGAATTTGAGAAGAAGAAGGGGGTTTGCCTAGGTTTTTGGTATTGGAAGGGAAGGAGGAAGAGAGGATGGTGTTGGAGATGGCGGGGGTAGCTGGCGTCGGGCGCGGGTGGCCGGCGGTGGGCTCGGGCGGCGGCAGCAGTTTCGGGCGGAGGCGACGGGTCCGGGTGGAGGCGACGGGTCCGGACGGAGGGGCAGCGGTAGCACAGTAGCAGCAATAGCAGATGGAGATGGAGAGAGGAGTGAAGTGAAGAGTGGGAGGAGAGGGAGTTGGTCGGGTGTGTGTGTGTGCTGAGGAAGTGGGTTGTGGAATAAGAAGGGGGTTTTATTATAGAAGAGAGAATTATTTGTTTTAAGGAGAGGAGGGAGAGGTGTCTCATGGAGAAGACTCTCTCTCCATGCTAGGAGACATGTGGCAAGTTATGTGCCACATGTCATGTGAGGTTGCCACCTATGTTCCTATGATGACACATCATCTAGGTGAGTTGGTGAAAGAAATATATAATTGCAAAAATTTTCTAGGATTCCAAATGAAAAAAAATATTATGATTATCAATAACATTACTTGTAAAATTAAAAAAAAATTAAATAGCGCATAACACGTCTACCCTCCTTAGAAAAATTCCGTCCGCAAAATTTGAAATAATTACTATAACAATATGATTACTAACCTGTCTCGACGAATAGATACGGATATTGTCTCCGCATATCTTCTTCTTTTTTCCAAGTTGAATCTCTAGGAGAATCCCTACTCCAAGCTACTCGAACTAACGGAATGACCCGATTTTGAAGAATCTTGTCTCTTCGATCCAAGATTTCAACAGGTTTCTGCTCTATCCGTAGAGTTGGACCAACAGTGATCTCTGAATGGTTTAATACATGACTCGGATCCGATACATATCTTCGGAGTTGAGATACATGAAACACATCATGTACTCCTTCCAGGGTTGGTGGAAGAGCTAGTTTGTAAGATACTCTCCCAATTCTTTCTAGTACATCAAATGGCCCAATATACCTCGGACTCAGTTTTTCTCGTGTACCGAATCTAATTGTTCCTTTTGTTGGTAAAATCTTCAAGAACACATGATCACCGGGTTGAAATTCCAACATCCTTCGATGTTTGTTAGCCCACATCTTTTGTCTATCTTGTGCAGCTTGCAGGTGGCTTCTTATTGCTTTGACCTTTTCTACTGTCTGTGTCACCAGTTCTGGACCTAGCAAATGTCTCTCTCCTACATCTGTCCAATATACTGGAGATCTATATTTCCTTCCGTACAAGGCTTCAAAAGGTACAACTTTGATACTATCATGGTAACTGTTATTATAAGAGAATTCTACCAAATGTAGGTGGTCATCCCATAATCCTCCAAAATCTAATGTGCGGGCCCTTAGCATGTCTTCCAAAGTTTGAATTGTCCGTTCGGACTGACCATCTGTTTGAGGATGGTAAGCAGAGCTGAACTTTAGCCGAGTACCAAGATTTTCCTGTAGACTTTTCCAGAAATGTGAGGTAAACCTGGTGTCTCTATCGGACACTATACTTACTGGTACTCCGTGTTGACTGACAATCTGTTTCATATACATTTCTGTCAGTATTTCTGTTGACTGTCCAACTCGAAAAGGTAGGAATCGAGCCATTTTAGTAAGTCTATCAACGATAACCCAGATAGCATTATTACCCTTTTGGGTCTTAGGTAGTCCTTTCATGAAATCCATTGTGAGATGCTCCCATTTCTATTCCGGTATGGGTAAAGGCTGAAGAAGTCTTGCTGTCCTCTGGTGTTCCGCTTTCACTTGTTGACAGACGAGGCATTTAGACACAAACTGAGCAATTTCTCTTTTCATGCCATGCCACCAGAAATTTTGTCTCAAATCCTGGTACATCTTAGTACTGCCCGGGTGAATGAAAAATTGCGAGTTATGAGCTTCTGACATAACTTCTGTCCACAATTCTTCACCGGGTACGCATAATCTATCTCCGAATCTTAATGATCCGTCTGGATGCTTCCTCATCCCGGTCTGGAGCCCTTCTTCTGTTTGTTTCTAAATTTTCTGAAGTTTTGCATCACCTTATTGGGCTTCCTTGATTCTATCTACTAAGGAGATTGTATTTGTAAATTTTCCCATATTTCTTCTGCTGTAGGACATATCACTTCAATTCCCATTTTTCTCAAATCCTCTAGGATTTCTTTTGGGGTGTTCATAAAGAATGCTGTTGGCTTTCTGCTCAGTGCATCTGCGACCTTATTTGCTTTACCAGGATGATATTCCATTGTCATATTAAAGTCTATAAGTAACTCTAGCCACCTTCTTTGTCGCATATTGATCTCCTTTTGGGTAAATACATACTTTAAACTTTTATGATCTGTATAAATCTTAATCCTTTCTTCATACAAGTAATGTCTCCATAATTTAAGTGCAAATACGATAGCTGCAAGTTCCAAATCATGAGTCGGGTAATTTCTCTTATGCTGTTTTAACTGTCGAGAAGCATAGGCTATAACTCTCCCGTGCTGCATTAGCACACAACCTAGCCCCTTGCCTGAGGCATCACTGTATATCTCATATCCACCCGATCCTGACGGTAATGCCAATACAGGTGCTGAAATCAGACTTTCCTTTAATTCTTCAAAAGCTGCTTGGCATTTCTCCGTCCAATTGAATTTTTCTTCTTTCCGGGTCAGCCGAGTTAAAGGCTCCGCAATTTTTGAGAAATTTTCCACGAAGCGTCTATAGTACCCGGCTAAACCTAAGAAGCTTCGAATTTCTGCTATAGACTTTGGTGTTGGCCATGATTTAACAGCTTCTACCTTCTTTGGATCTACTGAAATTCCTTCACCACTGATAATATGACCTAGGAAGGATATATGGTCCAGCCAAAACTCACATTTGCTCAATTTGGCGTATAACCGTTCTTCTCTCAAAGTTTGTAGTACTATTCTCAGATGCTCTTCATGTTCTTCTTCATTCTTTGAATATATAAGGATATCATCAATGAATACAATCACGAATTTATCCAAGTATTGATAGAATATTCGATTCATTAAATCCATGAATATTACAGGAGCATTTGTTAACCCGAATGGCATAACTAAAAATTCGTAATGCCCATAACGAGTTCTAAATGCTGTCTTCTGAATATCTTCCTTCTTGACTTTTACTTGATGATATCCAGATCTTAAATCAATCTTTGAGAATACCTTGGCCTCTCCTAGTTGATCAAATAACTCATCAATACGGGGTAAAGGATATTTATTTTTGATTATTACCTCATTCAAGGCTCTGTAATCTATTACCAGTCGTAAAGTTCCATCCTTCTTCTTTACGAATAATACTGGCGCACCCCAGGGTGACGCACTTGGTTGTATGAATCCCTTTGATAATAATTCTTTTATTTGTTTGTTAAGCTCTGCTAACTCTTCCTTGTTCATGGGATATATCTTTTTAGCTATAAGTGCTGCCCTAGGTATTAAATTGATAGAGAATTCTACTGCTCTATCCGGGGGCAGTCCAGGTAGATCTTCTGGAAAAACATCCTTAAAATCTTCTACAACTCTTGGGAATTGTTTTTCCTCCAGTTCTTGGAATTTTCCTCGAATTGGCAGTTCTAGTTTCTCCAATTCTCCCGCATTAAATTCTTTCTGGTTTCGATTAAATTCATATGTTTTCTTATTTGGAAGTTGAAATAAAATTCTTCCTTTTCCACAATCTATATTGGCCGACGTCCTGGTTAGCCAATCCATCCCAAGTACTATATCATAATTGTTCATTGGAAAGACCAATAGTCTTATCCGAAAAGCTCCACCACCCAATTTTACTGGGCAGGCACTGCAAACATGGCTAACCTTTACCATGCCAGTGCCTATAAGAATATTTAGATTCCTAGCCTGGGGTTGTGATTCAATTTCCCGTTGGGATATAAAACTAGCATATATAAAGGAGTATGTGGCTCCTGAATCAAATAAAACAGATGCTGGATATGATGAAACTAATATAGTACCTGTTACCACTTCGCCCGCAATCTCAGCTTCCTCAGTATCTAGCATGAATGCTTGCCCGTGTTTCTTCTTCTTCTTTCCAGCCTGGGGTTGTCTTGCCTTCTGCACTTGTTGGTATTGATGGGCTTGGGATGCGAGTGGTGATCTTTGTTGCCCATAGGTTATCATGGCCTGATGTACAGGTGCTTGGAGCATGGGTCGAGGACCATTTCCTGGAAGCATTAACTTACCCTGATTCCTTCGGAACTCTTGACGTGCTCCTTGCCCTGGATTTTGGATTACTGGCCCGGTGGTTGATTGTGGTAGACATTGACTAGTTTGGTGGTTAGCTGAACCACATCTTAGGCATAATCCCAACAACTATCTACAGTTTCTTTTTAAATGTCCAGGCTTGTGACAATAGTTGCAAATGAGCGGTCCATCCGAACTATCAGCTTGGGGTCGTTTGGATGGTCCCTTCCACTGACTTCTGGAGGATGGTGCTCCCGACTCCAGAGCCCTCTTCTGAGCTTGAGGTCGGAACGGTTGTTCTTCCTTTAACATCCTTTCCTGATTTCGGGCAGCTTCGGTTATTTCAGAATATGTTTGGCACCGATAGGCTGCAACCTTACTTTTTAAATGTCCTCCCAATCCTTCCAAAAACCTTGACACCTTTGTTTCCTCATCTGCTACCATGTATGAAGCAAAACGGCTAAGCCTGGAGAATTCGGCACTATATTCATCAACTGTGAGCCTTCCCTGCTTTAGATGAATAAATTGTCTTTCCAGCTCCATTCTGGCTGACTTTGGAAAGAACCTTTCTTTGAATTTCTTCTTAAATTCTCCCCAAGGTACTGTATTGTCAGACTCTTCAGGATGCTCCGCACTCCACCAATGTTCAGCGATATCTTCCAACTGGATGCGGACTGTAGAAACCATATCTTCAGGCCTAACCTTTGCTGCCTTTAGTAATCCTTCTATGGTCCTGATCCATTGTCCTGCTCCTATCGGGTTCTCTGTCCCGCAAAATTTAGGTGGCCTAAGATCTCTAAAATCAGCTATTGTCCTATCCTTGGAGTTTGTCGCCCGTATTTGATCTATTACTTGAGCAGTAGTGGCTTGGGCCGTATTTGCATGTTGACTGTTTGATTCTAAAACTTGTTGAAATAGTCGGTACATGTCTGAGATAGAGGGTTCGGCTTGGCCTTGATATGATGATGCGTGGGACTGCCCCTGATCAGACATTATCCTAAAAATTTTTGAATAAACAAATTTTCTCAGGAATTGTCCTTTGTAATGCCCACAGAAATTTTTTTGCTTGGCTTACCAATAGAGGAGTATAATTCATAAAAAAAATCACACTTAGAAAGCAAGCATATTTTATTTACTCTTATCGAAATATTATACAAACATGCTGCTGGGTCTTATTTTACATACTTTTATATTACTTTTTACAGACTTCCCTTACTTCCAGGTTATCATACATACATATCTGCTATATTATATAGCAGAGAAGAAAACAACCCTTATAGGACCCCTAATTTCTAGTTACCTACATATAAGGGTTCGTTCATAACTAAGGATCGTTACTTCGGGATGTAACTCCTGGAAGTCATCTAGTATTCCTTTGTACCCTTCAAGTATAGGGTCTATGTACAGATGACCGGGGTCTCGAACATATATGCAGTAGACCTGTCTTTCGTGGTCTACTTCAGCACCGTTTTCAATATCTCGGATGACAGGATTCATCACTCCATAGTATACTTCATAGACTGGTATGTTGTACCAGTCTGGTACTTTCCAAAGTTCTCTCACGTGTTGCTGGTACCCATATAGGGTACGGTTACTCTCATCCCATGGCAATCTTGGAAGGAATAGGTCCATACCTACATACACAATATTCTTTTTAATTAAACCATAATTGGAAGTATAAGGGCAAGAACATAGAGTCACACATACTTTATTTATTTTCAGAATAGTACATAGTCAGGCTTCACATTCTTGCTATTTACATTTTTTTTTACATTTTTTTACACATTCAGTCACTCATATCCACATTTTTCTTATGTTGAGGATTTTGGCATCAGGATAGATCGACATCCACTCCTCCAGGGTGCCATTGTGTTTGGATCCTGGCTCTCCAGACGGTTGGGCTTTAATAAGCAGAAAATAATTTACTACATTGTAGTATACTATCCTTTCATCCACTATATCTGCAACTACGGGATGCTTCAGCTCGTAGTGGACTCCATAAGCTTCTATCATTCCTTTAGGTGTCACTCGCCACATCTTCTTTACAAACTCATAATATTCGTCCAGACTATGGCTGTGGTTGCCCAATCTTGTAAAAGGTACAAATCGGGACATGATCTATACCAAGAACTTTTAGGTTAGTATTCCTTTAAATAAGATCAAAAATGTCTTAGATAGTAAAAAAAAAAAATAATTTGTAAAATGCTACTAATTATTGATATTACCTTCTTTAAGGATCTCTATGGTAAGATTGGAATTCAAGGTTTCACCTATAGGTTCTTAATCTAAGTTTTACTTTATACCTAGACCTATATTTGTCCTGAATTTTCCATTCTTTGCTGACCTGCATGGGCCACCAACAAAAAGACGTGTCACGTCCCGTATCCCAAATACAACGGTGACGTCATGGAACACATCCCCAGGCTACGCGCCAAATTCGCAATTGTCACCCGTAAATCAGCAGAATGGAAAATACAAGAACAATCACATTCATAAATTACAACTTTAATTATATTTACATCAAGAGTATTTCTAAAGATACATTAACTTTAAGTATTGTTACAACAAAATGTTATTCATTAGACTAACTACCAACTATCGGTTGCCTCCTCCAGAGATTTTCTCTCAGATCGCCTATTCATCATCATCCAGGGGTATTGGATTTGCCGGAACATCATCCTCACCTAGTGAACAAATACGAGGTCGTTTAGAAACGACAAGCAAGTCCTCGGTCAAGGACGGTAAATGAATGATAGAATAATGATTGGAAGTGAATGATAAATAATATATCTTGAAATTTGGGAAATTAGTTTCACTTTCATGGGAGTAAATTGAATATCCCAATATTAATTACTCTTAATTATTGCATAAACACTAAATATGTATACAGTAACGTATATTCTAAATGAAATGCAATTTGAGAACAACCCTTCCGAATATTTTTCTAATCAGCTTTTCCGACAACAACCCCGTATACCTGGGATCAGGTTATGACTTGGTGGCGCGGTGCTTAGAATCCGGCCCCGCCTCTCTTGGGCTTAAATGTACTGAGTCTCTCTTGAACCCAGAAAATCACCAAATCGATGTTGATGTCGAAGAGGTGCAATTGTTGGATGGCACAGAATTAAATCCGGCCCTGCCTCTCACGGGCTAAATGGATGGCATGAATTTATTACAATCTGGCCCTGCCACTCATGGGCTAAGTGAGCTAAGTCTCACATACTCGATTCATATGGCCCTACGAATGAGCTAGTGTACTGATCAGTCTTTGGTTATTATGTTGCGGAGCTGTAAAGGTGATATTCGGGTTGTTCTCCCCTCCCAATGCTTCCTATCTAAGTTTTATGATTACTGAATATTATCATCATTATCACAATAGGGAGTTTATCTAATTAAAAGGCTAAAAATGCATCTTATAAATAACCATTTTGAATGATAGAAATTAATTATTCAGAAATGACATTTAGACATAAACTTTCAAGTGGAAAACTATACTCATATTTTACAAAATGATAATATAAGGAGTCTAATTTAAACTGCAAAACATGTCCTATATATGTTCTAAATACTCTCTAAAGTTTACGAAATCATTCAATTTCTCGGGAGATCGAGAATTTGTTTATCTCTTAAAATTTCTGAAAATTTCGGCAGAGTCTCCTTCGTATTTAGGGACCCCAAAATTTTACAAGAGACATGATAAAAATATAATTATAATTCGGGTTCGCCGACCCCTTCGGTGGAGCAACCCTCAACACCGAAAACCACGCAGTTAATAATTCGGGTTCGTCGACCCCTTCGGTGGAACAACTCTCAACACCGGAAACCACGCAGTTAATATCTTGGCATTTAATATAAAGGTTTTCCTTACCTTAGTAAGCATTTTAAGCAATTCAAGCAATTTATTTATTCTCTTTCCTTCCTATATATAACTAATCACAACAAAAGAGTTAGTACTACAAGATGTAAGATTTCAATTATGTACCAATAATGATATTGACTAGATTAAATCTAAGGTACAAATAAACTCGTGTTGTAATATACCAAAGTTTTTAATTCCTCAAATATACAAAGAGGAAAAAAAATTGGAAATCTATCAATGTATGGTTATCCTATCATATGGGGACTTAAAATATTTTCCATTTGACAATAAAATGAAGTTTAACTATATTAAATAGGAATAATTCATAATGTGGACAGATTTGACGTAAATGCAAGAAAACTATCTAGTATAAATACAAAGGAGTATAAGGTTCATAAATGCTCATTTTTTGTGTATGGGTTTGATTCCCTAAATTATGTCAAACTAGTAAACTTATCGAATAAATATATACATAAACATGTCATATTAAAGATACAAAATTTTCTTATATTGTAATGAATTGATTATGTCCATAGGTTATGCCTAGACATCTTACGTGTCCTTTATAAAACTTCATGAATTGTATCCATGTGTGGTATTATGATATATGTATATATATATATATATATATATATATATATATATATATATATATATATATATATATATATATATATATATATATATATATATATGAAGCTTATAATTTGTATTTCATACATTTTCATGAAAACATAAGTTGAAGTGTCCTTCATTTCGTATTTTCATATTGTGTCCGTGTCCCAAAATAAAATATAACAATTGAGCATCCTAACTTGAACCAAGATTTGTAGGAGTATAATTCTTGTCTCCGTGTCCAAAAATAATATATATAATATAACTGATTGCATTTATACTGGCATGTCGCATTCCACATATATGCATTCATGTATTTATATATTATGGATCATTTTATGTCTAACAAAATTAATTTCGAAAATATCTATTCATGATGTATTCCAATATTTGTGTCCGTGCATAATGTGTCCACATGTTGTTGTGTGCACAAGTGAGTTTTTCTCCAAAATTTCATATCATATTCAATATATATATTCCAAAAAAAATTGAATTTGTCATGAATTTGTTTAAATTCCAGGAATGTAAATTAACCATGTTAATTCAAGAAAGAAAATTTATGGATGCTAATTTTGAGCAATACAAAGAGGAAGAGGAAAAATCGAAGAGGACTTGCCTTTGGTTGAAGATGACCTAGGTTTCTTCACAAATTTCCTAATTGAACCCAACAATAGTTTCAAAAATATATTTTTGTTAGTAAAACCCTAACCTAGGTTTAAAATATGGAAAGGAATTTGAGAAGAAGAAGGGGGGTTTACCTAGGTTTTTGGTATTGGAAGGGAAGGAGGAAGAGAGGATGGTGCTGGAGATGGCGGGGGTGGCTGGCGTCAGGCGCGGGTGGCCGGCGGTGGGCTCGGGCGGCGGCAGCGGTTCCGGGCGGAGGCGACGGGTCCGGATGGAGGCGACGGGTCCGGACGGAGGGGCAGCGGTAGCACAGTAGCAGCAATAGCAGATGGAGATGGAGAGAGGAGTGAAGTGAAGAGTGGGAGGAGAGGGAGTTTGTCGGGTGTGTGTGTGCTGAGGAAGTGGGTTGTGGAATAAGAAGGGAGTTTTATTATAGAAGAGGGAATTATTTATTTTAAGGAGAGGAGGGAGAGGTGTCTCATGGAGAAGACTCTCTCTCTCCATGCTAGGAGACATGTGGCAAGTTATGTGCCACATGTCATGGGAGGTTGCCACCTATGTTCCTATGATGACACATCATCTAGGTGAGTTGGTGAAAGAAATATGTAATTGCAAAAATTTTCTAGGATTCCAAATAAAAAAATATTATGATTATCAATAACATTATTTGTAAAATTAAAAAAAAAATTAAATAGAGCATAACACTTTTCAAATAGAGCCTATCAACTCACAGAGCTAGACGGTCGAGTTGCAATGATGCCTAACAATGGCAAGTTCCTCAAAAAGTATTATGTATAAATGTAACAGTCATTGCTTGTAATTATCAGACAAGTTCATAAATAAAATTTAGTTTTATTTCATCTTGAAAGATAGTACATAATATCAAAGAAGGTCACTATCATTCTTCTCAAAATTGGGACGCGAGCCACTAACGTCCTTATCAAAAACATGATCAGCGAAAGAGTCAAGAACATTCCTGCTGGAACCCACCAAGAACTTGCAAGTCGCTATCCTCATGACTTCTTCTTCTTCAGTCTTCCCTGGTTCAAGAAGGAAGTCCAAGATATCCTTTGGCGGTTTGCGGGCAGACGAACCTTCGCCCGCTGCTATCTGCTTTGGTTGAGCCGGTTCGATTAGACGTTCTTCAGTACCCGCTTCCACCTTCGAGGCAATCTCAGTCTTCTTAGATGCATCTTCAGACTACATCTTTATGTTGAAAAGTGAAAGTGAACATTCCATCTGATTTTCTGTTCTATTTATAGACAGAGAGTCGTAAGACTATGAAGCAACACATTATCCGACGGTTTATCTGTTTATTCCACAATTATCTGACGGTTTACCCGTTCATCACATCCATCCGACGGTTTATCCGTTCATTCCACATTATCCGACGGTTTACCCGTTCATCACATTTATCTAACGGTCATTCGTTCATTTAATTCATTTGACGGTCCATCCGTTCATACCGACGATTCATTTCGTTCATTTACCATGACGAATCATTTAGTTCGTTATTATCAGCAACTTGTCATCTTTGATTAAGTTGTCTATTGAAATAATGATATTCAATAAATTATATTTGCCACGTCCATATTACCTCTGAGCAGATATATTTGAATATAATTATTTTCTAGAATCAAGAAATATATCATGTCTTGTACCTCTGAATATATTTTCTATCTCTATTATTTATATCTGAATAAGATATGCAACAAATAATAGAGCCACAAAAATGTCTTTTTATTGATCAAAGATGAAAGACGTCACAAAGACACATATCATGAAAAACAAGAAGATACAAAAGATCCTTCTACTCAGCCGGTGGTGTCATCAAATTGGTCATCTGCTGCTTCAAAATTTGTAGTCGCTCTTCACGAGATTCCATCACTCGTTTCCTAGCTTCTTCTATCCCAGATTTATCATCGAAGGTTGGCAGGGTTACTAGTCTGTGAGTGATTTCAGCTTGGTGAGCTGCAGCATATTCATCTCTCTCTTGAGTCAGAACATCAAGTTGTTGAATTGCAGCTTGATGTTGGGTGGCTTCATCTTCCAGAGTTAATTGAGCAAGTCTCAGTTCTTCCTGAAGACGGGCAATTTTTGCTTGTAATTCAGCAACTTTCCTTTCTTTCTCTTCAGCAATAGATGCCACTGTTTCTACTTTGGAGTTGTACTCAGCGGATTTGGCAGTAAAAGTATCCAAAAGAACTTAGAAATTAACTTTCTCAACCGCGGCCTCTTGAGACATCCGTTCAAACTCAGCTTGCACCAGAGGCTCTACCTCTCCCTTGCTTAGCTCTTTGTAGCTCTTAACTGAAGTCTCCAACTCATCTAATATATGATCAAGAAAAGTAGCCTGAGCTTCATCACCTTGGTTGCGGATGGCATTAATCAAGTAAGAGGTTGGACCTCTAACTGTAGAAAAATTAGCCTCTTCCTTCTTTATCACCCTATCTATTAAGGGTCCCAAAAAGTTAAAGAAGAAGTTGGTGAAAGAGCTGATGACAAACTGGTTGGTGGCCAAAGCACCAGGAGTAGCAGCGACTCCTGTTGATGATGAAGCAGTAGGACGTTCAGCCACTTGGATGGAAGGCTCTTTAAATAAAAAAGCTAAAGTAGAGCTGGTTGCTCCTTCCGGTTGTTCCTCTGCAAAAAAATAGATAAACTTTATCATTTTGTTTGTCATTTGCAGCTACTGAAAAGATCAAAAGTAAAAGCAATCTTACTATGGCTTGGTTCAGTGATGATTCGGTCATTTGCTGGCACAGATTCTAATCTAGCAGAAGTAGCCTCAGATAATACTGCCTGGCTACTGCCTGTCTCGGAGCCACCTGACAAATGACAACTGCTGCTAGCTATCATCGTTACAGGTACTATATCCGTGCACACTGGAGGAGCTAGGGAAGATTCGATTTCTGCATGGATCAAAAGATGGAGATGTTAGCTATTAATCTATGAAAAGAAGATTGATAATTTCATTTTATACCTTTGGGATCAACAGTAGGAGTTTCCTCCAAGGCCACTTCCTCATTTGTAATCTTTTCTGGAGATATCTGCACCTCAATATCCTTTTCAGGATCTAGGGTGTCATCAGCTGCTTTAGGAGATATATGGACTTCAATGTCCTCTTCAGGATTCTGTGTATCATCAACAGCCTCTGATGATGCACTCTCCTCACTTTTATTATCCTCAGGAGCTTCCTTGCTGGCAGTTGCAGCGACATGATCAACGTCATCTTGCGGACCGAAGTCGCAATCATTTAATGCCTCAATCATTAGACGATCTATCTCTTTGCGGATTGTTCCTGGTGTGACAGGAAGCTGAGTAGTTTCTACAGCTGGCGAAGGAGATCGTAAAGCTTCATCTTCCCTAGGCTCTGCAGCCTCCTCTCTCTGTTCAGTCTCCTCTCTCTGCTCTGGACTAGGCTCAGAGGCAGGACTAGGAGATGACATAGTAATTCCAGCAGCAGCATTCACCACCACCGAGGACAGGCTCGCTTTTTTCTCTTTCTAATAGCCAGCTTCTTTCTATGAAGAGGCCTTTCTGGGCTCTCCACATCTACTACATCAACCGGCTTTGGAATAGAAGTCGGCGTGGTTGCCTCTTCTCATTGAATTGACTCGGCCAGCTGCTGAGATTGTGATCTAGTAGTAACTTTCTCTGGTTGATCCAGGATAAGTTTCTTCTTTGCAGCTGGGGAAGAAGGTTCGTCAATCCTTCTTTTCCTCTCTCTGGCCGAAGATTTAACAACTTTCAGAGAAATTCTTAGTGGTTGATTTACTTCCTCAGGGAAGTTTGCTTCCCTGGAAGCTTCCAATGGATCATCTATCGGTTCATGCTGTTCATGATTTGCTGGAGCTAGTGTAGCAGTTGCTCCTTTCTTCAGACGCGTCACTGTTGCGAAGCTATCAATAAGACTTAAGTTCTCAGCGAAAGTGTTTGCAGCTGTATAAAACAGTGAATATGTATATAACATTCTAGGGCCATTATCATTCTTGTTTGGCATCGAGAATACTGTCCTAGTGTCTCGAGCGTTGTAGTAGGCCCAAGCTCTGGCACCATCAATTAGATACCCCTTTCCTTGTAGGCAAGTTATAGCGTTGCCTACATGGAACTGGTCGTAACCAAATTGACGGGCAAAGCGACTCGGCAGATATGGTTCCAGATAGCATTCCTCTTCAAATCTGTACACCAAATGCGATGGTCTGATCGCCTTCAGCCAGTCAAAAGCTGCTCGACCCAGCGGTTGCCTCCCAAGGTCAACTAGATTTGTTGCCATAAATTCATAACCAGCTGGAGGGGCAAAGCAGTAAAAATTCCATCCCTTGCCAAGGTTCAGGATACGTCTGCAGTCCTTCAGACTAACGTACACCCACTTGCTCTGGGAGAATCTTCGAAGAAAGCTACCACCGACTGCTCCCATATCGGGGTTCATCAAAGATGGATGGTGCAGAAGCAACCACCCGAATAGATAGGTGTAAGGCAACTCCAATCGAGGGAAGTTCCCCTTCTCACCCTTCCATTTGATCATGGAGTCAACATACAGACGAAGACCTGCATTTATTCTACAGGTCATCGCTGAAAGCAAATTCATCCGGTAGCCGAAGACTAACCGGACGGCAGCAAAAAGTACGCCACGGTGGAAGCGGTCCACGGCACTTGCTCCTGGTACAACGAATCGACGGAGCCAGTATGTCAGGAATCCTACCAGCTGGGCTTCTCGTGACATAGACCTGTAGCCCATTCTTATGAAGCTTTCAACAAAGTCTCCGGGCTTGAGCGGAGGGTATTGGTGTTCATCATTAACTCTGATATCCATCTTCTTATTCTCTTCCATCAGTTTTATTACTTCACTATGGCTAAGGGATTGGAAGAAAGTTGGGTTGCATGTGTCATGATCTTTGGTCTTTTTCTCAATGATATGATTAAGAAAAAGATACGGCAACCACTTCGATGAATAACACGTGCCAGAAGAGCCGCTCTTGTAGTACATGGAGCATATGTTGTAATGGCACAATAGTTCATCGAAGACAGCCACCATTTTTGTATTTTCCTGACGTAGTCTATCTAACTCGTCGTTTGTGGGAACATACTCCTCATAAGGGAAGTCTCCCGTTGGTAGGCATGAGATATACTTCATCTCATGGAGGGTTAATCCCATCTCCCCGTAGGGCGTCATGAATGTCCCTGTCCTATAATTATACCTCTCTGCCAGGGCCAGAAACATATGAGGGTTTGGGTGGAAGCCATATACGGTAGCATATACCGCATTATAAAGCTCGATCTCTTTAAGTTTGTCTTCAAACTGAGCCAATACCCAGTTGGCTATGCAGTTCCACCTCCTGTTCTCCGGGTTCACCAGACCGGTCAGCCGGATGTCCTGATCCGGATATCTTCCCTCATCATTTGTATACTCATTAGCAAAGATTGGTGTCCTCACCGGCAGCAGTAAAGAAGAGTTCTCTGGAGGGATACAGCCTAGCTTCAACCTTCTGAGTAAAGTGCTGTGTCGCTCAGAAAAGCTATAGAACATGTCTCTATTGTTTGGGCCTTTTTTGACACAAATATTTCCTATCCGTGCCTGCTGAAGGGGAGTAATGTCCCAGTCCATCCTCCTGGGATGGCTTACATGAGCATATCGTGCTAGAGGGAGGCATCTAGCAATGTCCGGTAACAGGATCAGTTTCTCATTCCTTTGGAAGAGTCTCTCCTCAATACGGGGTCTTGGCTGAGAACTCTTGTCGATGGCTTCGCCGAATAAGAACATGGGTTTCTTTTGGGTAATGGACTCAGCAGACTGCAGGGGCTGCCCATTCATCAAACTTAATAAAGTCTCATTATCCTGAGCTATCAAGATAGCTTGGCGGAAGGATGGCAAAACATATTGTGGAAAGAGCACATGGGATAAATCTTTTTTCAATTCCGGCTCAGCAAGGGACCCTGCAAACATTTCATACTCAGGGTCCTCTCTGATGTCAACTGCATCAAATAAAAAAATAGAATTCAGTACAAGTAAAATCAAAGATTCTGTCAGCAGATTGCGCAAGCATCAGATTGCACAACCATCAGATTGCGTAACCATCAGATTGTGCAACAATAGCTTCTATGCGCAAACTATCCAGTGGCGCCAACTCATCCACTTGCGCAAGCCATCAGATTGCGCTGAATAACTTGCGCAAAGTATCAATTTGCGCTAGATAGCCTTGCGCAAATCAGCAGACTGCGCTGACTTTTGCCAGTGCGTTCTAACCGATTACGCAAGAAAACAGTTTTCATAAAAATAAAAACTATTGGGTTTTTGCAACCGAAACCCTAAACAGGGCGGCGCAATATGACCAAATCTCTAAAAAGAGACAGGTTCGACGGATCAAACAGTGTTGAAGAACCCTAAAAAGGGTCTTTCGATCGGGTTTACTACCTTGCAGTGCTGGGTGAGCAGCTTCATGACGAGAAGGACGCGGTACGGCACGAGTTAAGGACTCGACGGGGGCCTTGCCTTTCTCGGCGGCAGGGCACTTTGGGGCCATTGAGATCGACGAGAAGAAGAAGGAGAATCAGGAAAGCTCAGGAAGCTTTCTCTTCTGAAAGTTCGAAAGCAAGTAAAGAATGGTAGAAAGAGAACTATGAACTATTTATAGTTTTCCAAAGTAAACAAACTCCTCAAATTGTGCCGCATAAACAGGGGCTAATTCCTTCGATTGCGCAGACAGGTCATCATATGCGCAACTTGATTTTCAAATCAAAATTCAAAGTATTTGAAGCTTTAACTATCTTCAAACTTCGAAAACTTTGAAGGGGGTCTTGTAGGTCCTAAAAATTAAGTTGCACCCATCAACAAAGTCATAAAAATCAAATTATACATCCTTCAAGTGAACTGCACAGAAGACAGATTGTGCACCAACTCGATTGCGCAGACTGAACTGCGCACTCATTCAAGTGCGCATGCTGATGTAGCATCGTCATCATTACCTAACAGAGAATCAGATTTTCTGACAGCTGACAGCACGGAGAACGAGGAAATTGTTCGTTTATCGTACAGCATAGCACTCGAGGACAGCTGTACATACAGCACAATCTGCCTACAGTGTAATCCAGCCCAGCGCGGTCCATCCTAGCACAATCCGAAGCCAGTACAATTAAGGTGGCGCACTCCATCACTACAACTGACAAAGTACACGTGGCCTTCATGCCATCAATGACTCATTACGTGGTAACCGTCTGTACACGATCATGCACATTTCAATCAAATAATGCCATGTGTCCTATACAGTTGGCCCACGATCAAGTAACTGTCAGCGCAGTCTGATGTCTGCGCGGTCCAATACAGCGCAATCCAACTTGCGCAGTCCAGAATAACAAAAAAAGTAGTTATTTCCAGAACTCTATAAATAGATTTTCAAGTCCTTCCTAGAGGGGATCATCATCACATCATACATACACACAGAGATCAGAGAGTTCAGGAGTTCTTGTCAAAGTGCTGTTGCATTCTTCAGAGGCTTTTGCCTTCAACTTCAGAGGCTACCGTCTTCAAAGTTCACATCGTCCAAGGGATAAAGCGATCGTCATTCAGATCGGATTCCTATAATTATACTTTCTCAGAATTCTTGTAATCTTCTTTACAAAGTTTGTTGAAATAAAGATCAACTTTTGTTTTTGCAATTAGTACTCTTTGATGTCAAGTACAATTGCGTCCAGAGATAAAGTCTTGGCCTCCAATTTTAATGTAGTCGTCCCTGCAAATCAAAGTTGCAGGCATATCTACTCCCGAAGGAGTGCTAACACACAAAGCTATCTTTAGTTGAGTCATAAAAAATTTATTTTTTGTTGCAAAATCAGACGAGAGAAAGCAATTAGTGGTACCAGAATCAAAAAGTACACTTGCAGGTATGCCTTTGTACAGCAACATACCTGTAATTGCATTCTCTGTGGTCTGGGCCTCTGCCTGAGTCAAGGCATAAATCCTTGCTTGCGCACCTTGTTGCTGATTCGGTGTATTCCCAGTTGGTGCTGGTAAGGCTGGTGGCACTTGGCCACGATTCTGATTGTTATATTGGCCCCGATTCTGATTGTTGTTATGCCCACGATACTGATTGTTGTTATTTCCACGAGGAGGATACTGATTCTCTCCTCTGCCTCTACAGTCAACTGCCCTGCGGCCTGTACCTCCATATTTGAAACACCCAGCACGACAGTCTTCAGTTTTGTGCCCCATCTGTTGCATTTATTGCAACGTGGCAACTGCTGCTGAGGTCCCCTGTTGTCCCCTGTGTTATGACGCTTAGGTGCATTATTTCTTCCTGCAGACCAAGGTCGTTTTTGGTTATTGTTTCCTTGGTTCCCCTGCGTGGTTGGATGGAATCTCTCCATCTCGAGAGCAGTTTCGTACGCCTCCCTGTATGACGTACACTTTCGACTTAGCACATCGTGCTGCAGGCCCTCATTCAAGCCTTGTACGAATCTTTCTCGTTTAGCGTCGTCATTCGGTACCATGTACCCAGCGAATGCGACTCTGTTCAAAAATTTTGTCTCGTAGTCATCCACTGACATACTGCCCTGTCGGAGTGCTACGAACTCATTCTCTTTTTTTGACGGACAGCTGGTGGAATGAATTGCGCAATAAAAGCCTGCTTGAAGGTCTCCCAAGATATCTTCGTATCCAGATTATTACCGCAAAGTGTCCGTCTCTACGAAATCCACCATTCTTGTGCCTTGAGATAGAGTTGTACAGCGGTACACCCTCTTACTACCTTGTATCTCCAATATTCGAAAGTAGCCCTCTAGTGTGTTTAAGAAGCCCATCACCTCATCTGGCTCTGCTCACCCATTAAACTCAGGCGGGTTGCAGTTCTTGAAGTCAGAGAACTTGAAGCTTGTTCTCTTCCTTGTCGACGTTTCAGGTTTCTCTTCCAGCACTTCCACGATCTCGGTTGCTGCGGCCTTTGCAGAAACATTGGAATCGGCCGTCAGCTTGGCGACAATCTGAGACAGATTATCTACTTGCTTTTGTTGGGTATCCAGCTGCTCTTGATACTGATACTGAAGCTGCTCTTGAAGCGCACGATGTTGAGCTTCGCTCTGCTTCCTCTGAGCCTCCAGTTGTTTAATCAGTTTATACATTGGGTCAGACGATGAATTCGTCTTTGAGCTATCACCTTTGGTCATTCTACAACAAAGAAATAATTCCATTAGCACACATAAAATATTTATGGGATTATTGTATGGAATATTATTTTATGCCAGCGCTATCGACACCATCAATCGAAAAAATTTGCATCAAGACTTCCTTTTGAAAACCATTTTTGAAATCCTAGGAATTGAAACCGTGCTTTAATACCAACTTGTCACTCCCCAATTCGGAGAATCTTTCGTCTTCGCTTCGATTCGCGCCGAATCGTTCGTCCTCGCTAAGGCGTGATGTGTCACACCCCGATCCGAGAAATCGTTCGTCCTCTCTAGATTTTATCCGAATCATCGTCCTCGTTGGGGCGTGATGCCGCACGAGCCTGGAGTTGCGCTCGTACAAGGCAAGATAACGGTTCACATAGTGATTATCGCAAAAGTGGTAACATAAGCAGCGAAAGGAAACAAAGAATACAATAAGAATCTCTTTTATTCATAATGAACTGAAGGTTACAAGGCTCTGAATGGCCCGACATAATATGCCAATTGGCTACAATGCTCATGATCTCTCTAGCTCACAAAGGATTATACTGTTCCATACATTATGCCTCTTTATAGCCACCAAGTAGTCTTCGGCCGAACATCTCTTTGTCGCAAGTCCGAACGCATATGCGGTAGCTCCTCTTAAACGCCAAGGACTCCACGCCTCGGCACGTCCAAGCCAAGCCCCGCCCCGAGCCGATCATAACCTGAGCCTGCATATAAACTAGTGGGGAATTAGTGCTTTTGTCCTCGCTTCGCACTGATCAAGATCCGCTCGCACCCAAACCAAACACTAAATATCTTTAGTGAAACATACATCATTATTTGGTGATCTTTCTACTTAGCCTTAGGATCAGTTTTATGGCAATCTTCATATATAGCAACTTATCAGAAGAGTGTCCCATACCGTATTCCTGCAGCAGACACAGTTACCCATAATATGAACATAACATAGTGTTTCGTGCTCATGATCGTCACATTTTTCTTAGCATGCACTGATTAGAACTTACGTAAGAAACCGTATAATTCACGCAACATTCCAATTGTCACCCCCAGTTTTCAGAAACAGGGGTATTTTTGTTATTTTACAATTTCGAATATTTTTGAAATTTATTTTATTATTTATGATATTATTTTGGGGTTGAAATTTATTTTTATTATTTATGATATTGTTTTGGGGTTATTTGAGTCGGGTTCGAATTTCAACTCAATCCGACTTGAAACGGGGACCCGGGGGGTAGTTTGACTCTAGTGGGACCCACACACTAGTTAGGCATGGCCCACATGATATTAATTTTAGTCCACATGATAGAAATATTTTAGTTAGATGTTAGACTAATTATTATGGATAAGGTTAGTGTGATTAGAGACTTTAGAATGACTAATTTAGCCCCAACCAATTAGCCCTTTCCTAATACTAATAGAATAGGTTAGTGGGGGCATTTTGGACCTTACCAATAGGACAAATATCCCCATATGGCCAGCCACTTTGGGAGAGGATAGGCTCAAGTTCATTTCATTATTCTCATCCACACTCTCTCTTGTTCTTCCCCAAATTTCTAGAGAGCAATCCCTAGCAATTTCTCCACCAAATCCTTCCATTTTGCCACCAAATCTTCTTCTTTCCTTCTCCATTCTAGCCAAGGAGGAAGCTACCCAAGTTTGGGAGGATTCGGAGCTCGTTCGTGTCCTTTTGGAATCTCTATGTGTCGGTGTCGCTCTGGGAAGGCTTTTCTTCGATTCGATCTGCCGGGAGGTATAAATCCCTTCTTCTTTTTATTTCCTCATGCATATAGGTCTATTTTGAACCCATAGGAATGACTCCCATGGTTGTATCTCCATTTGTGTCCATTTCATGTCCATTTGGAGGTCATAGGAGTGTCCTTTGTGTTGTGGTTGTGTCCATGTGGGAAAACCTCAAATTTGGACACACTATGTGTTGTTGTTATGTATGAATGAATTATTACATGTTTAATCTCATATTTTTGTATTGGAGATGTGTTCTATAGTGTCTCATATATATATATATATATATATATATATATATATATATATATATATATATATATATATATATATATATATATTAGTGTAGAGAGTGAGTTCTTGATATATTATGTTATATACTTGTGTTCTTTTGTCTCAAACTACCCAAATTCGTCATAATTTTTATCCACGTTTTTAGCAGCAATAGCAACTTAGAAATATCATAACTTTTAGCTTAAAACTCTGATTTATCTTCTGTTTTTTTTAAAAGAACCGTATCAAAGTTAGCTTTCCAAATATATATTTTAATAAGCCAAATTCTTTCTGTAACTTTCTGTAGACTTATTTAGTGTCAGCTGTATGAAAGATGAACGCGTTTCGGTATTTTTGCGATTTCGGAAGCTTTCGGACACGAAAATGCGATCCGTTTGAAGTTTCGGAAAGCTAAAATGAAGTACTACAACATAATTTAATCCTAGAATTTAGTGAATGCCCAATTGGTACAGTATTGGTTTTAAGTAAAAGAGTGACTATACGATATATGCATTTTGTGTAACCTATGAGCCTATGTAGTATGGATATTAAATGAATATAGAGTATGTAATGCATGATATATTAGATGAATGAAATAATACATATATGATATATATCCTCTTTACATTAATGTATATATATGGTTGAATGCAAGCATGTTGGAATGCAATTAATGTAATATAATATAAAGTATGCATAAATGATATAATATATGAAAGTATATAATGTATTCAAATATGTATGTATAGGTGCATGAATGAATGAAATGCAAGCATATGGGTAATGCAAGGTATTGAAAGATGCATGCAAGTATCCATATGTAAGTAAGTAACGTAATCAAGTATGAATGTATGCTATATATGAATGCCAACATGATAGGAATGTATGATGCCATATTAGCACTTAGCACCATGTTCATATGTTAAAACCCCCTTCTACATGTTGACAGTAACCCCAAGCATGAATACACATAAAACCTACTTACTGTTATGAGTAAACCCTTTGATGTATAAATAAACCTTTTGTTATGATTAACACCCACACACACACATGCTAAACCTATGCTTTATATGTTATTTCTTCTATGTGACACAATGAACCCTTGCTAAATGTTATCCTTCTAACATAACCCCCTCACACTTGAACACATTGTACTACTATATACACATTGCCATATCCATATTCATGTATCACTCACTCCTTGTCTTTATGCACCTTGCTTGTAATAAAAATATATATGAATATATATGTAATGTGTGTTTGACAACTTGTGTAGCTTTGTGATTTTGTGTGAGTGTTAGACTAGGCTTGGTTAGGCCTAATGAGACTTGTTAGTCTAGATTTAGACCTAGTACTGCCTAGTTAACCTAGTTTGACTAGTACGGTTGACCAGAGTTGACCAAGAGTTGACATGACCTAGAATGACCTAGAATCATATAGAATGCATAGTAGAGCTTTATTTTACCATTTTGGACTTGTTGTGACTTGTGCTGTTCTAAATAGGAGCCAGACACCTCTCCTCGGACAGTACATTTCCTTTGGACATTCAGATAGCAGGCGAGTACATTCTCTGATCATTTCATAACTTGTTTAGAATTATATTCCTACTCTAGTTTACCTTATTTGATGCTGTCATGATATTATCACGGATTGGTACTATATGGATCCCTACATTGAGATGTTATCCCCCTCGGGAGCATCGGATACATTATGTCATGTGTTTCGTGTACATCATGTATTCCTCGCTCTTATGTTATTCATGTTTCTCATGTGCTTCATGCTCGTTCATGCATGCTCGTGTACTCTCATGTACTCTCATGAATCGGTCATGTTTTCCATGTATCTCATGTATAACCTATATTGCATGTGCACTCATGTATGAGCTCTCATGTATACTTCATGTGCACCCATTTATGGGCTTCATGTGAAAACCGTATACGTAACATAACTTGTTTGGATCCTTGTGTATTGATTGGGGTATGGGGGAGTATAAATAGCCATGTGAACAATTCCAAAGTAGTATAGCCATGTGCGCCTTTTTAGTATAGTCATGTACAAATCCAGCCGTTTATATGTCGACTTTGTACTCTAAATCACTAGTCACTGGTAGCTCTCTACTTATAGTAGATATTTTTATCACAGTTCTCGCTCTGTTTACATCATGTACTTTCTTTCAGTTTCATGTATCGTACTCTCTTGCATGTTTATATCCTTTAACCTGTTATGATCTGCGTGAGATGTGTTGTGCTCGCTCCCGTCCTGACTGGACCTATTGATAAATTTTACAGATAGCCTGGAGGTTGCCTGCTAGCCTAGAGGAGACACAGTAGAGGTTGTATAGATAGCTAGGGTTTTTCTCATAGCTTATTTTCAGTTGTCTTGAGTTGTATTTATGGATTACTGTATTTGAGCTTTGAGATGTATTTCTGGGTTTGTGTATCTTAGACACTTAGATTTCTATCTGCTGTATCTCTTTTGGATTTCATATTTTATCTATCTGTATCATGCTCTACCTTAGATGTGATTGAGACTGTATCTGCTATGTCACCTCCATTCGGAGAGTATATACTGTACATGTATCTTTATATTGTTAGATGATTGACCTAGGACAGTGTTCTACCGCCGACACTGCGGCGTAGGCTGGACGTACCCACGTATCGTGCCCTAACTCTAGGGTGCGGGTCGTGACTCTTAAACTTAGACAATGCATAAGGGTCGCAGGTCCTGTGCCTGCATCCAACTCATATCTCAGCCTACCGGTCCTATCTATATGAAGGTCACGGTGTTTCGTACCGTAATGGACTTGGCATCTCTTAGGTGTAAGCCTACAATCGCTTCAATACGGGTTGCTAGTCCAGTATCCGAAGGATCCCAAACTTACGGATATCATAGCTTATCACAGCACTGGACGGTCGTAATCCATCCGAATGATGTGCACCATAAATACCACACATAATTTTCTCCTAGGCCGAACGGTCCCGGTGTCCCGGCGTAACCGTCCGAGGGAAGCTGCACCCGTGCACGGGCCATCCGTGTCCATTGACCATGCAATACGTACCATAGCATACAAATCATATCGTTCCAACCAATCCTCCGTTCCATAAACATAGTCTCGTACCATAAACATATTCGCGTCTCATAAACATAATCCACCATCCGTATGGGGAGCTCCGTCGGCGTTATGCCCCAACACATCCATATTGATGCACGACGCCCAACGGCTTATTCATTTCATACTCATATTCAATGCGTACCATTCGTAAGTCATTCTCAAAGCCTAGTTCCGTAGTTACTTAGTTATTCCTTAGCTTCCGTGCACGAGGGCACGCTTAGCGCCGTAATCAATGTTCTACGCCTAGTGTTCAATATTCTCGGAGGCGTGCACGTGATGCACATCTCGATATTGTCTTTCAGTGTTCTACCGTCACCGCCAAACCGCGACCCGTGCACTTGATGCACGTCGCTTCAATTGTTCAATGTTCAATGTTCTATCTTAATATTCGACACATACTTGGACCTTTCGTCGCCGAGCCACGCTCGCTAACTCGATAACATCTTACGCAGACAATGATATATTTATTAGATGTGAAGGAATATATAGAGAGAGAGTCAAGAACCCGCCCACCTTAAGCCGATACGCCTCGTCGTCTCGCCGATTGAAGCGGCTTGCTTCCATAACTTGGTCGCATAGCTAACTCTCGGACTTAGCCATTCCTTTGAACTACTCGGTTGATTTGGCCTATCGCATCCATGCCACAAAACGTAATCCAGCATAAAGGCATAGCCTGCACACCAGATTAACTAACATCAGCACTTGCTTAAATGGAACTTATCCTTTGCATCGATTCGATTCATAGATTCCAACCGACTCAAAGCTTACCTTTGGCTAACGTAACTCTTGCATCGATTCGTATCGATACTTCATCGGGTCAACGCAACTCTTCGAGTCAACGACTCATCATAATGCACCGTACGGAGCGGGGCATTACATAATGCCGTACAAGTCTGGTGTTGCACTTGTACAAGGCAAGAACGTATACTGTTATGTTATTTGGAAACATTTGGGACCCAGCCACAGTTTAGAAATATTGAGGACACAATATAGGGAGAAGAAATACTCATTTTATTGATAATTGTAGTCAAAACACAACTTTTCTCGATAATAGTTGAAATACGATTTCGGCTACATTGATTCATGAAAAGAAGTAAAACTGATAGACTGCCATAAAATAACTTTTCGTTCCATACATCATGCCCCTTTAGTACTTTGAAATATAAGCAGCTATCTTTGAAAACTCCGCAATACTTTGTGTGTCTTTAGGGAAAATAACTTGAAAGGAAACAGCAGTTCAAAAAACTTTAATTGCGACGTGCGCCCGAGCCTCTCCAGTACCTTTGGAGGAGGGGTCAGCACATTATAACAATACACTGGTGAGCCCCGTTGGCCCACTCAGCTAAACCAACATTTTATTAATGACAAGCATTTTAAATCAAAAGCTTATTAGGGACAGACAACATTCAGATTAAATCACAATTCAAATAATATGGTATTTCATGAAACCATGTTTACTTTACCATCGGTCGAATCCAGCTTTCCTGCACAAGATACAGGATAATAATAATATACTTACCGCTCCTGCATAAGACATTGATTAGCATACATCCTTACAACATGACCACTGGTGGTTGTGCACCATTTCGACGTGCCATATAGGACTTCGTTATGGTAGGCAATTGACCATTCACCAGGGTTCCGATACCATGCTACCAAAGCACTAATTTTCTCCTAGGCCGACTAGAACCCACCGCCGCAGGTACCGTTCGAGGAAATCCTTGTATACAAGTACGTCTATGGTCATGCGAATGTGTGTCCGACTCGATAAACATTGTGTGCATAGAATTATTAAGTACTAGGCAACATGTTCATTCTCAACATTTCATATCTCATCATTATCGGCATCAATTCATCTCAATTCAATGTTCAAGGGACAAACACAATCTCAATGTTGTTAATAATGTAATCAATTCTTTCATTGTTTAATGTTCAATGTTCAATCTCTAGCTTCTTAGTGGTATTGACTTGTGGCATTAGCACCTTTGCAAGACAATATTTAGTTGGCATGAAGGAATAGCAAGAGGGACAATACCACCACAGAGATCCACACTCACCAAATTAGGGAATCGCAGAGAGAGGGGAACACTTGCACGCTTAGCCTTCCGTCATGCGTCAGTCTGCAATTGCACCAAAAGCTTGGTTAATATTTCGTCTCGTTATGTTCTCTTCTTTCAGAATTCTCATGAATAAATGCTATACAAATCGATGAAAACAGGTAAGAATCAAATCATCAAAAATCATTCAGAAAAGTATCAATCAAAACCAAACGACAAAACCAGCATCAAAATATTCAGAGAAAACTCTTGGACGCATTTCAAGAGAAACCAATCCATTAGTTGGAAAGGTTCTTATGCACTTTTTCGTGATCGATTCGGTGCCGACGGTAAATTTTCCCAATACTCGGTTACGACCGAGTTAGCCAAGCCACAAGTCTTACATAGTGAACCGCTAGGAGCGGGGCACTACATCATGTGCCGGACCGGGCTTAAAATTTTCATCCATAGTTCGGCCCGGCCCGGCTTGCTACATTTCATGGGTTTAAGAGGCCCGGCCCGGCCCACTCAAATTCGTGCCGGACCCGGCCAGCCCGGCCCACTTGACAGCTCTAAGTACATATAGCATCACTAACTCTAACTAACTCTAAGTACTCGGTTGTGTCAATTGTGGCGACATGATAAAGTCTTTCCCGAAAAGTGAACGATAGCAGTATTGTTGCCGTTAAAATTGCTCTAACACCAGTTTCAGCATTGTTATATATACTATCTTCTCGTTGGGATGAACGTTTAAGATTAGTGAGTTTGGTGGTGATGTAAAAAAATAACAATTCTATAGTGTGTTAGACCTATATCGAATAATAAACAATAAAAAGTTGAGATATTGATTGTTGGACTAGTTCTGGACTGATATAAGAGAATTTTACTTAAGCTAAATATCTACACGATGGATCAACTCTGCCAACGAATCCCTAATTAAGATCCAATTTCTGTATGTTTTGCAACTACAATGATCCTAACAAGCTGACTTGGTGACTTGCACCCTCACAACATCGTTACATCGCCTATTGTCCCGTTGTTGCATGTTGCAACTTCCTTGGTGTGATAATTTATTAAAGTCAGCATACTGCATGCATGCACTGAAACTTTAAGATGTGAAATATTTATATTGTGTCACGACCCGCACCCACTGTAAGGGTACGAGTACGTAACAGCGCCCAGCCTACGCCGCAGTGTCGGCGGTAGAACGCTGTTCTAAGTCTCTAACTAACCATCAACTCATGCAGTATATAATGTACTCATCATGATCAACTCCGAACGGAGGACAAGTATAAGATATGGTGTAACTCAATCACAGTCTAAGCACGATAAGATAACACAGAATATAACTAAGAAATTGAAGACAACAAACTACTGAAATAATATCAACATCTGAATAATCTCAAATACATCTCAAGTCTCAAATCTCTATATACAACTCCAGATCTAAACAGGAAAACTAAAACAAGACAGACTAACTAAATTCCCGATCACTCCTGAGTGTCGGGGCCATAGGTAGCTAAGCCATCTCCTCAGTAAAATGTAGGGCATGTGTCCTCAGGGCAATCATCTGTAAAATTTTCAACAGGTCCAGTCAGGACAGGAACGAGTACATCTCATCTAGAAAACCCAAGTAAATGACAGAGAACTATAAAGCAGTTATAGACAGTTGTATTGATAAAAATGGCAGTTTATATTCAGGTGATGGTAAGAAAGATAGATAAAGTGCAAGGAAAGTAAATACTAAACAAGAGAAGAATCATAGCAATGAAGACTGTAAAATAGAACTAGCTGAACCAGGGTAATAAGATATAAAGTCCAGACAACAATGTAGACCAGTGTAACTCCAATGTAAGTCCAGTACAAGATGAATCTAATACAAGATGAATCCAGTAAGGGACGATTCCAGTTATAGTGAACAATGATTCCAGGGTGAGTCCAGCCTATACTCTAGCAGTGTATTTTAAAATACCGAGATCGACATGTAAACGGCTATGGGTAATCCGGCACATCACACACCTGGCCGGGTGTGAGATGGCTATCATTCCAGTATGATTCCAGCAAAGGGTGATTCCAGAAATGGGGTATGTCTACATGTCTTACTCTAGTATTTCCCCTCCCAGCAAGTGAATCCAGAATTTTGACATAATAATTCAAGATGAGTCCAGCCAAGTACAATGATACCAGTAAATGATTCTGGGGTGATTCCAGTAAATGATTCCAGTAATAGAAGCCGGAAATGATGATACCAGTAATAGAGGCCAGAAAATAAATGTGTGTCGTATACATGAATCCAGAAATAACAGTACGTGTTTGTAACAGAGAATCACATACAACTGACTAGAACTGAAATACATTAATTGACAAATAAATGAGAGAACTATCAGAGAATGTACTCGCCTGATACTCTGACAAGAGTAGTATAATATCAGATGCCTGCACCAGAGTCACAATGTCCTAAACAGAGTAATATGGGTCATGATATGTAAAATACAAGAGAATTGAAAGCTACAATACAAACTACATGATTTCTAAGCCAATCTAGGTCAAATTCAACTCTAAGTCAAACCTGGTCAAACCAAATCAACAATAAGGCTATCTTGGTCAACTGGTCAATCTTAGACTAGCAAGGTTCAATTGGTCATATTTAGGCCTTAATGTTGACTTTGGTCAACAGTCCAATATTGGTCAACTCTAAAGTAAGCTAATCTCCTATAATAACCATTTTCTACTCTAAGCTGTATAGCCTATTCCTTACCCATACTATCTAACCCTCCATATCTAACCACACATATGCATATTGCCATAACCTATAATCCAAGGCAATATGCAAAAACCTATAATCCAAGACAATACATCATGCATACATATAACTCCTATAGACAATACATATTCACATATATATAGGGAAATTACACTATCTAATATCCCATAACCCATAACCCCATCCTACTACATTCCTTTACAAGCACACATACACTAGACACTCTAGTCACACACTCAAGCTCTAAACTCACACACACAAAGGCTTATAGGTTCACACACACATATATATACACCTATGGGTCAAACATGGGCTGATTTGGGAGTGAGCAAGGACTGGTTTTGGACATCAAAAGGGGACAGCCATGGGCTAACTAATGAGGTATAAAAATGGACATGTTAGGACAGGTTTGTGGGCTTGTAGGGCTGTGTTTTGGGATGTGTATGGAACTGAATTTAGGGATACAATGGACAGGCAGAGGACAGCCATGGAACTGTCATATAGCTGGGTTTAGAGGCTGTCACATAGGAACTATGGTATGCTACAATATGGGGCTGAAAGCTTGACTGAACAATCTAGGAATTATAGGACTGCACAACCCAAAACATTACATGATGCAGGACATTGTGCAGTGGCTAATTTGATCAAGTGCCCAGTTTTCAATGAGTTCAACCAAAAGACAGTTCAAAAATCAGTAATAGTTCACAGGGTTAAGGAAGGAAACAGTTCCAGATTTGTGTGTGACTTAGGAGGATGCAGTGAACAAGGTAATGTAAGAAGGGCAATGCTCAATACAGGACATGGCAACATGCCTGTACACCCTCCAAAAGAGGCAGGACATGCAAGTAGGGATCAATGTGTGTGTGGACAGCTACTAGGCTAGCAATGGGGCTGAATCATCAAGGAATAGACTGAAATATTTGTGAATCTACATTGAATCATCACAGTTAACATACATAGTTTACCAACCAATGCAACAACTCAATTATCTGAGAACTAAACCTTCTTAACCAAACTGGAAACCAGGAAATAGGGTCTGAACAATGTTAGGATACTGCCCTCACACAACCAACAAAATCATACCTAGATATCCATATATCCCCTCCTAAATCACTCATACACATAACACTCAACCAATCCTAATGATTATACAACAACCTACAACTGAACACAAAGCTCAGTATCACACTAGGGTGAGGACAGGCCAGCCAAGAACAAGGCAACCTGCTGCTGCTGCCAAGCATTTGCAAGCCAAAACAGGGCATGCCTGCTGCTGCTATACAATGTTACTGAACTGCCAATACAGCAGCTGAATGCAGGCCAAACATATGAAATGAAGTTCCTGCATATGCCCCTACTGCCACTGACACCTACCTAATCATCGGGCCAACATCAACTAACTGAAACTTGAAACAATAAATCCTACAGAAATGATGTGAAGAGAAGGGTCTGCACATATAAAATGGTGACCTGGTGAAGGCAATACAAGGGAAATACACAATAGTGCAAGGCAATAAAGTGTATGTGAAAACAATGATGTGTATAAGGTATCATATGAGAAATGGCACACAACTGATCTCAGGAACTCAAAGAGCAGTGAATGCATTATGCAAGGTATGCAATATGCAGTAATTTAGGTTGGGTATCTGAACATGAATGGGCAGGAAATGACACATACAGTGAATGAAGGTAGGCAGTGAGCTATATATGTGTGTGAGAGCATTTTGTATACTGCCAATGTGTCAAAAGGTGAATATGAGCATAGTAGTGTCAATACATGGTGTCCCAGTGTGTCCAAGTGTCAAGAACATAAGTGCATCAGTTGACAGTTAAAATAATGTATCAGCAACCCACTTCGAAATCCAATTTCAATATCAAACTTTAAATTAAAATGGGAAGAATTTGTGTTCAGTCATAGACAAATATCTCACGTGTCCAGTGGTGTCTAAATGTGTCCAAAAATTAGGGCACGAAGTGTCCAATTTCGAAGTGGGACAAAATCAGTAAATGGCAGTGAAGACTGCCTCGTGCTTGCGTGTCGAGTCTTTGTGGACTCGACACAGAGCTCGATGTGACCCGTGCTCGTGCACAGTCCTAGAGGGTACATAGGGGTACGTGTGTGTCACCCTGAAATAGGCCAACGTGTCGCCGTGTCCAAGAAAACCGTGCGAATCAGATGCACTTCCTGCGTGCGTGCACGACAGGCATCGGCCCGTGCGAGTGAGATTTCTCACATATCACTCGATGGGTTGGCCTCAAAATTGGTGTGCGTGCTGTCAATGATTGCCCGCACGTGTCGACCAAAACTCGTGCCATAAAAATCTGTGTCGTATCCTACAGGACACTCGGGCAGCAGGGGAGCACAGTACTCCCCTGTGCAGTGTCCAATAGCACGTTCGTGTCCGATTTTGGACACGAACAGGTGTCCAACTCATGCTCAGTCATATATATAATTAATCCCCATATATAGGGCTTCACAACCATGTAATTTGTTTTGAAAAATAACAACATTTATTTCATTCAAGCATTTCATCAAACACCTAGGAGACACTATGATACGTGTCCGATACGGACACCAAACGGACACAAATTCCACCCAAATTTCGGGGACACCTAGGGGACTCCTAGATCTAGCCCTATATGCAAAGAAAACTGAAGTTTAAATCAATTTAAGGGATTTTACCTATGTGTGCAAAAAGCTTGGAAAAGCTTCAAATGGGGGATTCTTCCTCTTGATGCCCAAAGCTCCAAATTGTCCCAAAGCTGGGATTAAATCCCAAAATCAGAAAGTAGAAGAGTATTAGGTTCTAATGCAAGAAACTAGGATTAAAAAGGAATTAAAATAAATTTATGGGGATTTTTGGAAGAGGGACAATACCTTTTCTTTTCTCCAAGTGTTGGAATGATAAAAAGGAGGCAACCCTAGTGAATAAGTGTTTAAATAGGGTGGGGATCCCTATGTGGCTGGTTACTTAGGGTTTGGTTAGGGTTAGGGCTTCTAGTTATGGGCCATGGGCCAAGTCAAGATCAAAATAAATCATTTAGCCATAAGTCATTTCATGAAACCATAAATCATGACTTAAATGCACTAAACCAAATCCCTTCATTCTAAAATTAGTTTCTAATGACTAAATGTAGGTTAACCTAAGTTAGACTAGGGTCACCATGGCTAGGGTTAGCTTCTAGGCTAGCTAACTAGGTCTCAACAAGTCAAGTCAACCAAAAATTCACCAATTCCACAAATCACCAAATAAATCAAATAAGTCAAAATGACCAAAATACCCCTAGGCTAAAAATGATAATAAATCATCCTAATGATGTGGTTAGGCTCTAGGTCAAGCAGTCACTAGGGTTTCACTAGCAGCACACCAAAATCACAAGTCATGACTTAAAACAGTTTTAAACAGTTTAAAAATTATTAAAAATTACCAAAAATTATAATGTGAAATAAATATCAATGAATAATAATTAGAATTACAAAATTTCAAAAATACCCTCATCTGGAAAACTAGGTGTTACAATCCTACCCACCTTATAAAAATTTTGTCCTCGAAATTAAGATGATCGCACCTTGCCTAGGTCAAACCCCCAAGCAATGAAAGTCGAAGCAATACAATCCTACTGGTCGTGATTCCACAGTCTCGAACAGGGTAGCTATACTATCTTGCAATCACAAGCAATATCCTGGCAGGTACTAAGGGAAATCACACATGGAAGTGAAGAAGAAGAACAAGAAGGTCAAACCTGCTAATCCATCACCTGCGATGTCAGTCTCCTCGGCTGCCATCGCAAAAGCTTCACCCCTCTGGTGCTGAGCTACAGGTGGCCTAGCCCCCTCAAAAGGAGATGCAATGGGACAATCTATCTTCTGGTGGGCAGCTGACCCACAGAAATAGTAAACCTTCAACCTCTTCCTGTACTGCTCCCAGATGTGTTCCGGCTTCTTACAATAGGAACAATTGATCGCCTTCGGGTCCTGACCCCGATACTGATGCTGCACCTGCTGAACTCCCACTGGTGCCTACGTCTGCTGAGTCTGCACATGAGGCCTCTTGGCCTGGCCTCCGCTGCTGCTGGTACCGTGAGCGTCCCGTCCCCTCTTGAGCCTCAGCTCAAGATCATCCTCAGCCAGTAAAGCTCCCGTCAAAATCTCCTCGAAAGTGGCATCCCTGTTGCCCTTGGTCAAGGACTTGACTTTCTTGACCAGACCCTTCCGGAACCTCTGGGCCTTCGCCGCCTCGCTCAAGCCCACTACGAATCTGCTGAGGCGGCCAAACTCTCCAGCGTACTCCTCTACTGACAGGCTCTCCTGTACTAGGCTCTCGAACTGCGACTCCAAGGCTCTGAGAGCTGAATCTGGAAAGAACTTCTTCTTGAAGAAGCCCCTAAACTCCTCCCAAGTCTGTCCAGCTACCCCCACCTGGGGTCTGACTGATACCAGGTGCGTGCAAGATCTCGCATCCGGCTAGCTGCTGCCTCTATCTGGAGATCTGCCGGTATCCGGGCCAGGCGAAAGATCTCCTCTATATGCTCGATCCACTCGTCAGTATATAAAATCCCCTCTGTCCCCAGGAAGTCTCTGGGGCTCATCTTCTGGAACTGCTCTATCCCCGGTGTCCTCGGCTGCTGGATCACTGGTCGAGCTGCGACCGTCGTAAGGGCCAACTCCATGCTCCTGTCCTGTTGGGTTTGCTGCTGGTCCATAAACTGCTGGAAATAAGCGAACATCTGTGCCGCATCCACGTGTCCTGTAGGCGGCGGCTGCTAGAACTGCATCTCTGGGATGACTAGGTCCTGCCCCCGAGCTGGTGAAGGCATACCCCTAGCTGCTGCTGCTGAAGTCTCAATATGAGCAGAGGTGGCAGGAGCTGCAGCCTCCTGACCCTGCTGAACTGGCTGAGAGGTGGCAGTCCCCTCTGTAGCAACTGCTGCACCAGAGCGATGTGATCGGGTCTCCACCATCCTGAAGACAGATCGAACAAGGAAGTCAATACTGAGCAGGAATCGATATATCAAAGGAGGACAGTTATTTCAAAGAAGGCAAATCAGTACGATATGTAGATGGCACGACTTAAAGCAGAATTTTTCGTAACTGTGATTGAGTGCCTCTCCGGTAAAGCCTATCTCTCAGTCCTATCGCAGGCTCGCAGCAGTACAACTAAGTCGCCGTACTACCACGATATCGTACTAATGCGACTCTCGACCTACATGGGCCACCACTAAAAACGTGTCACGACCCGCACCCACTGTGAGGGTACGAGTACGTAACAGCGCCCAGCCTACACCGCAGTGTCGACGGTAGAACGCTGTTCTAAGTCTCTAACTAACCATCAACTCATGTAGTATATAATATACTCATCATGATCAACTCCGAACGGAAGACAAGTATAAGATATGGTGTAACTCAATCACAGTCTAAGCACGATAAGATAACACAGAATATAACTAAGAAATTGAAGACAACAAACTACTGAAATAATATCAACATCTGAATAATCTCAAATACATCTCAAGTCTCAAATCTCTATATACAACTCCAGATCTAAACAGGAAAACTAAAACAAGACAGACTAACTAAACTCCTGATCACTCCTGAGTGTCGGGGCCATAGGTAGCTAAGCCATCTCCTCAGTAAAATGTAGGGCATGTATCCTCAGGGCAATCATCTGTAAAATTTTTAACAGGTCCAGAGGAACGAGTACATCTCATCTAGAAAATCCAAGTAAATGACAGAGAACTATAAAGCAGTTATAGACAGTTGTATTGATGAAAATGGCAGTTTATATTCAGGTGATGGTAAGAAAGACAGATAAAGTGCAAGGAAAGTAAATACTAAACAAGAGAAGAATCATAGCAATGAAGACTGTAAAATAGAACTAGCTGAACCAGGGTAATATGATATAAAGTCCAGATAATAATATAGACCAGTGTAACTCCAATGTAAGTCCAGTACAAGATAAATCTAATACAAGATGAATCCAGTAAGGGACGATTCCAGTTATAGTGATCAATGATTCCAGGGTGAGTCCAGCCTATACTCTAGCAGTGTGTTTTAAAATACCGAGATCGACATGTAAACGGCTATGGGTAATCCGGAACATCACACACCTGGCCGGGTGTGAGATGGCTATCATTCCAGTATGATTCCAGCAAAAGGCGATTCCAGAAATGGGGTATGTCTACATGTCTTACTCTAGTATTTGCCCTTCCAGCAAGTGAATCCAGAATTTCGACACAATAATTCAAGATGAGTCCAGCCAAGTACAATGATACCAGTAAATGATTCTGGGGTGATTCCAGTAAATGATTCCAGTAATAGAAGCCAAAAATGATGATACCAGTAATAGAGGCCAGAAAATAAATGTGTGTCGTATACATGAATCCAGAAATAACAGTACGTATTTGTAACAGAGAATCACATACAACTGACTAGAACTAAAATACAGTAATTGACAAATAAATGAGAGAACTATCAGAGAATGTACTCGCCTGATACTCTGACAAGAGTAGTGTAATATCAGATGCCTGCACCAGAGTCACAATGTCCTAAACAGAGTAATATGGGTCATGATATGTAAAATACAAGAGAATTGAAAGCTACAATGCAAACTACATGATTTCTAAGCCAATCTAGGTCAAATTCAACTCTAAGTCAAACCTGGTCAAACCAAGTCAACAATAAGGCTATCTTGGTCAACTGGTCAATCTTAGGCTAGCAAGGTTCAATTGGTCATATTTAGGCCTTAATGTTGACTTTGGTCAACAGTCCAATATTGGTCAACTCTAAAGTAAGCTAATCTCCTATAATAACTATTTTCTACTCTAAGATGTATAGCCTATTCCTTACCCATACAATCTAACCCTCCATATCTAACCACACATATGCATATTGCCATAACCTATAATCCAAGGCAATATGCAAAAACCTATAATCCAAGACAATACATCATGCATACATATAACTCCTATAGGCAATACATATTCACATATATATAGGGAAATTACACTATCTAATATCCCA
The DNA here is from genome assembly GCA_029216955.1 of Iris pallida. Lineage (NCBI taxonomy): Eukaryota > Viridiplantae > Streptophyta > Magnoliopsida > Asparagales > Iridaceae > Iris > Iris pallida. Next base: position 15,070,739 of record JANAVB010044419.1, read on the forward strand.
TAACCCATAACCCCATCCTACTACATTCCTTTACAAGCACACATACACTAGACACTCTAGTCACACACTCAAGCTCTAAACTCACACACACAAAGGCTTATAGGTTCACACACATATATATATACACCTATGGGTCAAACATGGGCTGACTTGGGAGTGAGCAAGGACTAGTTTTGGACATCAAAAGGGGACAGCCATGGGCTAACTAATGAGGTATAAAAATGGACATGTTAGGACAGGTTTGTGGGCTTGTAGGGCTGTGTTTTGGGATGTGTATGGAACTGAATTTAGGGATGCAATGGACAGGCAAAAGACAGCCATGGAACTGTCATATAGCTGGGTTTAGGGGCTGTCACATAGGAACTATGGTATGCTACAATATGGGGCTGAAAGCTTGACTGAACAATCTAGGAATTATAGGACTGCACAACCCAAAACATTACATGATGTAGGACATTGTGCAGTGGCTAATTTGATCAAGTGCCCAGGTTTCAATGAGTTCAACCAAAAGACAGTTCAAAAATCAGTAACAGTTCATAGGGTTAAGGAAGGGAACAGTTCCAGATTTGTGTGTGACTTAGGAGGATGCAGTGAACAAGGTAATGTAAGAAGGGCAATGCTCAATACAGGACATGGCAACATGCCTGTACACCCTCTAAAAGAGGCAGGACATGCAAGTAGGGATCAATGTGTGTGTGGACAGCTACTAGGCTAGCAATGGGCCTGAATCATCAAGGAATGGACTGAAATATTTGTGAATCTACATTGAATCATCACAGTTAATATACATAGTTTACCAACCAATGCAACAACTCAATTATCTGAGAACTAAACCTTCTTAACCAAACTGGAAACCAGGAAATAGGGTCTGAACAATGTTAGGATACTGCCCTCACACAACCAACAAAATCACACCTAGATATCCATGTATCCCCTCCTAAATCACTCATACACATAACACTCAACCAATCCTAATGATTATACAACAACCTACAACTGAACACAAAGTTCAGTATCACACTAGGGTGAGGACAGGCCAGCCAAGAACAAGGCAACCTGCTGCTGCTGCCAAGCATTTGCAAGCCAAAATAGGGCATGCCTGCTGCTGCTATGCAATGTTACTGAACTGCCAATACAGCAGCTGAATGCAGGCCAAACATATGAAATTAAGTTCCTGCCTATGCCCCTACTGCCACTGACACCTACCTAATCATCGGGCTAACATCAACTAACTGAAACTTGAAACAATAAATCCTACAGAAATGATGTGAAGAGAGGGGTCTGCACAAATAAAATGGTGACCTGGTAAAGGCAATACAAGGGAAATACACAACAGTGCAAGGCAATAAAGTGTATGTAAAAACAATGATGTGTATAAGGTATCATATGAGAAATGGCACACAACTGATCTCAGGAACTCAAAGAGCAGTGAATGCATTATGCAAGGTATGCAATATGCAGTAATTTAGGTTGGGTATCTGAACATGAATGGGCAGGAAATGACACATACAGTGAATGAAGGTAGGCAGTGAGCTATACATGTGTGTGAGAGCATTGTGTATACTGCCAATGTGTCAAAGGGTGAATGTAAGCATAGTAGTGTCAATATATGGTGTCCCAGTATGTCCAAGTGTCAAGAAACAAGTGTATCAGTTGACAGTTAAAACAATGTATCAGCAACCCACTTCGAAATCCAATTTCAGTATCAAACTTTAAATTAAAATGGAAAGAATTTGTGTTCAGTCATAGACATATATCTCACGTGTCCAGTGGTGTCTAAATGTGTCCAAAACTTAGGACACGAAGTGTCCAATTTCGAAGTGGGACAAAATCAGTAAATGGCAGTGAAGACTGCCTCGTGCTTGCGTGTCGAGTCGTTGTGGACTCGACACAGAGCTCGATATGACCCGTGCTCGTGCACAGTCCTAGAGGGTACATAGGGGTACGTGTGTGTCACCCTGAAATAGGCCAACGTGTTACCGTGTCCAAGAAAACCGTGCGTATCAGACGCACTTCCTGCGTGCGTGCACGACAGGCATCGGCCCGTGCGAGTGAGATTTCTCACAAATCACTCGATGGGTTGGCCTCAAAATTGGTGTGCGTGCTGTCAGTGATTGCCCGCACGTGTCGACCAAAACTCGTGCCGTGAAAATCCGTGTCGTGTCCTACAGGACACTCGGGCAGCAGGGGAGCACAGTACTCCCCTGTGCAGTGTCCAATAGCACGTTCGTGTCCGATTTTGGACACGAACAGGTGTCCAACTCATGCTCAGTCATATATATAATTAATCCCCATATATAGGGCTTCACAACCATGTAATTTGTTTTGAAAAATAACAACATTCATTTCATTCAAGCATTTCATCAAACACCTAGGAGACACTATGACACGTGTCCGATACAGACACCAAACGGACACGAATTCTACCCAAATTTCGGAGACACCTAGGGGACTCCTAGATCTAGCCCTATATGCAAATAAAACTGAAGTTTAAATCAATTTAAGGGGTTTTACCTATGTGTGCAAAAAGCTTGGAAAAGCTTCAAATGGGAGATTCTTCCTCTTGATGCCCAAATCTCCAAATTGTCCCAAAGCTGGGATTAAATTTCAAAATCAGAAAGTAGAAGAGTATTAGGTTCTAATGCAAGAAACTAGGATTAAAAAGGAATTAAAATGAATTTATGGGGATTTTTGGAAGAGGGACAATACCTTTTCTTTTCTCCAAGTGTTGGAATGATAAAAAGGAGGCAACCCTAGTGAATAAGTGTTTAAATAGGGTGGGGATCCCTATGTGACTGGCTACTTAGGGTTTGGTTAGGGTTAGGGCTTCTAGTTATGGGCCATGGGCCAAGTCATGATCAAAATAAATCATTTAGCCATAAGTCATTTCATGAAACCATAAATCATGACTTAAATGCACTAAACCAAATCCCCTCATTCTAAAATTAGTTCTAATGACTAAATGTAGGTTAACCTAAGTTAGACTAGGGTCACCATGGCTAGGGTTAGCTTCTAGGCTAGCTCACTAGGTCTCAACAAGTCAAGTCAACCAAAAATTCACCAATTCCACAAATCACCAAATAAATCAAATAAGTCAAAATGACCAAAATATCCCTAGGCTAAAAATGATAATAAATCATCCTAATGATGTGGTTAGGATCTAGGTCAAGCAGTCACTAGGGTTTCACTAGCAGCACACCAAAATCACAAGTCATGACTTAAAACAGTTTTAAACAGTTTAAAAATTATTAAAAATTACCAAAAATTATAATGTGAAATAAATATTAATGAATAATAATTAGAATTACAAAATTTCAAAAATACTCTCATCTGGAAAACTGGGTGTTACATATTTTATTATTATAAAATATATGTTTTATATTCAAATCTGACTTTGATCTAATAGCATGCTAGACAAAATTTAAATGTGACAAGTAGGAGTGAAATTATTTTAGAGTTATTTGTATTCATCCCTCAATTGCTAATTATATTTCCATTTTTTCCTTTATTTTTATTTTAATTAGTGTTACCCTCCCAATCTTCGGATAAAATGCAAACAAACCCTCAATTGATTTACGTTTTTGCATTTAAAGGCCTCTTGTTTAAATAAAAAAATCTCACATTTTCATTTTTGTTCTGTTTGCACCCTGTCGTTAACAGTCGGTAAAATACGTCTAAAAATACGATTTTACCCCCCTCCACTCTCTTCCCCCTCTCTCTCCCGTGGTGGGGGCGGGTCAAGCGGGGCTGACGAGAGAAGAGGGGAGGGTGGCCGCCCAACGGAGGGAGGAGGGGGCGGGTCGAGCTAGGGGTGAGCATTCGGTTAATTCGGTTCAAACCGAATAACTGAAAATCAAATTGAACCGAAAATCGAATAAATAAAATCGAACTGAATTGGCCCATACCGAATCAAACCGAACCGAATTAAATAGATTCGGTTTTCAATTTACTCAATTTTTCGGTTTATTTGCACTTTTTTTTAATATATAGTAATTAAATATACCTAAGTTTATATATATATATATATATATATATATATATATATATATATATATATATATATATATAAACTAAATTTTCTTAATCGATTTTCGGTTTTGAACCGAAACCGAAATCCAAAACCGAAACCGAATAAGAAAATTTAGTATTTTTAAAACTGAAACCAAACCAAATTTTCTTAAACCGAACCGAATATCTTATTCGGTTTGGTTCGCCTCAATTTTCGGTCTAAAATCGAATAATGCTCACCCCTAGATCGAGCATGATCGGCCAACAGAGGGAGGAGGGGTGTGTCGAGCATGGCCGGCCAGCAGAGGGGGGCCGGCCAGCGGAGGAAGGAGGGGGGTCGGGGGGGCTGGCCAGCAGAGGGAGCATGGGGGCGGGTCAAGGGGGCCGGCCAGCGGAGGGAGGAGAGGGGGGCGACAGGCGGAGGGAGGAGGGGGCTGGCTATCGCTGGTAGGAAAGGAAGGGCATTTTGGATTTTATTTTTATTTTTTTAAAAATCATTAACGGTCATTTCTAATGGCATGGCTTTAAATTGAGCAAAAATTAAAATATGAGAATTTTTTTTAACAAGGGATCTTTAAATGAAAAAAAATTCAAATCTAAGGAGGATTTATTTGCACTTTACCCAAAGGATTGGGGGATAACACTAATTAAATTAAAAATGGGAGAAAAAAAGTAGAGATATGATTAGCAATTTTGGGGGGAGGTTTAAATACAAATAACTCATAATTTTAACATTTTTGGAAGAAAAAAGATGTTGGTTGGTTCGTATAGTAGGCATGTACTTGAACAGGCCACATCCTTCCGGCTGCTGCCTCTTCTCCTGCTCCGTTGCAGTCTCTCTTCCCTCCTCCAACTCCATCCTCCGGCCTTGTCGAACCCTTCGTCGGCTTGTGTGAGTACTAAATGAGTATTGTACGGGCCATATAGTCATGGGCGGATCCAAGTAGAGGGTGGGGTGGGCTTGAGCCCACCCCAAAAAACCAAAAAAAAAATCCTTCTTTGTTCTATATAATATTTTTTTTGATTTTTTTTGTGGGAGTTAGCTTGCATCCAGTCCACCCTAAGCTGCTCTAGCCCACCCTAGTATTCATTTTTGGATCCGCCACTGCATATAATCCGATTATTTTTAGAATTATAGAGGTATCGTGTAAAGGTTCCTCGATAGTAGGAACTAATAACCACAATATAAATTAGATATGATAATTATTGCGTTATAAAAACATTGTAAAATACAATTTATGTAGGTGCTTCCGTCGACATTCCACAATATCTCCTTGGAGTTAAACTCGGAATACAATAAAGGAAAATTATGAAATGCCCAAAAAACGAAAAAAATTTATGAAAAACCCACCGCTCAATAATATTTCATCGCGTTCCCAGAATTAGCAAAAGATATATAAAGAGGGTTCCGAATGACCGTTTTGCCCTTCCTTCTAATTTATTAAAAACCCACGAAACTACTCTTAAAAAAATATTTCGATATTTCATCTTCTTCCATACGCTGATCACTTTCGAATCTAGATTTTCTCCTAAAAAAATTTCAAAAATTCATCGAAAAATTTCGGAAAGGCCGAGACAAACGGCAAGACAAACGGCAAAAGTGCTAAAACGAAGGTCCAAACATCAATTTTTTGCGATTCTAAAATTTTGGAAGACCGTCTAACGGAGAAGCGGTTAATCTCAGGCTCCTCGAAGATACGCTCATTTTACGACAAACCGGACCTCGTTTCGACCTCCCAGTCAAAAGTTATGACCCTCTAAAGTTTCAACTGACCATAAAATGCAGAAGAATGGCCATTCTTCGTGTTAGAACACGAAAAATGTTAATTTTAACACAGAGAATGGCAATTCTCTGTGTTAGTAACACGGAGAATGGCATTCTCCGTCTTAATCTACACGGAGAATGGCCATTCTCCGTCTTAATTTACACGGAGAATGGTCATTCTCCGTGTAATTTAGCACGGAGAATTGTCATTCCAGTGTTAAAACGCAGGAGAATGGCCATTCTCCGTGTTTGAAACACGGAGAATGTCATTTTCCGTGTTAAATAAAACGGAGAATGGCATTCTCCATGTTAAATAAAATAGAGAATGCTCATTCTTCGTGTAATTTAGCACGGAGAATGGTCATTCCAGTGTTAAAACGCAGGAGAATGACCATTCTCCGTGTTAAATAAAACGGAGAATGGCATTCTCCGTGTTAATTTACACGAAGAATAGCATTCTCCGTGTTAATTTACACGGAGAATGGTCATTCTCAGTATTAAAACGTAGGTGAATGATCATTCTCCGTGTAATTTAGTACGGAGAATGGCATTCTCCGTTCTAAATTACACTTCTCCGTGCTAAATGACACGAAGAATGGTCATTCTCCATGTAATTTAGCACGGAGAATGGTCATTCAAATGTTAAAACACAGGAAAATGGCAACACGGAGAATGCAATTCTCCGTATTAGTAACACGGAAAATAGCATTCAACACGAAGAATGGCATTCTCCGTGTTAATTTACACGGAGAATAGCATTCTCCTTGTTAAAATGCAGGAGAATGACTCATGTTCTTCATGTTATATCGACGGAGAACAGTTGACAGAAACCTAATTTTTTATTTTTTATTTTTGTGGAAAGAAATTTGACATGAATAAAGATTCAAGAGTTTTCGTTCTTCTTTCAAAACGATGCTAACTCTTATGGAAAAGAAGAAGATCTTTTCTCCATAATTAAACTAATTGTCGGAAAAGAAGAAGAAGAAGAAGAAGAAGAAGAAGAAGAAGAAGAGCGATGATCGGAGTTCGACTTAAAAAAACACGGTGAACTACGAACGATCTTTGCGATCTCTGCTGAAGATGAGAGCAATGGAATTCAGATCTCTCGTGAAGAAGAAGAAGACGACGGGAATCGCAATCTAAATCTGAGTTTGTGCGGAGGGATAGTAATGGTATTAATTTTTGTAAATACAAAACATCTAAAGGGAATCTTGAAATACTTAACGTGGAAATATATAATTTTGGACATTTTATAAAACCCATCATGCGGATGGATTTTCATAAAAACCAATCCCAAAATTGAATTTCTCAACAATTTACAGAATATAATAATACATCCTTGTACCTTCCTTCAATTAAATTACGTATATAGAATAATTACAGAGAATTGGAGTAGGTAGCAGGCTTCTATCTAATGATTGGCTTAACTGAATAAAACCTGAAAAATCTAATGAATATATTTCTGGTCAAGTAACCAACTCTCTCCCCATCTTCTAAGTAAGACTAGAGCCACTACCACGCTCTATCATGTCTGCTCTAGCAAGAGAGTGTATAAGCACTGACACTGAGTACGTGTAAAGTGATCCCAGCTTAATTACTCCAGAATTTATATGCCATCTTCTAAATAAATTATTCAGAGCAAAGAACCCATGTAATGGCTCAGTGAACGGATGTTTGCAAGTAAAGAACGATGTTAACGTTGGAGATAGTGCCTTCGACAAAAATGACACTGCCTGACGAGCACTAAGCAATAGATGACTATATTAAACACAATTATCTTTGTTTCAAGATGATACTAACCTAACAACATTTAATCTTCACATATATCTGCCACCAATTTAATTAGTAACAGAATTAAATTGCTTCTTTTCTGGTTAGAACCAACAATATCTGTTCCATCTCAGTCACTTAAACTAAAGATGATTGAATATATATATATATATATGTGTGTGTGTGTATGTTTTGGAGAATGATATTTAACCCTAGTAAGAAATTAAATTGGGGATATGTGGTACAAGCCTTGCCGGACGGATGTGAATATACGTGTCGAGTGTGGGTCTTCGGATAGAATGTGGACCTTTGGGTCAAGATTGTATGCCTTCAGGTTGAGTTGTAAGGTCTTTCGCGTGGGACTTTTCACATGAATGCTCCGCGTGGATGTTGCGTGTGGGCACTCCGTGCTGAAATGATGCACATTAGTACTTTGCATGGTAATGCTGAGTTGTGTGCGTAAATGACTGTTCGTTGCTGCTATAGCATAATTATTATTTAGTGGGAGTTATTGTTGTAATTGTCCACTTAATGTGAAGTTATTCTCCAAAAATAATGCAAAGTATGGGTAGTGGAATGCTTAGGGGGTCTAATTTTCCTATATATTCACAAGTCATTCTCTTATGGGAGATTGAACATAAGTGTGAGGAACCTTAGCAGCAACGATTACGAGCAAACAAAGTGTTGTCAGTCCAAGGATTTCAACTTCAGTCCATTAATTCTAGAGTGATAAGTGAGCATTCTAGAAGTTCGTGCTTCATAATTTCCTAGTTCCTATAAGACATATTAACGGAATATGGTTGACTCTTATTTTGAGCAACAGTGATCGTTATCACCCCCAACGAGCTTTCTTCTCAAGAGTCCTTTCACTACTAAAATATGCTAAAATAGCGACGGCAGAAAAAGCCGTCGCTGATAATTGCCTATAGCAACTCCTTGTGCTACACGTCGTTGTCCGTCGCTTAGTAGCGACGTTCAGCGACGTAGAAGATTTTAAGTCGCTGACGGGCGACGTTTTGCGACGTACGTCCCTTTTACGTCGCTGTATTGCGACGTTTAGTGACGTATAATATATACGTCGCTGTCTTATTTCATATAGGGTTCCTTGCCCGATCGAAATCACAAAATTTTCACCCAAAATTTTTCTTTCCGATCTCCCCTCTTCCCCCGGCGAACCCTCCCCTCCGGCGACCCCTCCCTCCGGCGACACCCTCCCCTTCTCCCCCCGGTGACCCCGCTCGCCCGCTGACCCCTCCCTTCGGCGACCACCCTCCCTCCTCCGACGAAGGAGCCTTCCTCGCCGCCTTCCTCCTCCGACGAAGCCACCCTCCTCGCCGCCTCCATCCTCCGACGAAGCCAGCCTCCTCAGGTAAACCCTAGCCCTAGCTATCTAGACACAGACATGGACATGAGAACCCTAACCCTAGCTGGGGTGGTCTTTCTGTCGAGGAGGGAGAGATGGGTGGGGGTGGGTGCAGGGGGGTGGGGGGGTCTTACTGTTGAGGGGTGGATGGAGGGGTGGGGGTACCCGAGGGGAGCAGGGATAGGGGGGAGGGGGGCAGGGTTGGGGTGGGTGCATGGGTAGGGGGAGGGGGGGCAGGAGAGGGGGGAGGGGGCAGGGAAGGGTTGGGGTGGGTGCAGGGGTAGGGGGAGGGGGGACAGGGGGGGAGGGGGGGGCAGGGGAGGGTTGGGGTGGGTGCAGGGGTAAGAGGAGAGGGCAGGGGAGGGGGGAGGGGGGGCAGAGGAGGGTTGGGGTGGGTGCAGGGGTAGGGGGAGGGGGCAGGGGAGGGTGCAGGGGTGGGTGCAGGGGTCTTGCTCTCTAGGGGGGGCAGAGGAGGGGGGTCTTGCTGTCGAGGAGGGTATGAGGGAAGGGGCAGGGGTGGGTGGGTGCAGGGGTAGGGGGGAGGGGGCATGGGTAGGTGGGTGCAGGGGTAGGGGGGAGGGGGCAGGGGACAAGACACAGGACACAGACACACACAATACATACATATATACCTATATATATAAATACACATATCTACATATATACATGTATATCTATTCTCACACACTTACATACACACACACAAATACATATATAAATATATATATATATATACAATGTATATACACCAAGGTTCACAATATCGGTATCGGAATCGGTATCGGACTATTCCTATAAGTATTGGTATCGACGATATCGGTAGTATCGGCAGTATCGTATCGGAGTATCGGACTTTGGTATCGGAAAACAAATAATTATTAATAAATTATTTACATTTAAAAATATATATTTTATACATTTGGTAGTTTTGAAATTATATGAAATAGTAGTCACCCTTACCGATTGGTTTTGTCGAATTGACCGGAACAAAGACCCCCAATGTCGGTATCGGTCAATATTTGGTATCGGTCGGTATCAGATCGGAACATGCCAAACCGTATCGGTATCGGCCGTATCGGATCGGTATCGGCCGGTACTTTAAACCATGTATATACCATGGTTTTGCCTTTTAGTTGCAGGAATATGAGAGTTATTAGATGTTAAAGTAGGATATTAATTAATTAGTTATGATAGAGAGTTTGAGATAGATAGTTCATGTGAATGTTAGGTAGTAGTGTACAGTTCATGATTAGCATTGTTTAGATATTAGTTTCAGTTAAAGGGTTAGTTTAGATTAGGATATTAGTTTATGTTAGAAGGAACTGCCTGCAACTGCGTCGTAGCTGCAGGAATATGAGAGTTATTAGATGTTAAAGTAGGATATTAATTTATTATTAGGATAGAGATTTATTAGTTATTTTTATAAACCGTGATATGTTAAATGCCTGCAGCTGCATCGTAGCTCAGGGATATGACTGAGAGGGTGACATTGTTGTCGTATTAAGGGTCTTTGAGGAGGTAACATGTTGTGAAAGATATATCCTTATAGTTCTCCTACGTAATGTTAAAGAAAATCTGTAGGAGAACTATATATAAGGATATATTTTTTTGCAACATGTCATCTTGTCAAAGACCCTTAATGTACCAACCATGTTACCGCGGTATTGGTATTGGGATACCAATAGCGATAAGGTAAAGGGTACCAATAGCGATAAGGTAAAGGGAGGTACCAACTTAGGGTATTAGTATTGGGATACCAATAGTGATAAGGTAAAGGGTACCAATAGCGATAAGGTAAAGGGTACCAACTTAAGGTATTGGTATTGGGATAACAATAGCGATAAGGTAAAGGGTACCTTGGTTGGTAATGACTATAAATAGGATATTTGACTTAGATTTGACCTTGTTTGACCAAGGTTGACTATTTTGACTGAAAGTCAAAGTAGAGTCAACATCTGACCTAGATTGGACTAAGAGTTGACAAAGTCTACTGTAGGTCAACCCTTGACCTAGTTTGACCTTGTTTGACGTTGTTTGACTTAGCTTGACCTTGTTTGACTTTGTTTGACTTAGTACAACCTAGTTTGACCTAGATTGTATATTATTGTTATTAGTAACTGTTCGCTACTAATGTGTGTCCCATAATAAGACATAATATACGAATTTGTGCCTGTTGGATAATGTGTGTCCATCTTTGCAGAATTATTTCCAAATGGATCTGAATTACTACTTGTGGAATCGTTCATAGATGTACAATCGTCATCCTGATGATATGTGTGATGTGCGGGATGAATACATAGCGGGAGTAGAGCAGTTCCTGCAGTTTGCTAAGGCGTTCCCTCAGTACATGGACGGCACCAAAATTAAGTGTCCGTGTGTGAAATGTCATAACGTGAAATATTATCCAGAAGTGGAAGTGACATATCATTTGTACTCGAGGGGTTTCACACCTAATTACTATCAGTGGACCGCACACGGAGAACTTGTGTCTTTAGCATCAAAACCGGAGCCTTATGTTGAGCGTATATGCATGCGGGACCTAATTTTGTTTCAGATAATCATGCATACGATGACGGGTGCGTGAACATGGTTTTCGACGCTGCGGGGCCTAGTTTCGTTCATGATGCACCTGAGGAGGCACCGAACGCCGATGCTGCACAGTTCATGGAGTTGCTGGAGAATGCAAGGACTCCATTATATCCTGGTTGTGAGGATCATTCACTGTTGGAGGTGGTTACAAGACTGTTGAGCATTAAGTCAGATTTTAACATGTCGTAAAAATGCTACAACCGAGTGTTGGAGTTGATCATAGAGATCTTACCGACGGGTGCCAAGTTGCCTAAAGACTTCTACCGGTCTAAGAGGATGGTGAGATCGCTCTGGATGGGATACGAGAAAATCGATTCTTGTCGCAATGGGTGCATGCTGTACTACAAAGATGACAAGGATGCAGATGTGTGTAGATTTTGTGGTGCTGATCGCTATAAGACAACTAGTACAGGAAGGTCTACCGGTGCAAGAAGACCGACCGATTCAATGCACTACTTGCCTTTAACGCCGCGGTTGCAAAGATTATTTATGGTGAAAGAGACGGCCGAAAATATGAGTTGTCACATGCGAGAACAGATTGAAGGAGTGTTGGATCACCCATCCGATGGAGAAGCGTAGAAGTACTTTGATCGAGTGTATCCTGATTTTGCTTCAGATCCGCGTAATGTCAGGTTGGGGCTATCTTCTGACGGTTTTACTCCTTTTGATCTTTCGGGATCCCAGTATTCGTGCTGGCCTGTGATTGTCACTCCGTATAACCTACCGTCTTGAATGTGCATGAAGACTCAGTACATGTTTCTAACCGTTATAATTCTTGGTCCTAACAATCACAAGAGGAACATTGATGTGTACTTACAGCCTTTGATAGATGAGTTGAATCAGTTATGGGAAGTAGGCGCTAACACGTACGATGTTTCCAGGAAGCAAAATTTTTAGATGAAGGCAACCCTTATGTGGACCATCAACGACTTTCTGGCCTATGGAATATTATCTGGATGGAGCACTCATGGCCGTCTCTCATGTCCGTATTGTATGGACCGTAGTAAGGCTTTCCACTTGAAATACGAAGGAAAACCGTGCTTCTTTGATTGTCATCGGCAATTTCTGCCAAAAGATCATCCGTTCAGAAGGAACTGGAATGCATTCCGTGCCGGCGTTGTAGAGAAGGGTGATCCACCGCCAAGGTGGTACGGTGCCACAATATGGGAGGAGGTTAGAGATTTTCCAAGTGCTATCGAAGATCCTACAGCTGGGTACAAGTGCGATGGATTTGGTAGAGATCATAATATTCTGGGATCTGCCATACTGGAGTACCAATCTGATCAGACATAATCTTGATGTCATGCATATTGAGAAGAATGTGTTTGATAACATAATTAATACTGTGATGGACGTAAAGGGAAAAACGAAAGACAATCCCAAGGCCAGGTTGGACTTAGAAGAAATATGCAAACGCCCTGCGTTGCATTTGATAAAGCAGAATGGAAAACAGTTCCTGCCGAAGTCAATTTTCTCGCTGGACAAGGAGGATAAAGTGAGACTTTATCGGTGGATCCAGGGCCTAAAATTTCCAGACGGATATTGTCACGCCCCAGAACCAGAATACTGGAGAACGGGGGAATAACTCAGCCAGCTACGTATTACGGGTAGATGAATACCGTATAATACGATCAATGCTGTCTAAACAGACGAGGGGGTGCATACTATATGAAAGTCTCACTATGGTTATTTCACATCTATTGTCTCAATCATTCAAATAAGAAACAGAAAATAGAGAACATGTAAGATAAAGCAGTAAGGCGTCCCAAACGCTCAGTCAAAATGTTCTGGAGATCTGGCTTTATAAAACATAGCCAGATGGCATAGTAACGTATACACAATTATTATCAGCTGCAGTCTGACTTAGTTACAATCATACAAAAGTAAGTACAAGACGATCCGACTAACATGTCGGTGCCAAACGGCTAAGTATAAAATAAATAGCAAAACAAGCGGTGAAGTAAGGAACCCACTCGAGTCCTCCTGCGATCATTCCTCTAGTATTGACCATCTTGGAGGTAGAAGTACGCTGAGTCCTCGGGAACCGGCTCTAAATCTGGCCATGCAAAACCAGAGAGGTTAGACCTCTAATAGCAAGTACCACAATGAATGACGATATGAAGGACTAAACCAGTAAGTATGAGAATATAATAATAGATCTCTGCTTTCCACTAGGATTCACAAAACATCACGACACTTCGAACCAACCTCCCAACCAAACAAGGACAGAAGTTAGCCCGTCATGTCCTGACATTCTGATCATCTCAGTTAGGCAACAGAGTAGGTACAGTACACAAATAAATTATCTTGAACGGCCAATCAACTACTACGGCTTGCTATTGTGAGTCCCAAGTTATCCTGGAATTATGCAATTAGGGATTCCTCAGTTCTTACTATGTGCAAGCAAGGCTAGTCTATCCAATCAATCAATTGCGCCAATCATGTAGTTAGATGAGTCCCAGCGGGATGCCCGCCGTTATAGCGTGTACAATAATATAAGCAGATACCGTTCCCTGCCCGTGTGACAGATTTACCGTATCTGTGGGAACCAGCCGGCCCGTCGGGCACTTAATAGTCCCAAGGGGGCTGCCATGTAAGAACTCGAGAATCCATTCTCTCCATGCCATCATTATTTTATTTAACTTAATAGTCTCTACGTTGAGTGAAGTTCCATGCCGTGGATCATGGTCGTTCAAATGAGTACTTTCGTACAGGGTACGATATGCGCAGCTCTTCAACGATACCCATGCGGCTAGGTTGTAGGTTTTACATAGCGTGATGCAACAATCAAGTCTAACCACGGAGTAATCATGCCTTGACCATAAAGTACACATGCTATTTTTGTAAAATAGATAAATAAATAATTTAAAACCTGCATGTGTCTGTATGCAAATATTCGGGATTGGCTAATCGAGTACAATAGTTCATTACATGAACGTGTCTCATTCATTTCATTCAATAAGACGACTAGCCAGTCTCTTAGTTCCAACTAGGAACGCATGATCAATTATAGTCAAGATAACCATTATTATCAATGGTATCAAGGCATGAAAGTCAATTAGTATTACATGGGGTCGCGTCTGTAACTCCTCAGAGTTAAGTTCCAGTCAATCTGGGTATCCATGGATCAATCAAGACACATGACACATTCCACATAACAATCCATATTTACAATATTAACATGTCATGATTTTATCAAGTTCACGCCAAAAGGCGTAAGGATATAATAGAAGAATTATCATGCCGTCATTAAATGAATAAGTTATAAAGTAAATAGAAACACCCTGGTTAAAAGTCACGCCAGCAAGTCTAAGCTAAGGCCAAAAGTCACGCCAACAAGTCTAGTCAGAGTGAGCGTGAAAAATGGTTCATGTTGGCATGCACAGTGTGAGTGTGGAAAATGATAAGAAATCCACGCACCCACTCGTGGACGTGTGCGTGACTAAGAATCCACGCACTCATGGATGTGTGCGTGACTAAAAATACACGCAGACACGTAGAGACGTGTGCGTGACTAAAATACACGCACGTTCATGAGAACGTTAGCGTGACTAAAAATACACGCACGCTCATGGATGTGTGCGTGACTAAAAATACACGCACGCTCATGAGAACGTTAGCATGACTGAAAATACACGCACGTTCATGAGAACGTTAGCGTGACTAAAAATACACGCACGCTCATGGATGTGTGCGTGACTAAAAATACATACACGCTCATGAGAACGTTAGCGTGACTGAAAATACACGCAGACACGTAGAGACGTGTGCGTGACTAAAAATTCACGCAGCCACGTAAGAACGTGTGCGTGACTCAGCCTTCGTCCCAAGCCAGAAAATGAGGTTCCCAGCCAGAAAACACGCTAAGTTGGGAGGTCAAAACCATGAATAAACAAAAATATAGCAACTTAGATCTAGGAAAAACCAGCCATAGAAATCGAAAATGCCAAGTAGTAAACTCTCTCAGAATCTTGAGAGGAAGATTAATGATCCGTAAAAATGGATGAAGGAGAAGCAAGATTGCACTTACCTTCTCCTGCTGCTGGTAGGTGGTGGAGAGTAATGGGAGGAAGAAGAAGGAGTAATGGTGAGAATGAAGTTATGAGGAGAAAGAATGAGATGGAAGCTTTAAATAGGATGGGGTGGTAGGTGGGAGTAATGGGCCGGGTTTGTCCACCAATAAAACCCGAAAAACCCTCCATGGTCGAACCCAATAAGCAAGACTAAAAGCAGGAAATAACAGCAGGGAATAAAAATACAGATAATAAAATTACAGACATAAAATTGCAAGAAATTAATTAACATGAAAATTAAAGAGCAGAAAATTAATTAACATGATAAATACAGATAATGAGTTATAGAAATTTAATTACAGGGTGATACCTAATAAATACTAAATGAATACTTATGAGTTGTACATGTATAAAAATACGCATTCCGGGAACGGGGAGTGACATCTCTACCCACCTTGAAAAAATTCCGTCCTCGGAATTTCAAATTTAAGCAAGATAGAGCATCGGGGCTAAACCAATCTAAGTACAAGCAATTAATTCAAGCAATCATTTTTCAATATCCATAGCAAGTAACATATATGTAAATCCATCAATCTACGATATCAAGCAATTCTATCCATAAGGTGATAAGCATGAAGAATCAGGACAATCAAGGTATACAGAAAAAGATATACCTTGTGAGTCAAACAAGTGTGGATATCGTGATCGGATATCATCCTCACGTTCCCACGTTGACTCTCCCAAGGAGTGATGACCCCAAGCAACACGGACAAGACTAATTGTTCGGTTCTTGAGTATCTTCTCTCTTCGGTCCAAAATGGACACAGGCTGTTCCTCATAAGACAGGTTAGTACCAACAACCAGCTCAGAGTGATCGAGGACATGACTTGGGTCCGATACATACCTACGTAATTGAGATACATGAAACATGTCGTGCACCTCTCGTAACGAAGGCGGGAGGGATAAACGATAAGCTACATCGCCTATCCGATCAAGGATAACAAACGGGCCCACGTACCGTGGACTCAATTTCCCGCGAACGCCAAATCTAATGACCCCACGAGTAGGTAAGATCCGCAAGAATACGTGGTCCCCAACAGAGAATTCTAACGGCCTACGATGCTGATCCGCCCAATGACGATGCCGGTCCTGTGCAACTCGAAGTCGCTCTCTAATTCCCTTAACCACTTCAACCGTCTGAACCATCATTTTCGGGCCTAGCATTTTTCTCTCTCCGATATCATCCCATGCAAGCGGTGACCTGCACTTCTTACCATATAGTGCTTCGAATGGCGCCATCTGGATACTGGCTTGATAACTATTGTTGTACGAGAACTCGACCAAGTGCAGGTGGCTCTCCCAAGACCCTCCAAAATCTAGAGTGCAAGCTCGCAACATATCTTCCAAAGTCTGAATCGTTCTTTCTGATTGCCCATCCGTCTGCGGATGGTAGGCCATGCTAAATCTTAACTTGGTGCCCAGACTATGATGTAAGCTCTTCCAGAAATGTGATGTAAAGCGGGTATCTCGATCTGATACAATACTGACAGGGACTCCATGCTGCCTGACTATCTGTTGCATATATAACTCTGCCAATTTTTCTGTAGATTGCCCTACTCTGAAAGGAAGAAAGTATGCTACATTCGTAAGCCGATCTACTATTATCCAAATAGCGTCCTTACTACTTGGTGATCTTGGTAAACCGGTCACAAAGTCCATTGTAATATGCTCCCATTTCTACTCCGGGATAGGAAGCGGTTGCAATAATCTAGCTGGCCTCTGCTGTTCTGCCTTCACTTGCTGACATACCAAGCAACGGGAAACAAATCTAGCTATCTCTCTCTTCATCCCGTTCCACCAGAAATGCTGCTTGATATCTTGGTACATTTTGGTCCCTCCAGGGTGAATAGAATACTGAGAACTGTGAGCTTCTGTCATAATCTCCTGTCTGATATCTTCACTAGGCACACATAGACGTGATCCAAACCTAAGTGTACCATCTCCATGAATTCTCATCTCCTTCCTGAGTCCTGACTCACATTCTGCCCTAAGCTTCTGAATCCTTGGGTCTTGTGCCTGAGCTGTCTTGATCCTGTCTACCAAGTCGGATTGAACTTGCAGACTTGTTAGAACTCCTACATCACCAGGAAGTATAACTTCGATGCCCATTTCCTGAAGGTCTTCTAAGATATGCCTCTGTGTTCTCAACATAAATGCGCCGCCTCTCCGGCTGAGAGCGTCTGCTACTACATTGGCCTTGCCTGGGTGATACTGAAGCTCTACGTCATAATCCTTGATCAACTCTAACCACCTTCTCTGCCTCATGTTCAGCTCCTTCTGAGTAAAGATGTACTTCAGACTTTTATGATCTGTGTACATCTCCACTCGGTCACCATATAAGTAATGCCTCCATAGCTTCAGAGCAAACACTACTGCTGCTAACTCCAAATCATGAGTTGGGTAATTCTTCTCGTGGTCCCGAAGCTGCCTAGATACATATGCTATCACCTTCCCATGCTGCATAAGGACGCATCCAAGTCCTTTACCTGACGCATCACAATATACTGTAAAACCTCCGGGTCCAACTGGTAATGTAAGAATAGGTGCTGATATCAACTTCTGCTTCAAAGTCTCGAATGATGCCTGACATTCTGCTGACCAAACAAATGGCACATCCTTCCGAGTCAAGCGGGTCATGGGTGCTGAAAGCCTTGCAAAGTCTGACACAAACCTCCTGTAATATCCTGCCAATCCCAAGAAACTTCGCACATCTGCTACGGTCTTGGGTACTGGCCAACTCTCTACTGCTTCTATCTTCCTGGGATCTACTGCTACTCCAGCTTCTGATATGATGTGACCCAAAAATGAAATATGATCCGACCAAAACTCACACTTGCTGAGCTTGGCATACAACTGGTTCTCTCTCAGAACCTGTAACACTTTCCTGAGGTAGTCTTCATGCTCCTCTTCACTGGCAGAATATACGAGAATGTCGTCAAGAAATACAACGACAAACTGATCTAAGTATGGCATAAAGATACGATTCATCAAATCCATGAATATTGCTGGAGCATTGGTCAAACCAAACGGCATTACTAAGAATTCATAATGCCCATACTTCGACCTGAACGCTGTCTTGGGAATATCTTTCTTCCGAACCCTCACCTGATGGTACCCTGAACGAAGATCTATCTTAGAGAAAACTCTAGCTTCGCTCAACTGATCAAATAAGTCGTCGATCCTGGGTAATGGGTACTTGTTCTTCACTGTTGCCGCGTTAAGCTTCCAGTAGTCAATGCACAATCTGGATGACCCATCCTTCTTTCCCACAAGTACCACTGGTGCTGCCCACGGTGACACGCTAGCTTGGATGAACTTCTTCTCCTTCAGTTCCTCTATGTGCTGATATACCTTGGCCTGCTCTGAATCCGTCATTCTGTAAACTCGATCTGATATCGGTTTAGTTCCTGGTGCCAATTCTATACTGAACTCAATATCCCTAACCGGTGGTAGACCTAGAAGTTCTTCAGGAAATACGTCTAGAAATTCTTCAACTACCTTCGGAATCTGAATTTCTTCCACTGCCGCTACTACTCCCTGCTCCTGCTGAGTTGCCTCTGATCTGACTAAGGTGAACCGCTCCATGCCTGGAATATCAAAAGATACACTCCCTCTACGACAATCTATTGCTGTATGACTGTCTTTCAGCCAGTCCATGCCTAAGATAACGTCGAAATTTCCGACAGGAAATTCTATCAACCGGACGGGTAAGGAATGCCCGTAAACTACAACACTACACACTAGAATAACTCTACTAACTCCCACGAGCCCATTACCAGTGAGTATATTCAATCTCCTTGGCAATGCCTCGAACTCCATTCCTAGTCGTGTCGTAAATTGTGCAGATATAAATGAATGGGATGCCCCCGAATCAAACAATGCTACTGCGGGATATGAGGCGACGAGAATGTTACCTGCCACAACATCTCCCGATGCCAATGCCTCTTCCAAGGACAAAGTGAATGCCTGCCCTCGACCTCCTTGCTGGTTTTTATGCTGCGGCCTAGCCTGGTGCTGCTGCTGGCCCCTGCCTTGATGATGCTGGGGTGGTCTATGCTGGTGTTGCTGCATCGGCGGTCCCTGCTGCCGAAACATCTGAGCCTGCTGCACTAACGGTCGCTGTGCCAACGGCCTTACTGCCACCGCTGGTCCTCGATACTGGCCTGCCCCTAGTGCTGGCAGAGCAGGAAACTGCTGCCCTGGTCCTCCTGACCTCGAATTCATGGGACATGTGGTAACTCGATGGTCTGGATTTCCACATATCAGACACAGTCCATTCAATGTCCGACACACATCTCTAGTGTGCTCCATCTTCCCACAATAAGTGCAGCCCACCGGGGGTTGCTGGTTCTTCCTCTGTTGCTGTTACTGCTGCCTGGGCGGTGGTACGGGTCCTCGTATCGCCACATCGTAGATACGAATGCCAGTGGATGGTGTTGTTGTTCGGGGCGCTGCTCCCCCTCCTCCTTCAATCTGACTGTGGGATCTCTTCTGACCCCCAGTCCTTGCTGCAAGCCTCTGAATGGTGATTTCATGCCTTCGAGTCGTCGTCAATATCTCATCAAAAGTCTGGTAATTATGCCCCTCGATCAATTGCAAGAGTTCAAATGAAACCCTTGCTGAAACCTCATGGCCCTCTGGCTCTCTGTTGCTACCATCTCTGGGGCGAACCTACTCAATCTGCAAAACTCCGCTGCATAAGCATCTACAGTCTTGCCAGCCTGCCTGAGGCTGATAAACTTTTGTTGTAGCTCAAACTGTGCCACAACTCCATAGTACTTGGTCTTGAATCTTGCTGTGAAATCGTCCCAAGCCACAGGGCGTCTGATGCCCACTTCCTCTGATTCCCACCAATCACGCGTGAGATCCTGAAGTAATAACTTCACCAGATCCACACGTTCTTCTACCGGTACCTTAGCTGCTATCAGAATAGCCTCCATGTCTTTAAGCCATGCATCTGCTGATATGGCATCCTCCGTGCCCTCGAAACGGCGGGGGTTGCACTTGCAAAACCTGGCTAATGCTCCTGAATCTGGCCTTGCCCCTCTTTCTAATGCTGTCTGTAATCCTTGGTTGAGTAGCACATTCTGCTCTTGTAGCTGAGTGTGCATGCGCTGTTGGGCCAACATCTGATGTTGCTGAGTAGCCATCATTCCTCTCATGATCTCCAGAAGGGCTGGTGTGTCCACTTGGGTAGGTGGAACCATTGGTGGTGGTGGAACATCCGGATACTGCGATCCAGCTGCTGCTTCCACTATCACTTCTGCCTGGGTAGCTTCCTGAGGTGAGACTGGCCCTTGTTGCTGACCAACCGGGTCAGGTTGTCCACGTTGCTCTTGCTGTTGCTGCCCAGCTCTGACCGATGCGGACGAAATGCCCCTAAGAAAAGGGACAAGAGAACAATCAAACAGCCGGACATGAAGGATCAATGAAGTCAAAGGATACTGGAATGTCAAGCAAGGGTTGAGAATAACGAATCATGAGATCAAGGAGAAAAACACGTATGAGTGAGACATCCTATAAATCAAAATACCCCACAAGTCTGAAATCAGACCTGCATGGGCTACCACTAAAACCTTGTCACGCCCCAGATCCAAAATACTGGAGAACGGGGGAATGACTCAGCCAGCTACGTATTACGGGTAGATGAATACCGTATAATACGATCAATGCTGTCTAAACAGACGAGGGGGTGCATACTACATGAAAGTCTCACTATGGTCATTTTACATCTATTGTCTCAATCATTCAAATAAGAAACAGAAAATAGAGAACATGTAAGATAAAGCAGTAAGGCGTCCCAAACGCTCAGTCAAAATGTTCTGGAGATCTGGCTTTACAAAACATAGCCAGATGGCATAGTAACGTATACACAATTATTATCAGCTGCAGTCTGACTTAGTTACAATCATACAAAAGTAAGTACAAGACGATCCGACTAACATGTCGGTGCCAAACGGCTAAGTATAAAATAAATAGCAAAACCAGCGGTGAAGTAAGGAACCCACTCGAGTCCTCCTGCGATCATTCCTCTAGTATTGACCATCTTGGAGGTGGAAGTACGCTGAGTCCTCGGGAACCGGCTCTAAATCTGGCCATGCAAAACCAGAGAGGTTAGACCTCTAATAGCAAGTACCACAATGAATGACGATATGAAGGACTAAACCAGTAAGTATGAGAATATAATAATAGATCTCTGCTTTCCACTAGGATTCACAAAACATCACGACACTTCGAACCAACCTCCCAACCAAACAAGGACAGAAGTTAGCCCGTCATGTCCTGACATTCTGATCATCTCAGTTAGGCAACAGAGTAGGTACAGTACACAAATAAATTATCTTGAACGGCCAATCAACTACTACGGCTTGCTATTGTGAGTCCCAAGTTATCCTGGAATTATGCAATTAGGGATTCCTCAGTTCTTACTATGTGCAAGCAAGGCTAGTCTATCCAATCAATCAATTGCGCCAATCATGTAGTTAGACGAGTCCCAGCGGGATGCCCGCCGTTATAGCGTGTACAATAATATAAGCAGATACCGTTCCCTACCCGTGTGACAGATTTACCGTATCTGTGGGAACCAGCCGGCCCGTCGGGCACTTAATAGTCCCAAGGGGGCTGCCATATAAGAACTCGGGAATCCATTCTCTCCATGCTATTATTATTTTATTTAACTTAATAGTCTCTACGTTGAGTGAAGTTCCATGCCGTGGATCATGGTCGTTCAAATGAGTACTTTCGTACGGGGTACGATATGCGCAGCTCTACAACGATACCCGTGCGGCTAGGTTGTAGGTTTTACATAGCGTGATGCAACAATCAAGTCTAACCACGGAGTAATCATGCATTGACCATAAAGTACACATGATGTTTTTGTAAAATAGATAAATAAATAATTTAAAACCTGCATGTGCCTGTATGCCAATATTCGGGATTGGCTAATCGAGTACAATAGTTCATTACATGAACGTGTCTCATTCATTTCATTCAATAAGACGACTAGCCAGTCTCTTAGTTCCAACTAGGAACGCATGATCAATTATAGTCAAGATAACCATTATTATCAATGGTATCAAGGCATGAAAGTCAATTAGTATTACATGGGGTCGCGTCTGTAACTCCTCAGAGTTAAGTTCCAGTCAATCTGGGTATCCTTGGATCAATCAAGACACATGACACATTCCACATAACAATCCATATTTACAATATTAACATATCTTGATTTTATCAAGTTCACGCCAAAAGGCGTAAGGATATAATAGAAAAATTATCATGCCGTCATTAAATGAATAAGTTATAAAGCAAATAGAAACACCCTGGTTAAAAGTCACGCCAGCAAGTCTAAGCTAAGGCCAAAAGTCACGCCAACAAGTCTAGTCAGAGTGAGCGTGAAAAATGGTTCATGTTGGCATGCACAGTGTGAGTGTGGAAAATGATAAAAAATCCACGCACGCACTCGTGGACGTGTGCGTGACTAAGAATCCACGCACTCATGGATGTGTGCATAACTAAAAATACACGCAGACACGTAGAGACGTGTGCGTGACTAAAATACACGCACGTTCATGAGAACGTTAGCGTGACTAAAAATACACGCACGCTCATGGATGTGTGCGTGACTAAAAATACACGCACGCTCATGAGAACGTTAGCGTGACTGAAAATACACGCACGTTCATGAGAACGTTAGCGTGACTAAAAATACACACACGCTCATGGATGTGTGCGTGACTAAAAATACACGCACGCTCATGAGAACGTTAGCGTGACTGAAAATACACGCAGACACGTAGAGACGTGTGCGTGACTAAAAATCCACGCAGCCACGTAAGAACGTGTGCGTGACTCAGCCTTCGTCCCAAGCCAGAAAATGAGGTTCCCAGCCAGAAAACACGCTAAGTTGGGAGGTCAAAACCATGAATAAACGAAAATATAGCAACTTAGATCTAGGAAAAACCAGCCATAGAAATCGAAAATGCCAAGTAGTAAACTCTCTCAGAATCTTGAGAGGAAGATTAATGATCCATAAAAATGGATGAAGGAGAAGCAAGATTGCACTTGCCTTCTCCTGCTGCTGGTAGGTGGTGGAGAGTAATGGGAGGAAGAAGAAGGAGTAATGGTGAGAATGAAGTTATGAGGAGAGAGAATGAGATGGAAGTTTTAAATTGGAAGGGGTGGTAGGTGGGAGTAATGGGCCGGGTTTGTCCACCAATAAAACCCGAAAAACCCTCCATGGCCGAACCCAATAAGCAAGACTAAAAGCAGGAAATAACAGCAGGGAATAAAAATGCAGATAATAAAATTACAGACATAAAATTGCAAGAAATTAATTAACATGAAAATTAAAGAGCAGAAAATTAATTAACACGATAAATACAGATAATGAGTTATAAAAATTTAATTACAGGGTGATACCTGATAAATACTAAATGAATACTTATGAGTTGTACATGTATAAAAATACGCATTCCGGGAACGGGGAGTGACAGATATGTGTCAAATCTGAGAAGATGTGTCGATCCGAAGAAAAACAAATTAACGGGTATGAAGAGCCACGACTGTCACGTATTCATGGAGAGGTTAATTCCGATTGCATTTCGGGAATTCTTACCGCAGACAGTTTGGGATCCATTGACGGAGCTTAGCATATTCTTCAGGGATCTTTGTTCTAAGAAATTGCTCGTTGATCGTCTAGAAAAGCAAGAGAAGGATATTGCGGTAACACTATGCAAGCTAGAGAGGGTGTTTCCTCCTAGATTCTTCGACTCTATGGAGCATTTGCCGATTCATCTATCCTATGAGGCACGTGGGTGGACCCGTCGAATATCGATGGATGTACCCATTCGAGCGACATTTGAATCACCTAGAAAGAAAGATGAAAAATAAGGCACGGGTCGAGGGTTCTATTTGTGAAGCCTATGTTCTCGAGGAGATTACAAACTTTTGTTCGATGTATTTCAAGCCTCATGTTGCAACTAATAAAACGAGAGCTTCCAAAAACGACGACGGAGATCATGAAAGTAATGATACAATATTGAAGGTATTCAATGCTCCAGAAAAGCCATCGGGTAAAATGAAGAAGAGATATCTGAACGATGATGAGCTAAGGGCTGCTCAGGTGTATGTATTACTCAACTGCGACGAAAAGGAAGTAGAGAAACTGGAGGGGTAAGTAATTAATACGTCTATATTATTTTAATAATGTTGATTATTATACTATTACATTAATTGTACGATGTTGTTTTCAGCATATTTAATGATGATGTGAGGTCAGGTAGGCCACACATAACAGAAGAAGAACTAGAACAAGAAATGAGGCATTATTTTCCATCATGGTTGAGTGCATATATAAGACTTGAGAACTCTGTAATTATCTTTCTGTATATGCACTTGATTGAGAATGAGCTTAATTGCTTCTTTCGTGGTATTTAGGTCGATCGTCCATATGCAAGACTTGAGAATGAGTCTATTAGAACAATAGCCAAGGGACCAATTTATGCTGCAAAAATATGGCCAAGCTACTGTGTTAATGGGTTTAGGTTCAAGTCAACAACTTGCCCGATCAGAGACAACTTTGTGGATCTCGACTCCACCAAAAATAGCTGTTTGTGTATCAGATCTTCGAACTACAAAAATGTTGATGCGGACAGCGATTTCTATGGCGTGCTACGGGAGATCGTGGAGCTGACATATAGTTATGGAATAGAGCCTGCTAAGATTGTGTTATTCAGGTGTGATTGATTCGATCCGATTAAAGGTCAAGGTTGGAAAGTAGACAAGCACGGTCTTGTTGATATAAACTATCGACGTCGATATCAATGTAGGACCGTTGAGCACCTCTAGAGGGGGGGTGAATAGAGTGTGTGCGTGTGCAGCAGAAAATAATCACCAATTAAAAAATATTAAGCAATTATATATTATGGCGTATAAAAGACGGTAAATAAAATACGGTAAAGTAAGAGTCAATAATTCAAACTCAGTGACACAGCGATGTATAATGGTATCCCTCTGAGAGGACTAATCCAGTCTCGAGTACTCTTGCTCGATGTTAATCCACTATGACACAAGCTTTAACTGAGTGCTTGTAACTCTTACAACACCGTACTTGGCGACAAGTATACGACCGACTTCACAATACCGTGCTTGGTGACGAGCGTACGACCGGCTCCAGAAGGCAATTGGAAAACTGGAATGTTTTCTGAATACAACCTCCGATACAACTCTTCAATACCAAACTCTAGATTAAACAGAAACTGTACTGGCTTGGCTAAGAGTCGTAAAGGCTTAGATATGAAAGTAAAAGCTCAGAACACTTTAGATAGAGAAGAGAAGAGATGAAATTGGATTGTTGAAATGAATGGTAATTTTAACTCTATTTATAGTGTTTTTGGGGAACCGAACTCGAGCAGAGTTCGGGAAGAGTTCGGATGCTAGGATTTCGCATACGAACGTTGGATGCAGATTTGGTGGGAACTAAAATTCAAATAACCCTGATCGAACTCGGGCCAAAATCGGACCGAACTCGGTCAGAGTTCTGTCAGAGTTCTGTTGGTTCAGAACAGTAAGGAATAAACCAAATTTGCGTAGGTTTTGGACCTTTTGGAATTATGGATTTTTGGGACACTTAGGTAGGCTTATTTTTGTTTGTGGACTGAGAAAAACCTAAGCCAGTACCGATCCGATCAATCTCACATTTCTCCTAGACTCAATAAAAGGAAAAATACAGAATAAATATGAAAACTAATAGCCCTTTAGATGACGTCTTTTTCCTAACATTGAAGACGTATTTTTCCTTGACACAATCGTCCAAAGATAAACAGATCTGAAAATCTGAATACCTTTCGGGGGCTTCGCCCCCGAACCCCTGACGGGGGGCGCTGCCCCCTCGATCCCTGTCCGCTGACCGGGCAGCGGAACCCCCGATGCGAGGCCCCGGATAGGTCGTTGGGCAGTTCAGAGAAAACTCCTTGTATAACGCCGTCTTTGGTCCATTAATAATTCTTTGTTATGTCCTGCTTGTCTGCAAGTACATGTTAGACGAACAAAATAGTATGATGCAGTATGATATAATCATAACAATATGATATAGAACATTTAGGACAATGCTAAGTTTAAGTAGCATGAATATTAGTGACATCACTAGTTAAACTTAATTGATTAGCCATATTCAAAAATATGATATAATTATTGGGCTAACAATCTTCCCCTTTTTGATTATTGCTAATCGGTTAAGTTTAAGATAGATACAATAGATGTATATATCGCTAATAAACACATAATATTAGAATATTGTGCTAACTTAAACTTATTTCTCCCCCTTTGACATGATCAAAAAAATAAGCTCCCCCGTAATAAAGAGATAAAACGAACTCAAGCATAAGTATAGGAGGAAGAAAAAATAATAATAATCATGATCAAGGATTAGGAGAACAGTGAAACGACATGTTTAGAAAATTGCATAACTAAAGTAGAAAAATTTGTCAAAATAGTTGGTTGAACTTAAACATTGAAATCAATCAATACATAGTTTGCCAACTAGAAATCCAAAAATGAAATATGTTTTGAATGTCATAAATAAATCATAAGGAATAGAAATTTGCAGATCTAGTATATATAAAAGAATCAAAAATATAATGAGACTGTTAACAATGATTACAAAAAAAATATGATTCATAATTTGTCCATACAAATTAGTGAGTCAATTCCATAAAGCGTATAATCATCGAAAAGAGATCAAAATAAGTATACTAGAATCTATGCAAAATTTATACCAAAGTTCATGCATTTGAATTCAATTACCTTAGCATGATATATTATATCCATTAGATAAACATGAAGGTAATGAAGATAAAATACTTGGGAAGGAGAAATCCAGTCGACTTGAATGCTCCCCCGCAAAGTATGAACAGTATAACTATAGATAATCATAAACTTTGAGATAAAATCTCAATAAGAAATGCCAAATCAATTTAAGCTCAAAGGAATCTTTAATAAGAATAATTAAATATATTTGGCAAGATAACTTTTACAAACTCATAAAAGGAGAGAAAATAAATAAATAATAATCATATTTTTTTTCATAAACTTACTCAAAAAAAAAATTATGAACAAATCAACAAGATATTTAACTAAGCCAATATAAGTCCATGGTGAACTAGGTATACCACATATTAAGGGCATAAAATTAATTTGCTCCCCCTTAAAATATGCGTATATAGTTCAAAAATAATTTATATGCATAAAATAGATAAAATAAATAATCACAAGATCTAAGGGATATCCAAGATATGCATCTTTTCTTTCCTTTGATCAAATGCATATAAAATTTCAAACTCAAAACAAATAACATCTTTAGGCAAGAAAAAGAAATATCCAATATAAATAAACGCTTAAAGATGAAGAAAATATGTTTCCAATAAATATAAAAAATATTTCAAGATATTAAAAGATTTTGAAAACTATCTTTAATAATAACATTTGAGTACCGGACAGATTCAATAAATCAAAAAAAACTTTTCAAAAAAATATGAAATTTATTACGAAAAACTGTCTTAGTAAATGTTCGAATGCGTCCATTTAGTCCTTAGACTGAAAGCTGACAATTCGAATCACAAAAACAATGTCAATAAAAGAATCCATAAATCATAAATAAATCCATTTGAACAAATAAACAAAACTAGATATATGTCCAAAGAAAAGTGTATTCTAGATATATGGCATGTCAAGGGGCTAATTGACTTGAAATAATTAACTGCTCCACCTTTACATGGTTATATCCAAAATAATAATATAGATAAAATTTTAAAATATAATTCAGATACATATTTTAGAAAGTAGGAAACTAATTCAAAAATATAAGGTCTTCTTACCAAAGTTTATTTTTTCCCTTTTTTAGTACGGTGTCCACCTAACAACCGTAAGGTTTAAAGAAAAGAAACGCTTTGAGAGAGAGTGAGTCAATTTGCTTGACTTCTTCCCGCAAAGAATTACTGCTATAGGCAGTTAGTAATTTGAATAAGAAGAGAATAATAAAGCTTAAAATAATGAATATTATGCAAGTTAAAGATGAAATCACAAGATCATAATATTCACCGAGTAGTCACAAAATCATTAAGTCTGAATATCGAAAAGTGTGACAAAAAAATATATTGAAAGATGACAAACATTAACCTATGAAAGATCAATGTATGATACCTTTTGTAAAATTAACTAATATTATCCATCAAATCTAAAATCCAAAATCCCTCAGATAACAATTACAACTAGATCTAAATAAATCTTTAGTTTATAAAGCATTGATCAATCTTGGATTAGCTGTAGAGGTACTGTCCCAGCTAACGGGGGTTCACCGGGGAACACTTAAGTACCGCTTCGCTTCGACCGTAGTCGTGGTGACAGACAGACCTTTTGTAGGCTTGTACCCAAAATAAATCTCTTCTTTAATAACCGAGGATTTAAAAAGAATTAGTGCAATATGAAATAAATTATATTCTATGGACTTAAAAATCTTAGAACAATGTAGCAAACAGCATAAGATGTATCAATTACATTAATCCATATATGCTACAAAATTATTGGGTAACAATAAAATATAAAACATTTGTAAATCAAAAAGTAAGACCTAGATACGTTGATGTATTCTGGAATCTTGGGGATTGGGTTCAGTACCTTGGATCCAGAACTAGATAATAGTTGCATTTAGACCTTAATAAATCTTAAGTCTATAAAGTATTGATCACTTCGGGTAAGCTGTAGGGGCCGGTTCCCAGCTAGCGGTAGTCCGAAGACTAGTACACCGTGTCGCTTCAGGCTATTTACACCTGTATGACAGAAGGACCCTTTCGACTTGTTCCCAAAATGATTTCTACTCTTAAGAACTTAGATTCAAAGGAATATATGCAGTATCATCGAACATCGTCGAAATCCAGAATTCCTAAAAGTAAATACCCAAAGAATGGTTTATCAAGATCAAGATATTAAAAACATCATGTATACAAAATGTCAACCAAAAAGCCAAAAAAAAAATACATCATTTAAAAAGAGGCTTTGAGGAAGAAGCTAATAAAGGGAAGTACATGAATTTGTTAAAAAAAAATTAGCTTACATATGAAATAAGGACAAGTTTGAAACTACTTTTCAAAATAATATAATATAGAACTTGAACTAAACTCATATATCTCCATAAAGATATTTATACAATATAAGAAACATGTGAGCAATATATGATTGATAATGAATTATTCATATATCATTAACAAGCATAAAAAATATCACAAGATCAAAAATATGCATAAATAAAATTAATCAAAATAAAATATGAGAATCAATAGTGAATATATTATGCAAGTACAAGGTTAACATAGAAGTATATGTATATACTTTTCAAGTAAATAGGAGACTTGTGCTAAACACACATACTCACAAAATACCGATCAAAGTAAATGTGACATGTTAAAGACAAATCGATAAGAAGTGACCATTAAAAATATTTAAAGGCAAAGAGTCAAAAACATAAACCAACAACAAAAGCTTCTATGGACTAGAGTGGTATGCATCTTCATAGATAAATACTAAGAGTAAAGAGCATACCTAGATAAATGTGACACACTAATAAAAGTGAGTAAAAGATTATATAGTGTGAAAAAAATTATTTAAGCTAATCAACTAGTCATACTAGGATTATAACTCACATAAATGATAAACAATTAAAAGATATCAATAAGAGCTAATATCAACACATCAATAAGAATATGCTAGACATTAAAAACTATTTAGGAAGCATGTTACTAAAGTGGTTCTAGTGACCACACTTATGTTGGTGCAATTGCTTGGAAGATGACCATTGTAGCTTTGCAATCACCAACATGCTCCATTCTATGGTTCATCATAAGTAGCTCCACCTGAAATATTAGGTGAAGACTTTGGTATCCAAAACTTGGATCCATATTTGTTAGCTTTGGGAACCCATTTGCACAAGTTCATATCAACAAGTTTTCTAATCTGACAATAATGAGAAACATGTCCATTCATGCCGCAATAATGACAAAAAGTATTAACATTAGGGCTATGTGCAGCAGTATAAGAATGTGAAGTGGTGTGATATGATCTTAGTGGATACTTGTAGTAGAAAGTATGGTTGTGTAAAGCTTTAGCTTTGCTTGCTTCCTTTCTAGATGATCTGTCGTGTGTGACTTTGTGATGTGTCACGTGTCTTGTGTTAGACTGAGTCATAGGTTATACTACCTGTTTTCCCAGTCTAATCTCTAACTTTTTAGAGTTAGCACAGATCTCATCATATTTAGCAGAAAGAGCATCAATTCTACATGAAGCAATAGAATACTTCTTCTTTTCAGATTCTAGTTCCTCATTAAGTTTAGCATTTTCTTGAGTGCTTTTCTCAATGCATTCAAGTGCCTTATACAATCTAAACTCAAGTGTAGAAATCTCAGTAGAATTATTAGAAATAGAAGTATTTCTAGCATCATTCAATAAGCAAGTAAGCTTTTCATTCTCACGCTTATAGGATAGAATATCATTTCTAGCTTGCTTATACTTATCTAATACTTTCTTGTGTTCTTCTAACAGATCACTGAAAGCATCAGATAACTCATCATAAGAAAATTCATTCTCTTCAAGAAGAGAATTATTCTGTACCTCGTTAGATAATGCCATTGAGCATAAATTTGCAGCTTGATGAGGTCTCTCTTCTTCTTCAGAATTTGTTGCTTCACTTTCATACCATATGCCCGATGATCTTCCTTTATTTGATTGTTCGTAGTGACTCTCCTTTCTTGTAGTAGTACAATCATCTTGGATGTGGTCTATCTTCTTGTAGTTGTCACATACAAGCTCTTCTTCGTATAAAAAATTGTGTTGTACCTTAAATCCCAATTCCATCATGCACATATTTGAATCATTATGAAGACTATCCTCCTCTCTGGAGTTGCTAGCACTGCTTTCGTACCTGCACTCATAAGTAGCTTCAAGAAGTTTTCAAAATTTATGAGATGTTGTGCAAGTAGTAATAAGATTGAATACATTAAAGTCTACAGCACAATAGAAAGCATGCTTTGCTTTTGCATCAAGGCTAGCTAACTTCTTCTATTCCTCTGTGTAACTATAATAAGGCTTGTTAATAATAGAGGATGTGAGAATAGAAGTGATAGTAGGCTTTTGGTAGCCATTGACAACAATTGACCATAAGTCAAAGTCTTGAGACTTCAGGTACAAGCTCATCCGTGTTTTCCAATAACTATAGTTCGTTCTATCAAATAGTGGGAGTTTATTTGTGGATTGTCCTTTACCGTTGAATATTGAATTCACGGCTGCTATATTTATACTCTCTAGAGTGTTATATATGAATACAACCCGCTCTGATACCAATTGTAGGACCGTTGAGCACCTCTAGAGGAGGGGTGAATAGAGTGTGTGCGTGTGCAGTGAAAAATAATCACCAATTAAAAAATATTAAGCAATTATATATTATGGCGTATAAAAGACGGTAAATAAAATACGGTAAAGTAAGAGTCAAGAATTCAAACTCAGTGACACAGTGATGTATACTGGTATCCCTCTGAGAGGACTAATCCAGTCTCGAGTACTCTTGTTCGATGTTAATCCACTATGACACAAGCTTTAACTGAGTGCTTGCAACTCTTACAACACCGTGCTTGACGACAAGTGCACGACCGACTTTACAACACCGTGCTTGGTGACGAGCGCACGACCGGCTCCAGAAGGCAATTGAAAAACTGGAATGTTTTCTGAATACAACCTCCGATACAACTCTTCAATACCAAACTCTAGATTAAACAGAAACTGTACTGGCTTGGCTAAGAGTCGTAAAGGCTTAGATATGAAAGTAAAAGCTCAGAACACTTTAGATAGAGAAGAGATGAGATAAAATTGGATTGTTGAAATGAATGGTAATCTCAACTCTATTTATAGTATTTTTGGGGAACCGAACTCGGGCGGAGTTCGGGCAGAGTTCGGATGCTAGGATTTCGCATACGAACGTTGGATGCAGATTTGGTGGGAACTAAAATTTAAATAATCCAGACCGAACTCGGGCCGAACTCGAACCGAACTCGGTCAGAGTTCTGTCAGAGTTCTGTTGGTTCAGAACAGTAAGGAATAAACCAAATTTGCATAGGTTTTGGGTCTTTTGGAATTGTGGATTTTTGGGATACTTAGGTAGGTTTATTTTTGTTTGTGGACTGAGAAAAACCTAAGCCAATACCGATCCGATCAATCTCATATTTCTCCGAGACTCAATAAAAGGAAAAATATAGAATAAATATGAAAACTAGTAGCCCTTTAGATGACGTCTTTTTTCTGACATTGAAGACGTATTTTTCCTTGACGGCAATCGTCCAAAGATAAATAGATCTGAAAATCTGAATACCTTTCGGGGGCTTCGCCCCCGAACCCCTGACGGGAGGCACTGCCCCCTCGACCCCTGTCCGCTGACCGGACAGCGGAACCCCCGATGCGAGGCCCCGGATAGGTTGTTTGGCAGTTCAGAGAAAACTCCTTGTATAACGTCGTCTTTGGCCCATTAATAATTTTTTGTTGCATATGTTCTGCTTGTCTGCAAGTACATGTTAGACGAACAAAACAGTATGATGTAGTATGATATAATCATAACAATATGATATAGAATATTTAGGACAATGCTAAATTTAAGTAGCATGAATATTAGTGACATCACTAGTTAAACTTAATTGATTAGCCATATTCAAAAATATGATATAATCATTAGGCTAACAATCAAGCCTATGAACCATTTGTCCTATCAAGTCAGGCTCAGCTCGTGTACTTCACAAGTTATCCTAAACGGAGAACAACAAGGTTGGACTGGTGGGCAGTATGCAAGACCAAAGCTAGAAATACCTTTAAGGTTGACGATATAGCTTATGAAGAGGATGAACTACCTCTTATAACAAATATTATAGAAGTGGACACGACGGAAGTTCCTCATTACACATCTAATTGTGTAGAAGAAGTAAAATTATCTGAAGAGGAAGATGCAGATGAAAGTGAAGATGTAAAGGAGGAAGAAGAAGAAGAAGAAGAAGAAGAAGAAGTAGATGAGCTAAACGAACTAGATAAATTTTTAGAAGAGGATTAAATCTGTACGTTTGTTTTATCATCATATTTGACACTTTAGTGACACTTCTATCATATAAATTTGTGACACTTCAGTGACACTTTATTGACACTTTTATCTGTGACTATGATATTTTTCAAAAATCTGTGATGTCTATCATATAAATATGTTTTTTGTTTTATTGTCATATATTATTATCAGGTATGACTAGACCAAGAGGACGACGCGGAGGATTTTATATTAGGCAGTCCCGTCAGCCTCGGGCTGGGGATGGAGATTTCGTACCCTCATCCTCATCTCCGAGTAGGCCATTGTACCATTCTGTTCCCGGTCCATTACCGGGACAGGGCAGTTCCAGCAGGTTGGCGACTCCTCTCTCGTCGTCTAGCCTTCCTGATCCCGCGTCCAGCATCCCTGATCTCCCGTCCAGCATTCCTCCTGTCGACGGCTCTATAGAGGGAGCCGACGCCGAGCATATGGAGGACAGCGATCAGACTGATCCTGTCCAGGTAGGAGGTGAGAGCGACCCTCCATGCGCTCCCCCGGGCAAGACGCGTATGGAGATTTGGACGGACGGGCCTATGAAGTAAGTTAATTAGTTAATATATATTTTTCAATGATTATATGTACATATATATTCATGAGAATTATTATTGTATATGTATCGGCCTTCTGTAGTACAGAGACAGCTGGGGGTATTTCTGAGGCAGAACTATGGTGGGCCTTGGATTAACAACTCAGATGCTCCCGCAGATAGGAAGGCCTTTTGGTTTGCCTACTTCAAGGTAAAAAATTTGTTTATTTTTAAATTTTAATAATCATTTGTGTATATTATACAACTTTTGTATTTTACTTCTTGTAGAGGACCTATTTCTATCCACCTCACCGGGCGGCGAGGATCAAGGGCCAATTTTCTGCTGTCGCAGCCAAGCTCATCCGTAATGCGATCCACGACCAGAAGTGTCGTGATCGCTCCGGAGAGCCGATCCATGGTTGGATCACGCCAGAGCAGTGGGCTGTGATGAAGGCTAGATTCAGCGAGCCCACGTACCAGGAGCGGTCTGACAAGGCCAAGGTGGCGCGGTCGAGCGCCGGTAAGTGGTGTGGTGGCTCCATTCCGATGACGGAGCATTTTTGTCGTCTGGTACGTTTCCTATGACGGACATTAATTTATATATAGTTCGATAGAATGTTTAATACTAATAATAGATAATATATTTTAACAGGTAAAAAAGGGTGAGGACCCGAACATGGTGACCGTCTTCCTGGTCACCCATCGGAGGGCTGGGGAGTTCATTGACGAGAGGGCAACGCAGGCATATGTACGTTCTATTCTTTATATTAATTTACTATAATTTAGAAAACAGGAAAATAGATATCAATATAGACTTTAGCAAACACTTACACGTTAGCAAATATTGTTCTAGGCCAAGTTTGTTCGGCTACAGGAGGAGGCGGCTACTGCTGCTAGTGCGCCAGCAGAGGGAGGGGCTGGTAGTTCCTCCCAGCCGCCTACGGCTCCATCGCCGGACAAGCTCTGGATGACCGCCGTTGGCGGTCTTCAGAAGGGTACGTACTACGGTACGGGATCCTACGGCGCGTATTTGGCTTCGGAGTCATCCTTGGCCCCCTTTGTCAGTGTGCAGTCTCCGGCTTCGCAGGCGTCGTCACGAGCTGAGGATGTTCGTCGTCAGATCGAGGAGCTGCGTCGCAAGTTGCAGCAGCGGATTTCTGATGCGGTCGAGCGACGATCCGACCCTCCGATCGTCACCGGACGATTTGATGCGGTCGAGCGCAGTATACAGGAGCTGATGAGTCTGTATCAGGCTACAGCTGCCAGCTTGCACACGCTCACCGAGTCTACGCAGCGCACAGAGCGTAGACAGGTCGAGCTGGAGGGATCGCAGAGGAGCATGTCTGCCTCACTCACTCAGGTTTCGGCTTCGCTTGAGTCGAGTACTGAGAGGGTGGTGAGTACCCTTGTTGTTTATGGTGAGCGACTACGAGAGCTGGAGCAGATGCGTCCTCCCGGTCCATCGACGGTGCCGACTCCAGACATTGCACTGCCTCCTACTGCCCCTACAGTGCAGCTCACCCAGGAGGAGTATGACTACATTCTATCCCAGTTGCGCGGCAGGGGTCCGCAGTAATTTTATTGATTTTTTTATGACTTGTATGTATTGGCCCTATGGGCAAATTGTTTATTGGTACACTTTTGTTTATACACTTGGTGGGAGACTTTTTATCATCTTTCATTTTTATTTGACTCTATTGGATGTTTGTGAGGATGTGTGTCTGTGATATTTACTTTGCACTGCCTCCTATTTTTATTGTGATATTTACTTTGTGATATCTGCGACGGGGATGACAAATATACCTACGCTGGGTTATAAGCGATGATCTGATATACAAAGGAGGTGCTGCCGAAATTTTAAAAAAATATAATGTGTATTTTTGTGATGATGTGTGTCTGTGTTTACAGTGAATGTGAAATGCAGTGTTCGGAACCATCGACAGTTTCGATTACTGTTGTATGTTTTATCTTGGATAGAAAGAGCAACAGTTCATGGTGTACTTCTGAGAGCTTCATTTTCACGTCCAGCTTCCCGAGAAGGTGAAGGACGTGAAGAGGAAGCTCTGAGGAGTGCACCATGCACTGTTGCTCTTTCTATCCAAGATAAAACATAGAACAGTAAGCGAAACTGTCGATGGTTCGAACACTGCACTTCACACACACTGTAAACACAGACACACAGCATAACAAAAATACCAATTATATTTTTTTTAAAAAAATTTTAATATCTGCGACGTATAGCGACATTCTGCGACGTACAGCGACGGAAAGTACACGTCGCTATACGTCGCTAAATAGTGACGTAACGTCGCTAGAAGTCGCTAAACTGCTGACGTGGGATATGACAACCTGAGAGCCGACGTCGCTAAATTTGTCACTTGGCGTCGCTAAAGTGCACACGTGGCTGCCATGCCATGTCATCATATATAAAGTTTACCGCGTCGCAAAGTTGTCGCTCTACGTCGCTATTTTGGCGACGTAACCTTACGTCACTATCTGTCGCGCATTTGGCGACGTCTACCGACACTAAACGTGACGTCACAAATAGCGACGTTCTGCGACGAAATTGTCATCTGCGACATGCCTATACGCGACATCCAATTTTCATCGCTAAATACGTCGCAAATAGCTTTTAGCGACGGATTTTCCTTATTTAGCGACGTCTTCTGACGTCGCTAAAAGGGGTTATTTTAGTAGTGTTTTCATATTTTGGTATCTTGTTGTTTTTTGCAACTTGGTTGCATTGTTCACAATTTTGTTTCAAATCAAATTGTAATCTTCTTTTTTTGACTTTATAAGCGTCCTTGTAGATGTTGTAATTTATTTATTTATTTTTTTATATATACTTTGTACGTTCATTGTAACCGTGTAAATAACAAAGAAAGTTTGAATTAATACTGTTCACTATATTAACTCAGTATCCAAACAGATATGATAATGAATAAGTAACTTTGTGATTTTTTTTTTTAATTTGTTTGCAACCTAACATATAATATACAAACTCAAATGGGAACTCAAATAAGAATTTTCAATAGGGTGATACACGTGAACGGATTTTTCTATTTAGATCATTGAATATTTTTGTCTACGTCTTTGAAAAATTAAGAAAGGAGATATATGTATAATCCAACTGATTTTGATGGAGAGATTTTAAAAATTAGGAAAACACATGAGTTCCTTTAGAACTTTGTCTTAATTATAATTCGATACCCTCAACTATGCCAGTTTTTAACTTGATACCATAAAAAAAAAAAAAAATTCGGTACCCTGAAAAAAAATTAAGATCAAAGTACCCCTCGGTGAAATATAAAACTACCTCTCCTCCTCCAAAGTTCCGTCCCCCTTATCCACCCCTGCACACCCACCCACACCCCGCCACCTCCACCCCTGCCCACCCATCCACTCCCCCACCCGCCTACCCCCTGGCTGCCTCCACCGACCCCGACCCTCTTGTTACCCCGCTCTCGCTCCTCCACCTTCCGCTGCACTGCACCGCCCCACCCCCCTCTCTCTGTGGTGTCGCCGCCGCCGGCTGTGCACGTCCGAAGAGAGAGAGAGAGAGAGGGGGGGGGGCGGGGTGATAGAGCTGGGGTGGGGGGAAGGGGGGCGGGGCAACGGAGGAGGAGGGGGCCAGTCGAGAGAAGAGGGAGAAGGGAGGGGGTTGGAAATACATGAATAATTTTAATTTTTTTAAAATTTTGGGTATTAACTTAAAAATATTATATAGTTATGATATCAAGTTGTCGAGTAAAAAAAATTTAGGATATCTAAGTTGAACACTAGAATAGTCGATGATATCAAATTGCTACTACGTCTAAGATTTTTTTATCAATATTTCTGTCTCACTGGGACATTGACACGTGGGTTCTGTAGAAACGGCTCTATCTCACTGACACATAGGCTAAGATGCAATGAACTTTGGATAGTATATTCTATTATTCATTCCTTCGATACCTCGAAAGAAAGAAAGAAAGAAAGAAAGGAAGGCCAACTCTTTGGTACACGTTAAAATACACGTCAGCTGCCAACCCCACCCCAAAGTTTCGTCTCACCGAAGCAAATGGTGGGCAGCCAGCCCCTCGTGGGTCCGAATTCCCGTCAGCCTGCCGGGGCTTCCCGATTGGCCGAGTCCATTCGGAAAGTTTATTGGTTCGAAGCGCGAAAGTGCCAATCGCTTCAGCTTTAAACAACCCTTTTTCTTTCCTCGCGAGGGGATGTCTGCCACTCAGACGCCGAGCCCCCGACAAGAATGCAGCTATTTGCGCTGTCCCTGCACTGCAC
Organism: Iris pallida; assembly: GCA_029216955.1. Lineage (NCBI taxonomy): Eukaryota > Viridiplantae > Streptophyta > Magnoliopsida > Asparagales > Iridaceae > Iris > Iris pallida. The sequence continues at coordinate 15,109,274 of JANAVB010044419.1, forward strand.
TGCACCCCACCCCCGCTCGAGTAGCCGGCCCAGGCTGCTCAGCTTGCGTTGGCGTGCGTGCGTTTGCGTGCGTCGCTCGTGCGACGCACTTGTGGTTGCTCCCTTCCTTTTTTTTTTCTTCTTTTTTTTTTCTTCTCTTTTTTCTTTTGATCACATGCGAAGACAACCGATTCTTTTCGCAATGTCTTTTAAGTCTTTTCCGTTGCGATCGAACATGGTTTTCTTTCTCCTTTTGCTCGCCACTGAGTGCTAATATCGAATGTGTCGGGATAAAGCGACTGTCGAGTATGAAGTAGTCAAGTAGGAATCTCAGTGCTTCGGTGAGTGTAGGGTTGCTCTACGAGAAGCTAATCTTGATTGTTCTTTGATTCGGATTACTTGTGATTCCGACCGCTTGCATATCACGCTGGATTTGGAAATTAAGAACATCAACAGTAGATACACTCCAAACATACACTTCAATTTTTCTTTTATAAATTATTAATTTTATAGTCTCCTTAATATTGGCAAACAATGGTACACTCTAAACAAATACTCCAAATTAATATGTTTTCTCTCTTTTTTTCCTCTTTATTTTCCTTTCTTGATTCGTAAAATAAATTTATTTCTCTTTTTTCTCTTTATTTTCTTCCATGTTTGGTAAGAACGGTTAATTTGATGGACCCAGAAATTAATATAATAGAGATATGGCACGCTCTAAATCTGAAGTGTCTCTTAGCTTTCTACCAATTTTTAAGTGTGAACAAGTGCCAACTGCAGCCTTCAAGTGCTACAAAATTTAACTAAAGTCAAAATGTAACACTTGAAATCTCTCTCATTGTGGATGTTCTAACGTAAGCAGAACATGGTTGTCCAAGTCCAATGTCTTGTCGGACTTATCTTTGGACCGGCCCAAGTAAACGTAGGCCTTGACTAGATGGGAGAAAGATGCTTGATTCCTTTTGCTTTGCTGCGTTTTATGTTCATGTTCGTTGAATCAAAAACTCATGCATTCTTCTACCATATGTGATAATTGATAGAATGATAGTTAAGCAACCGGCTTTGTTTCTGTAGCTGGACACCGATGGAGATGGAGATATCATGCCCTGTCCAAATATTTGAGCTGGCGCAGACCCACATATTGGACGAAATATTCATGGCGGTCTTATATTTATTTCTAGCCATTTAATTGCCAGTAGAGTATATATGATAGCTCAATAGTTGTTATAGAGGTGGCCTAAAAAATTTATGAAGTTTGATCGGACAATTGAAGAGCTCATCATTTCCTGGACAGTAATGAGTTTGTTAGTGAGGCTGTGATTTTGTGTATGAGGTTATTGGACATCATCAGCAGCAAGATTCTGAAGTCAAATAAAATCAGCAAAATTTTGCGATCAAATTGCATAATTGGCAAAATTTTGTCCAGGTATCAGTAACCCTATATAAATGAGCTCGCACTACAAGAAAAATAACTTTTTACGTCTAAACTACTAGTTTTTTACAAGATGGGCTAATACGGCGTAAGTGTGTAAGTTGTGTAAAGTAATTTACGGCACACATTGCCGTAAAATCGTATTTTTCCTGTAGTGTCGGTTGCCTGTTAATAGTTAACAGGGCGATGCTAGTCTAGTTTCCTCTAAAAATAAGACGGGCTACATGCTAGTCTAGTTTCCTCTAAAAAATTGTGTTATATGTTTTTTTTTTACAAAATTGTGTTATATATGTATGTCTATTATTCAATCACAGACCTAAAGATATCGTTTGATTTGACGATCGGAGAAGTCCGAAAGGAGTCCAAATACAGTCAAAGACATAGCAGAAGCATGTTGTCCATATACCGTCGGTCTTCTAGAAAGTGCATAAATGTTTGAGCAAGTTTTGAACACAATTTGGTACTCATCAAGCATACAAATGGCACACCGACAGCATGTCGTTTGCTTGGAATTATATGTTTTGAGAAAACGGTTCATAGCTTATAGTTGCTACTTCGACGGTCCATATTAATTATTCCTCTTCCTGATGTGTGAGAAAATCCTAATTAAGGGTCTTGGCATGTCCTAGCTTAGTGTGCTTAGGAAGGAAAAAAAGAAAAAAGAAAAAAAAAAAGCTTTACTCGGTTTGCTAAGCAAGTCATTAAGGGGGTCACCAAGAGGGACAACGAGAGCTCGTTGAGAGGGTCGCTGGAAATGCTATGTTTATAATCAATTTTGGTTGTAAGTTTTACAATCGCCTACGTGACATTCATTGATTGGGAGAGAGGGTGGACCGGGTGGGACCATGTTAGCGAGAGGTGGATGTGGGTTGTAAGAGAGTTGTAATATTTACAACTCGCTTACAATCCACATCCACCTTCTGCTAACATGGTCCCACCTGATCGCACTCGATCTCCTCTCTCCTCCAATCAATGAATGCCACGTAGACGGTTATAAAGCTTATAACTAAAATTGGTTGTAAGCATAGCATTTCACATGCAATATATGTTTGTGTAATCTTTATAAAAATATTTCTTTTCTCTTGATTCAACTATTCTTATTTTGTCTCATGGACGTAGTCTAATCTAAGTTGAGGATTGTTATATTGTGTGTTTGTATTCTTAACTGCTATTGTTCGGTTTATTTCTACCTTAGTTTATTTGCATGAACTCCCTCCTTTGGTCCCAAAAGAAACACTATAACATAACAGTAATCCCAAAACTCAATATCGAGAAATGAAATATCTATTCTACTATATAATATGAAAGCTTGGTGGTGAAACTTTTGAATTTCTAAAATACGCACTATAAAAATTTGTTTGTCATTTATGTTTAAGAGTCAAAACAATGAAGTTTGAATGCTATGAAGTTTTATTTTTTCATACAAATCTTCATGTTCCAATGGTAATAAATTTTTTTGTCCTTACCATTTTCCAAGGGTTATTATTCGCAATAAAAATTAAAATAAAATAAAATTTGTACTTCCAATCTTTTGACATTGTAAAAAAAAAAAAAAGACACACACATGAATAGTCACCTGAAAAAGACAGAAAGACGACAGCTGACCTTATGATATTCTAATTAAAATACGTGTAAAATACGTACATGTAGACTAGTATATATAAAGTCTAAGACTAAATCTAAGTCCAATTCTTCTGTCACTAGTGTTAGCTTAGGTTTATCTGATTAGTCCTACAAGGAACTTGAACATATGGCTCTTATAGACTTGTTTCAAACAGTTCCCTTGAATCACTTTTACTTTTCTAATTATTACGAACTAGTTATCAAGTTCTTCGCAGAGCTTGCATCAATAGGTGTGGACCATCTTCACTTTACTTTTTGTTTTAGTTTGAAGAAAAAATACTATTTGTCCCTCCAAAATATCACTCCAAATTATATATACTTATGTGGCAGCTTACGTGTCGTTCACATAGCAGCTGACAAGGTAATTTTTAAATTTTAAATTTTAATTAACATTAAATTAATATTAAAATTAACATTAAATGTCAAATTAAAATTAAAATTAAAATTAAAATTAAAATTAAAATTAAAATTAAAAAAAGGATAATTATTTTTTTGGGTTAGAATTTGTAGTGTCAGCTGACATGTCAGATGCCATATCAGCTGCCACGTAAGGATATATAGTTTGGAAGGACATTTTGGATGTACGAATAGCGTTACTCAGTTTGAAGATATGGGCCTCTCGTCTTATTTCAAAACAGTTCACTCGAATCACTTTTACTTTTACTTTTTCTGAGGCCAATGCTAAAGACACTTTAAACTTTGTTAAGGGACATTACTATTTTTGTAGATAGCAATACTGACTGTGCTTAGAATTGCCAAAATTTTTGCGATCTTGAAGACAGACTTCGTCTTTCTACTAGGAATGTCAAAATTTTGATAGTCCGTGTGATAGCCCTTAATAAATTTTGTAATACCTTTAGTATTGGCCTTTTCTAATCACAAACTAGTATCAAATCTCAACTTGGAGCCAAATTTTCTAGATTCTAGATTTTAAATTTTTTTTCTATATCAATTTTTGACCATACAATTTTTGGGACCGGAGCTCACTTTATCATTTCCTACTATTCTCATATAAATCCAATCCATTCTGGCTAGATTATATTTGTAAATGTAAATATGGCCCATAAGCCCAAATGTAGACACTATATACATTGTAACAAATCCTAGCAATGAGAACAAAGCATTATTATTTTCTACATGGTATCAGAGCCTCCAGAAAAACTCTAGCCGTCATATTCACCATCTCCTACGCGCCCGCCGCGCCGATCCGACGACCCGATCCCGACGCGCCGACCTCGCCGATCCCGAAGCGCCGACAGCGCCGATCCCGACACGCCCGTCGATCCCGACGTGCCGACAGCGCCGATCCCGACGCGCCAACTCCGCGCCGGATCTTCCCCGTCCGCGCCTGACCATGCAGCACTCCCCGTCCGCGCCGGATCATCATCCGCGCCTGACCCCCGTCCACGCCGGATCTTCCCCGTCCAGAGCCTGAACGCGGACGATTCGTCAGAGTTGTACAAACTTTTGTACACCCGACATCCGCTCGCCCCTACGCGCCAGATTCGGCGCCCCTGATCGCGGCCGATTCGCCGCCGACCTCGTCCATCAGCAGCCGATTCGTCGGAGTTGTACAAAATTTTGTACACCCGACATCCGCGATGGCAGATGATGCTGCGTCCAGCTACTCCGTCGCGACTGGCGGTGGCGGTGCACCCAACCCAAATTATCCTAATCCGAAAGATCCATATTTTCTGAGTTCTGCTGATCAACCAGGAAATATCATTACTCCTATTATTTTTCGTGGACCGAACTATGCTGAGTGGTCTCGGTCGATACGTCTCTCCCTGATCTCTAGGCGAAAGATTACTTTTCTGAAAGGTACTGAAATCAAACTTGTTAATGATGCTAGTAAATTGCTTGATTGGAGATGTGTGCAAGCGCTAATGGTTCAATGGGTTCTTAATACCATTGATCCGTCTCTGAAAAAATATTTGCCGTACTTTGAGGAGGTATATCCATTATGAAACTTGTTGGAGAAAAGATTTGTTGTTAACAATGGCACTCGGAAGCAACAAATTAAGGTGGCTTTGGCTGAGTGTAAACAAACGGCTTCGATGTCTGTGGAAACCTACTTTAGAAATTTACAGTCTTTGTGGGATGAACAAGCTGCTTATTTTCCATTGCCTACTTGTACCTGTGGTGAACTTGCTGCAAAGCTACAGGCTATGAGGGATGAAGACCACTTTCAGGACTTTATGTATGGGTTTAATGCTGAGTTGTATGGTCATACCCGATCTAATCTTCTGGCTCAGGATCCTCAGCCAAGTTTAGATCGGACATACCAGGCAGTCCGTGAGGAGGAGGATATGCAAAAATTTCAGGTCCAATCCGCTGCGGAGGAGGTGTTGGCGCTGACTATCAAGACTTCACCTCGTCTCTCTACTACTTCTACTAGTAGAACCTCAGATTCCAGGGACAAATCAGGTATGATCTGTACACATTGCAAGAAAATAGGTCATGATGTTGCAACTTGCTTTGCCAAGATTGGCTATCCAGAGTGGTGGGAGACCCGTCCTCGACGTGAGGGCGGACGTGGTGCTGGTGGTGGCAGAGGCCCGACACCACATCAGAGTCGTGATGGAGGATGCGGTGCTGGTGGCGCAGGGGTTGTTCATCATGTCGCCGCTGCTAGTCATGATGTCCATGCTGGTCTTGCTGGAAGTTCGGCGGATATGATGCATGGAGGATATCCTTCACCGCTCTCAGGTGAACAATGGCAGAAACTGATGAGCTTGCTGGATAACGACAATCCTTCCAACCCTGGTTCTTCAAACTCTGATCGTCTGTTGGGTAAAAATTCTTCTGTCCCTTGGATATTCGATACTGGGGCTACTCTTCATGCGACAGGTTCTCGTGACTGTTTAGTTGATTGCTTTGAGGGCCTTGTCTGTCCTGTGATTTTGCTTGATGGGAGCACTATTGAGGCTGTTCTGAGAGGTAAAGTATTTTTGACTGCTTCATTGGTGTTGACGGATGTTCTTTATGTTCCGACATTGACTTGCAATTTGATCTCTGTCTCATAATTGATTGGTGCCAGAAATTGTGATATGCTATTTACTCCTGATTTGTGTTTTGTTCAGGACCGAAGTACGTGGATGGTGATTGGAGCAGGTGAACAAAGGGGTGGACTTTACTTCTTGGGAGAGTTTCCAGCTTCTTTGGCTTCGGTGATCCTGGTATGCAGAGAGAGTGATTCCGAGGTTTGGCATAGTAGACTGGGGCATCCTTCAGATAAAGTAATGCAGACTTTACGTTTTTTCTCTGGTAGTGGTGTATTTTCTCATAAGGCTTGTGATATTTGTCATCAAGCTAAACAGACTCGTGATGCTTTTTCTGATAGTAGTAGTCGTGCTTTGAGATGCTTTGAACTTATATACTGTGATCTGTGGGGACCATATCGTGTTCCGTCATCTAATGGGACACGATATTTTTTGACTTTGGTGGATGATTTTTCTAGAGCTGTTTGGGTTATTTTATTGAAGGATAAGTGTGCTGTTTATTCTATGTTTCTTAAATTCATTGCTATGGTGAAGCGTCAGTTTGGGGCTGATATACGTCATGTGCGGAGTGACAATGGCACTGAATTTAATTATTTACGAGATTATTTTTTATCTCAAGGTATATTGTACCAAACATCCTATGTTGGGACACCTCAACAGAATGGAATGGTGGAAAGAAAACATCGACATATTTTAAATGTAGCCAGGACATTGAGATTTCAGGGTTCTCTTTTCGTAGATTTTTAGGGGAAATGTGTTCTGGGTGCATGTTATTTGATAAATCGAACCCCTTCTAGTATCTTGCATTTTAAGTAACTCCTTATGAAGTTTTATATGGTTCGGCTCCTTCGTATGATCATCTGCGTATTTTTGGTTGTCTGTGCTATGCGTATGATTTGAAATTCCGACATGATAAATTTGCTAGCAGGAGCAGAAAATGTATCTTTATTGGGTATCCACTTGATAAAAAGGGATAGAAACTGTATGATTTGGAGACTGGTGAATTTTTTGTGTCCCGTAATGTTACTTTTTATGAAAAAGAATTTCCTGGGTATGGCTCTGCTAGCGAGATGTCTTCTGCGACACGTCATACATCTGTTACGGTACCGGGAGATGATATAGAGGCTTTTGGGATGGTGCCGGCTACGGTTGCTGAGGCCGGAGTGGTTGCTGGTGGCTCGGCACCGAGTGACGAGGATGCACAGGTAGATGCAGAAGTATTGACAGGAGAGTCCGCTGGGGGTGATGCGGATACTAATGCTGATACAGGGGATACAGTGTTGCCAGAGGTGCCCGACGAGGTAGTATTGGGAAGAGGAATGAGAAAGAAATCACAGCCAGTGCGATTACAGGATTTTGTGACAAATGCTGTTCGAAGTAAAAGTCCCCCCTTCACCACAGTTCATCTGTTCCCGTCACTTCCTCAGGTACTTCGTATCCTCTAACACAATTTCTAAGTTATGACATATTTACTGCTGGACACAGAGATTTTCTTGCAGCTATCACTGTAGGTGTTGAGCCTACTTTATATCGCCAGGCCTCGCGAGATTCAGGCTGGCGCGCGGCTATGCAAACTGAAATACAGGTTCTGAAAGATAATGGGACATTGAGTCTTATCGATTTGCTTCATGGGAAGAAAGCATTAGAAAGTATATGGGTATACAAAATAAAGTACAAATCCGACGGCAGTGTTGAGCGCTTAAAGGCACGGCTGGTTGTGTTCGGTAATCATCAGGTTGAAGGGATCGACTATTCAGAGACATTTGTCCCGGTAGTTAAGATGCCTACAGTTCGGACGTTCTTGGCTATTGCAGCTGTGAGAGGATGGACTTTGCACCAGATGGATGTGCACAATACTTTTCTTAATGGAGATCTGACAGAAGAAGTGTATATGAAGTTGCTACCAGATTTTTTGCATAGTGAACGCAACAAAGTGTGTCGCCTGCGTAAGTCTCTATATGGATTGAAACAGGCACCACGTTGTTGGTTTGCTAAGCTTGCTGCTTCTCTGATATCCTATGGATTTATTCAATCTCATTCCGATTATTCCTTTTTCTCTCTTTTTAAAGGGAAGGTAGAGTTGCATGTTTTGATCTATGTGGATGATATGATTGTGTCTGGTAATGACACAGGTGCTTTAGATGCTTTCAAAAAGTACCTTAGTTCTTGCTTTCACATGAAGGACCTTGGTGTGTTGAAGTACTTCCTTGGCATAAAGGTGGCTCGGAGTGCAGAAGAAATTTTCTTGTATCAAAGGAAGTATGTTTTGGACATCATTTCAGAATGCGGCTTGATGGGGTCTCGACCTGCTGGCTTTCTCATGGAGGCCAATCACAAGCAGGCAGAATCGACTAGTCCAAAGATGGCGGATGCAGAGTCTTATCGGAGGCTAGTTGGGAGGTTGATTTATCTATCGTTTACTCGCCCTGACTTAGCCTATGCTATGCATATCTTATCTCAATTTTTACAGGAGCCTCGACAAGATCATTGGCATGCTGCTTTGAGAGTTGTCAGATATCTCAAACATGTACCGGGACATGGTATTCTTTTGAAAGCTGATTGTGATCTTCGTCTTTCTGGTTGGTGTGATTTCGACTGGACCAGTTGTCCCTTGACTCGCCCTCTGTTACAGGCTGGTTGGTGTTTCTAGGGGGGTCTCATATTTCTTGGAAGACCAAGAGGCAATCAATTGTTTTTCGATCTTCCGCTGAAGCTGAATACCGATCTCTTGCTGCGCTTATTTGTGAGTTGAAATGGTTGAATGAGTTATTGGTGTGTTTGGACGTTCGCCAGGAGTCTGCTATGTCGGTGTATTGTGACAGCCAGTCTGTCCTGCACCTGGCTCAGAACCCGGTATTTCATGAGCGCAGTAAGCATATTGAGGTGAATTTGCATTTTGTTCGCGATGCTATTCGAGATGGCACCGTAATAGCCTCGCATGTTCCTCTTCTTCTCAACTGGCTGACATTTTCACCAAGCCCCTTGGAAAGCATGTGTTTGATTCTTTTCTTCCCAAGTTGGGCATTTGTGACTTGCATGCTCCAACTTGAGGGGGGGTGTTAGATTATATTTGTAAATGTAAATATGGTCCATAAATCCAAATGTAGACACTATATATATTGTAACAAATCCTAGCAATGAGAACAAGGCATTATTATTTCCTACAATTCTACATTTACTTTTTTTTGAAATTTTGGGCTCCAAATTGTATTCGAGAGACCCAACTACTAATGATGCTCTTATAGCATTTGCTGCATTTCATTATGGGTGAATTAGGATATGATGACCTGTTTCAAATTGTCCTCCTCCTTAATTTTGTTTGTGCAAAGGATTTCTCAGGTCATAGGCTGCTGAGGAAAGATGGAAAGCTGTCTTCTAGCAGAGTAGAAATTAACCTTTGAGTTTAGGTTCATTCTATGTGTGCTAATTGTTCCTTCCCATCAAACGTTTTAATGACAGATAGCACATACACTAAGAATTGTGTGCATTATACTCGTGAATTCACAATAAAGTGTTATATGCAGGTATTGAATCACTTTGTGCGTTGGTCCGACATTACATCATGAATAGAAACCAAGGTTCACAGTCAGAATCGGTATCGGACTATTCCTACTTGGTATCGGCGATATCGATAGTATCGGCGGTTTCGGATCGGAGTATCGAATTTTTTGGTATCGGAAAAAAATAATTATTAATAAATTATTTACATTTAAAAACATATATTTTATACATTTAGACATAATTTAAGTATTTTCAGTGTTATTTCGTAATACTTTTGAAATTAAATAATATTGTAATCACCCTTAGCGATTGGTTTACATATAATAGATTGATTTTCTTCTTTTACATGTTTTTACAATCTTATTATGCTTTAAACCCTTGATGATTTGTCTTTTTCGTTTAATTTTCTTTGCCGAATTGACCGGAAAAGAGACCCTCAATGTTGGTATCGGTAAGTATCGGGTATCGGTTGGTATCGGATCAGGACATGTCAAACCGTATTGGTATCGGCCGTAAGGATCGGTATCAGCCGATACTTTAAACCATGGTAGAAACATTGAAGGATACAAATATTTTCTTGCATATAAAGCATAGTTTGCACTATCGGCCGATACCTACACATTTGGTATGTCCCGTCGGATATAGATCGTTCTGATTGATGTCGACATCGGTAGTCTCTTTTTCAGTCAATTCGCCAAAAAAAAAAAATTAAATAAAAAAGACAAATCAACAAGAGTGTAAAAACATAAAAAAGGAAGGAAAAAAATATTTATCACAGGTAAATCAATCGGCAATGGTGATTACTATTTTATTTAATACCAAAAATACTAAGAAAAAAAATGCAAGAAATACTTAAAATTAAATCTAAATATATAAAATATTTTTTTCTAAAATTTTAATAATTATTTGTTTTCCGATACCAAAAATATCCCATACTCGAAACAGCCGATATTGCCTATCCTGCCGTTACTCTGATACGGATTCTGATACCGATACTGATACTGTGAACATTGATATAAAGACCAGATATACACAGGGAGAAAGACAAGTATGCATATGCAGTCATCATCTTGATTTGTACAGTGGCACATCATCTTGTCGACCAAGAGTATTCCATTGTGGGATCCCTTGGAAATTTCTGAAGTTAAAGAAATTAATGGTGCCCAACGCATCAATCTATGCTGAAAAATAATGTTTGAGAGAGTCATTTCAATAAAGTTAAGATCTAAACAACTCAACATCTTGTACCTTCAATTCTATCAATTTTTATTGTTAAGGCCGAAGAAAAGATCGAGAGTATAAGCCACATGCCCTGCATCAAATATGTTCCTTTACACTTATGATCATCGAAATATAATTTCATAAGAATCCAAATTTCTATGAACTATTGGGGATTTTAATTTGTTAATCAGTAAAATGTTTGTCTAGATAAATCAGTAAAATATAAAGGAAATTGGTTTATGTTTGTGAAATCAAAATATTCAAAGAGTGCATATTAATTCGAGGGTTATTTAGTTTTAGGGTCTCGTATAATATTAAAAATTTATATTTAGGTGTCCATATTGTCCAAAAGAGTATTTGAGTCTTGTCCTAACAATGACTTGGGATGACAGATTTTGTTTAGATCTCTTTTAGGATCTAGTATAATATTTAAAATTTAAGATTTAGTCTGAATCAACCGCCATATGTAGGGGTGAGCATTAATTTGGTTCAAACCGAACCGAACAACCGATCGAATTGGACCGAAAATCGAATAAGCGAAATCGAAACTGAACCGAATTGGTCCACAACCGAATTAAATCGGTTCGGTTTTCGGTTTATTCGGTTTATTTGCATTTTTTTGGTTAATATATATAGTAATTAAATATACCTAAATTTATATATATATATGCGGCCCAAGTGGTCGGAGTTCAAGCCCCAGTGGAGGCGAGTTCGCCACAATTATCCATTACTTCAATATATATATCCTTCTTTTTTTTTCTTTTTTTTTGGGTAACCTTAGGTGGCCAACCTGCGCTTCCTACACCACTGCGCACGGAAGGGGTGGGGGGTGGGGGGAGGGGCGGGGGAAGATTCAGCCTGCGTCCTCTCCGGCTGGGACCTCAGTGAGTAACCAGTTGAGCTACCCACTCCTGGATATTTTCTATAAGTATCAAAATCGCAGGTATCGCCACTATCTACTATCGAAACCGAACTGATTATTTTTTAAAATCGGACCGAGTCTCTTATTAAGTTTGATTTTTGATCCAAAATCGAATAATGCTCACCCCTAGACAGATAAGACCCAAATGTGCTTTTCTGGACAATAGGACAATAGGGATTACTAAACGTAGACTCTTAAATAACTCTTTGCTCAATTAATTGGTTTCCCGATTCTGTGGCTTGTATTGTACACCGGATAGAAGTTGGGAAATACTCATATATGAAGGTAAGAAGCCTACAAGAAATTTTAATGTGATTAACGGTATATTTGCACAGTAAGAAGCCTACGTATATGGTTTTGAAATGTGCGTATGCCTATATATAGTTTTCATCACTTTCCTTAGAACGCACACATAGGTATTAAAGTTCTGAATTAGGTCAAAAGTATTTTTAATATTTGGGAATTTTTTACTTTCATTCACTTATTAATACGTATTTGTACGTAGATATATTTTTTTTATTAGACTTACATCTGGATAGTATATATATTTCAAGACTGAGTAAAGTCCTTATCAAGGTTCATAGTAACGGATATTTTCTATAAGTATCAACATCGCAGGTATCGACACTATTTACTATCGACGGTTTCGAATCGAAATATCAAATTTTTTGTATCAGAAAGTAAATAACTATTTAGACATTTTTTTATACATTTAGACTTTTTTTTTCTTTGTTGTCTCTTACTAGTTTTGAAATTGAATGAATAATACACATCCTTGCTGATTGGGTTTACTTTCAATAAATAATTTTTTATTTACATGTTTTATAACCTTTTTATGCTAAGCGCTTACAAATTGGTTTTTTTGGTTCGATTTTCTACACCGAATTGACTGACAAAGAGACCCACAAAGTCAAACAAAGAGACCCACAACGTCAGTATTGGTAGCGGCCGGTATCGGATCAAAATATGTCAAACCATATTGATATCGGCCGTATCGTATCGATACTATAATATATGGTTTTTATGCAACAGATCAGATAATTCTGAACTAATATGAAGGGCACCGTGCTGAAAGGATGGAAATATAGTTAAAAGAACATTCTATACGAGCCATTTGCTATGATCCTATGTTTTGACCTGTGCCTAAAGGTTAAACATTGCTCAATCTGACTGCTGTAATTACTCGCTCTGACTGCTGTAATTACTCGCTCAAAGTGACATTTAATCGAGTAACTGATCAAGCAGCACCAAGAATATATACTCTGAGAGAGTACTAACAATCTACTACTGAACAAGACAAGCTCAAAAGTTCCGAGCCTGCTCCAAAATTTTAAAGCGACTCTCTAATGCAAATAAGTTTTCCTCATTATTCTCAGAATCTGTTTCTTTCTGTGGCGAAATAGAGGGAAATCAATTTCTTCACAATCATCTTCCCATCAATTAAAAACAAACACAGGAGTAAAAAAAAAGTTTGTACAAAGAAAAAACTTAAAGTTTTTCCATGCACTCTCCTTTTCAACAGTGGGAAATAAACTGCAAATTTGCAAGAAATATGTATAATATATTCCTGATTACGTCTCGTATAAACCACCTAATAACAAAAAAAATGTTACTTGTTTTGCTCATATCATCACTAATACTGTCGTAACAAATTTTCCGAGATTTAAAGCATCAATTTTCACTAAACAAAATAATTGAAGGCTGGGACAATATTTTCCTGATTGCCTCTCATATAAATCACCTTCTTAATATATGCCCATCAAATGAGGGAGTCATAGATGAGATTCATTCCTGGTACTGGCAAACATTGATAAAATGCTGACAACAAACATCTGAGCCAGCATAAATCTATAAAATATTCTCAGGTCAGCCTCCATCGTTACTACGCAGCTGTGGAAAGGAAGGACTGGAGAGCAAACACAAGGAAAAGTATCCCACTGGAGAATGCCACCTACGTGTATCAAAATTTTAAACATTATCCAGATTGGTTCCAAATTTATAGCAATAAATGGAAGCCAAGTAAGAGGGAGAATGATTTCTCACCATTTTCTCGGATATCTTAGATGCCAAGCTCTTGCCACCAAGAACAGCCGCAGCAGTACACAACGATTGCCCTCTGCATCAGGAAAGAATTTGATCAATAAAGGAACATCGTATAGCCACACAAAAACTAAAAGAAGGATAATTGATCATACAAAATTCCACCAAGGACCACGCCGAAAGGGTTCACATCCGAGGCCAACCCAATTGTAGCAATCTGAGAAGGGAAAAAAGTAAGATAGCTTAATGTATTAAGTAGGTCCAAAACATGCACCACAACTTTTTTTTTAGAGAATGCACAACTATGGAATCTGTTAAAACAGCATTAAGATGAAGTAATTGCACCATAAGTACCTGACTCTTGTCGCCCCATTCACCGAAGAAAGTGATAGAAAATGCCTGCAGCAAAATGGGTGAAATGAAATGGAACGAGATTGTAAAGATGTCATAAAAAAAATACTGCTACATTCCTGCATTTAAGAATGGTACATGATACCAATCTCGTACTTCCAACCGGTACCTTGAGAAAAATAGGTGAGAAGAACTGGGTGAGAAATCTCCTCTGTTGTTTCTTCAAGTCCTCATCCTACAAATAAGATATGTAAGATATGCCTCAGTAAAACTATGTATATAGAATGTTGATTTAAAGAAGGGAACCTGAGTAACATAATTTATGACGAAGCACTCTACAAATTAGACTGCTTTTACAATTTGCTAATACTCCGGACATGATTTTCAAATCATATTTCTCAGATATTTAAAATAAAAGGTATAATCGGAATGAAACTTGGTGATTCAAATGTGTAACACATATCAGTATGAAGTAAATGCAAAGCAGTTGGCAACATAACCACTTCATTGACCAAATATCGTGATTTAGATTTCCATGGTACCTGATTTGGCACTATATTGTAATTAAAAAAAACCTTCGTTTTGGTCCTGCTCACATCTGGGTTCGACACTATTTTGAATGTTAGTAAATGGTGGTCAACTCAAAGCCTAGGGCCTTGCGCTTACGACACATACATGTGCACCTATAAACAGGCAGACATAAAACTAAATACAATATGCTACCTACTTATTAATAAATTGGCATGGTGAAGGAGAAAAAGAGATGCTGAAGGTCATATGATGCACTGACATATACAACAAAATTAATCCTCATGGAAGCAACTTCGCATTGGACTATCCCATTTACAAGCTTTGGTAATGCATTTGTAAAGGTGATACTTCAAAGTAGTGCATTATATGAAGCACAGTTAGTTAATGGGCATCTGGCCCATGTACAGGTGTCCAAAGATAGCTCAAATCAATTTAAATGTTCATATACAGAACTATATTGGTCAGTAAAAGTGGGATTTTCAACAAAACAATGATTGAAGAACTAACAGATGAGGATATGTGAGGATCAACACAAGTCTATATATAAAACAGTGACACTTCCCTAAACTAGCGATAAATCATCCTCTAGTTTAGAATATACTTGAGCAATACTAAATTTTGTGGCAGAACGCTAAGAGAGAAATTAGAATGTGACCAATGTTTTGATTATGATACGAGTGGTAATCAGGCTTTCATGCTCAGACATGAAACAAATAAGTTTTGCAAGTAATCAGGAGCACCATTCATTATTTATCACAGAACAAGGATAGAATGGACATGGATCTGACAAAAAGAAGAAGGATGCAACAACACTTGTCTGATTGTGGATACTACAGCTGCATAAACTGCCGAGACACATTCAATAAAGCAGCAACAACTTACTGACACAATAGTAATATCAGCAAGATCAATTGTGGCCGGTATGTGACACTGGCTCACAAATATCAAGATGAAGATTCTACTAAATTAAACTACAAGAAGAAATATCATTACACAGAACACAGCGTAATCTTTAAATCAAACAAACATGTTTATGCAGAATGTCAAACTAATATCCCAGCAATTATTAGATGGGTGTTGCATGCTGTCCATGTAACAAACACCGAGGATCGACATGGTCTCATTTGGCTTAAAATTTGATGGAGAAATGTAGAATCCGTGAAACTGTCAGGTGATTATCCTTTTTATCAAACTAAAAGAACAAGTATTATGGTATACACACCAAGCATCAACTGCCCATCACTGTTAGGGATTCAATTACTTTTTGATATTATGGAAAGGAAAAAAAGGAACAGGGAAAGTGTTTTACAAAGAACTAGAGTGGAGAGCTATGAAACTCTTATAAGAGCAGTATACTCTGACCTGAGACTTGCCTTTTGCTCCGTCATCTTTCACATCAGCATCCTGATCATTTGATATGAACTTATGAAAAGCTACTAGAAGGAGAAATTGACTAAAGGCATCAGTAATAATCACCAACCAGTTCTGCTTCTACTTCCGCCAACTCTTCAGATTCCCTAGAGGAAGAAACAGAACAAAGATTGCAATAAGCATTAAACAAGTTCATAAAATTATGTTCATATTTATGTTGTTTTGTTTAGTAGGGGGAGGCAGTAGGTAATAGTAATACCCTTCTTCTGTAAATCCTTCCCATAAAGACCAAAGCCCAAATCCGAAAAACAATACAGTAGTTATATGGTGTGTCCATTTGCGAGAGATCTGCACCAATTCAATAGTATATCAATTAGGACATCCAGGACAAGTCAATTAAAAAGGAAACAAATAGGATATTTATTCAGAATCTGGATTTAATCTGTGAGAGAATCAAATCTTGATTTTCAAGATGTGGAACTATTTTTTATTCATGTGGTATAGTCATTTTATAGGTCACTAAAGGTATATACAGCTTGCATGAAGCATTAATAAATGTACATTATGTTTTTCTTTGATAATGAATATACATATTTTTGGTTTCTTGCAGCGCCTTAAGTTCTTAACAAAATTGTCGTCCTCAGAAATAGGAGTAAGCATGATTGAATAAACAATAATCCTTCTTTTGTAGTTGGCTGGGCTCTACCTTCAGGTGCTCCTAAGTTAGAGTACTACCCAGGTTTCTCAAAACCAAAAAAAAAAAGGCTTCATTTGACCTGAATCACAAATCAGCATCGTTGTTCTCAGTCATGCATTGGGCAAGGTATCAAGCAAGTTAAAAACCACGTTAATCTGAAATGCAATGCATAAGCTAAACTAAATATTGAAACAATATAAACAGTTGTGAGTTAAGGTGATCCATGGACAGTCAAGCCTAGAACGCAATAACACAACAAATGCCACCTTTTTCCACTATCCATAAATAACTTGCTTACAAGATTTGGTGCAGACCAGCCCAGTAGAGCAGATAGGATAGTCATCACCTGTATCCAACATAGTATCTAAGTAACTAGAGACAGAACAACAGTCCACAGCATGGAACTAAATATTAATCTTCCTAAAGGACAAGAGTACTCACAATTAATGCCCCAAGACAACCGGCTAGGACAGACCTCCGTGGATGACGCATTGCCAAAATCTGAAGAAATTCATTTAAGCATCAGGTAAAGAAAAATTTAGCAGAGAATAAAAGCAACAGACAATCATGCAAAAGAATCCCCAAAAAGAAGGGGGAAATGGCATGCCAACGACTTTAAATTAGAACCTAAACTGTTCAAAAAGATGGAAAAAAAGGTTATAAGACTCACCAAAGAAAGGGTTAGTTTGAAAAGTAGTTATATTTCTGCTAGCGTCTACCATGGATAAATTAAAGCTAAAAGAATATTGACTAGACTCTCTTCTTCCTTAGGAAGTCGTTCCAAATTGGGTTACTTAGGCGCACACTCCAAAAATTAGTGTTGTGCCCGTATCATATCGTCGGACACGCATTGGACATGACACTATACTCCAAATAAGTAGTATACACCAAATTATGGATCATGTTTGTGTCACCGTATATGTACTGTCTCATGTCGTATTCATGTCAGTACAACATAGAGTTTCAAAAACTAAAAATGGTGTTCACTCTTGCTTCAGAAATTGTGTTCTGTCCGAGTGTGAAAACCAGTATAAGTTTGATAATATTTTGATGATTAATCCGGTGTAATCAATATAGTATTGATCTTATCGTTTATGCTCAGAAGCTGTAACAGTTCCTTTCAGAAAAGACAGATGGATCCCTTATATAGAATGACATATTTTGGAAACACTCCCCCCTCCTCCTTAGACACCCACTTCAAAAAACATGGTTTATTAGGCCCATAGGTGCTCACATGGATGCACCCTGTGTGGGTGCACCAAGCCATTTTTTTTTTTTGGAAACACTCCCCCTCCTCCTCAGACAACCACTTTACAAAATGTGGTTTATGTTGGCATATAGGCCCATATGGGTGCCCACAAGGGTGAGTCCTGTGTGGATATGTCAAGCCATGCAATCCCAAACCCATTGGTCATAGGGATAAGGATGAGATCATTTGGAGAGACCTCGCCCATCTCTCTTATTAGTTAAGAGATCTTTTTCTTGTGACATATAGTAGAGAAATACTCTCTCTCTCCCTTCCCTCTCTTGTATTTGTATGCTTGTTGCGTGGTGGAAGAAGGTGGTTCCGAGAGGTGGCCTCCTTCAGACCATTGATCATGGTAAGGGTGAGCGTTCGGTTTATTAGGTTTTAACCGAACCGAAATAGTCAAAACCGAATAAAACCAAAATTCTAAAAATTCCAAACCGAAATCGAACCGAATTAGCCATAACCGAAATCGAACCGAACCGATTAACGATTCGGTTTATTCGGTTTTGTTTGGTTGGGATGTTTTTATTGCTTAATGGGTCAGACGCAAAGTTAGAAGTGTGGTTAAACTATATTAAAATTTTACAATTTTATACATATGTTTGTTGTATTTCAAAGTTGGGTCTAAAGTTGAACTGGTTGTTAAATTATCAACTTTGGCTTTCAAAGACATACATAAAATTATTGTTTTCAAAATATACACATTTGGAATCGTAAAATATGCATAAAACTATGGGTATTTAATAATTGCACAAGTCTTATTGAGTTTTGGACAAAAACCGAAACCCAAACGGAATAGATTTTTTTAGTATTTTCAAAACCGAAACCAAACCGAATATTTTTCAAAGTGAACTGAATCTCTTATTCGGTTCGGTTTTTGGTCCAACGAATAATGCTCACCCCTAGACCGTGGGACGAGCCAAAGACAATAAAGATCTTGAAAGCCTAATCATAGGTTTCATAGTACACGACCGAGGAAAGATATGACTCTTTATTCATATAACATTGGTATCAGAGCATTAGAGCTCGATCCCCGACAACATTCTTGATTTCACAAGTTGATATAGATCTCTTAAATAAATTGATATTATCAATAGTTTTATATGTTATATATAAATCAAAACTTCTTCGTAATCAGAAACATCATTTATGAATATTATTAATATGAACAAATGTCATATTTAACGAGACTAATTAGATGATTCATAAATCATATGTATGTTGATTAGGCTAGAGATTTGATAGTTAGCCTTATGAATCTATGATGAACTATAATTGTGGTAAGCGTCATTCTGGAATACTTCATGATGAACTTGCCTCTAGTCTGACAGCACTAACAAATGCCAAATTCCAATAGCTATGAACATAATTAATTTGCAGTTGGATTGGGCCTTGTTTATTTATATTGTTTTGCATGTGGGAATGCAATGATATGTTAAATTTTCTTAATTAAGTAGCTGAGTTGGGCCCTACACACTTCAATTATAATTGTTTAATTCATGTTTAAAAAAATGCCATGAGGCTTATGCAACACCTGTTTCAGATCATGACATGTCGTAGGCGGTCGAAGATCTCCGCATCGATTTGTTGCAGTTAGCCCGTTGGCATCGCAAGGAAGGTTGCCTAATTATTGAATTTCCCCTTTGCGAGTGCTCTGGGACTAGAGGCGAGTTCATCACGAGGTATTCTAGAATGACGCTTATCATACTTACAATTCATCACATATAAGACTTAGAGCATCAAATATCTAACCTAATCAATATACATCTGATTTATTAATCATGTAATTAGTCTTGTTAAAATATAAGAACATATACAACTAATTAATAATGTCGATATATTTGAGAGATCTATATCATGCATAGTATTTTTAAGTATTCATGAAATCAAGAACGTTGTCGGAGATGAAGCTCTAACGCTCAGATACAATGTTATCCTAAGAACAAGAGAGTCATATCTTTTCTCCATGTGTGTTATGAAACATAAGATTAGGCTTCCTGGATATTTGTCATCTATGGCTCATCCCAAGATCTTTCAGACCATCTCTTGGAAACCCCGTTCTTCCACCACGCAACAAACATAAGAATACAATAGAAGGAAGAGAGTATTTCTCTATTGTATGTCACTGGAAAAGGTCTCTTAACTAATAAGACTCTTAACTAATAAGAGAGATGGATAAGATACTCTCCAAATTATCTCATCCTTATCCCTATAACCAAATTGGTTAGCATCCTAACCAATTGGTTTGGGATTGCATGGCTTGGTGCACCCAGACACGACGCACCCTTGTGAGCACCCATATGGGCCTACAAGTCAACTGAGTTTTAGAATCTAGACATCTAAAATTGAACTGAAATACAGGGGATTCAGAAGAATAAGAAAAAAATGTAGGTATCTCAAATTGAGTTGGTGATGTACCCAAGTTATAGGAAAGGAGTCATTGCTTACCACAGTTAGTGTGCGTAGTTGAATCGAGGTGCGTGATTAGGCCGCTAGTATGTTTTCTTTCCTTGCTATCTTCCTCTATGCAAGTCTAAATGCATTAGCAAGAATTGAAGAGCTTGTCACAACTCAGAAAATTGGTAAGGCAGATTCCTGTTTCATAACACGGTCACTTGGCCACTAGGCAACTATGCTTCTTTCCCTACATATTAGCTCTCTCAACTTTCTTGGCGAAGAATTACATTCCATCAACCAAATACTACAAAAAGAATCGCATCATATTCCATCAAACAAATAACTAAAATATATTGCACAACCTGGTAAGTCAAGAGGATTCTGCCAAGATCTCATCCGACCTAAATATCCAATCAAATTTCATCATTTGTTCCGATTCCGGCCATTCCATGAACTAATCCTCCAATCCCCCACATTAGTTATAGAAGATCTTACCTATGTACCGCGGAAGTCATATTTTATTAGTACAATATTTGTACGGAAATGACACCACAGTACACGGTACCTATCTTGGTACGTCCTAGCGTAGTTTAGAGTGTCTGTTTCCGTGTCCGACACGGACACACGCACCTATATTTGCAGTGTAACACCAGGGTCAAACTCATCGTGAACTCAAAGGTTTTGTCAGAAATCAATCTTACGCGCAGATATTAACATTACGAAGAAATCAAACAAGAAAAAAACATATGAAGCCTCACCGCCGCGGCGAAGAACGTCTTGTCTCCGACCTCGGACAGCACCGTCATCGCCAATGACTTGGTGAAACCCTAGAAAATAAAATAAATAATAAACAATAAAAGATCCATGCACTAGCCATTTTCTTGACCTCAAATATTTCACATTTTTTAAAAAAAAATGCAGAAGAGGAAAAAGAACTAACGGACCTCGATCAGAGACAGGCCCATGGTGTTTTCCTTTGAAGAAGCTCAGAGGAACGAAATGAGAATATTTATATAGACGGATTGATGGTGGAGAATATTTTACATAGTATATAGCAACAGTTGGCTCCCTCCAAACTGCAGGCTTTCCATATGGAATAGGAACAAAACTCAGAATAGCTATCCACATTTAAAATATAGAATAAGGATCAAACCATAAATTGAGATGGATAAACATCACCACTCGGCATCCAATGCCTTGAAAAAGTCTGTTAAGATTCCAAGCCTACTAGGTAGAGTTGGAGACTTCTTATTTCTCCTTTGAGTTAATTGTCGAAATGATGTTTGAAAAATTATCATGGTGGTCTTTTAGTGATTAAATTTTCTTTTAATTTGATATCTAAGTTTTAAATTTTAGTTTAAAAACTGACTGAATTATGTTCCGTTGGTATTTTTGGATAAAAATCGCTAAAATGGATATGTGATTGTTACGTGACTTATTTTTATAATTATTTTGGTCCTGATCAGTCGCTACGTCGGTTATGACCCCAAGCGACCTCCAGCCCGAGCGCATCAACGTCTACTACAATGAGACCATCTACGACCGCTTCGTACCCTACATCGTACTCATGGGCTTCAAGCGCGGCACCATGGGTCAAACAGAACCTAGTTCAGACACTTCTTTAACAGTTTCTATCCAAAAAAAAACAACGGAACCTAGCTCAGACATTCTTAAAACAAAAGGACTAAATTACAACTTGATACTCTCAACTATCACTTTTTTTAACTTGATATTCTCAACTTTTATAGGTACTAAATTGATACCTTAAAAAAATTTGGACCAAATTGTCCATTCTCTTCTCCCCCCAACCCCTCCCTCCCTCTCTCCGGCTGTGGGTGGCAGCGGACGGCGGGCACGCGGGGTAGGGCACGGCAGCGCGCGGGGCAGGGGGTGACGACACTCAGGGCAGGGGACGGGTTGGGAGTGGTCGCCGGAGGGGGGAGGGGAGGGGGGCGGCGGGATGGCCGCCGGGGGTGAGGAAAGTAGTGCGGGGGGGGGGGGGGGGGGGGGGGGGGGAAGGGGGACGGGATGGCCACCGGGGGTGAGGAAAGTAGGGGGGGGGGGGGGGGAGGGAGGAGGGTAGTTTAGAAATTAAATTTTTTTTGGATATCAAGTTAGAGATATGGTATTAAGTTAGTACATATAAAAGTTGAGGGTATCAAGTTGTAATTTAGCCTAATAAAAGTGCAAAACTAGGTATAAAATTAACCCCAAAAAAACTCAATCACTTGTAACGTGCGACCATGATATTTTTCAGGCGCCATTTGGACAATTATTTCTTCTTCTTTTATTTTTTTGGATTAATTATCGTTTAGATTCTAAATTTTACAGCAGTTTAGAGTTTAAGTCCTGTCACGTCTTATTGGGAACTTTGAATTCTAAATTTTTTTTTTTTTGGTTTTTTTTTTTCCTTTATATCATAAACATGAGTACAATGACAATAACTAACACATACTAGAAATAAGGATATAATGGAAAAAAAAATGTTGAACCTGAGAGACCCTTGTAGTCACCGAGGAGAGGCATAAAAGCTCTTGCTGGGTGGCGGAAGATCAGTAGATTGAGTTACGGAAGCGTATTATTATCTTTTTACTTCCACTTACTATTAGGGTGTGTTTGGTAGGAGGAAAAAGTAGGAGGAACAAAAAATGGAGAAAAAAAAGGAGGAATGAATGATACATTTTCTCTTATTTGGTATAGAAAGAAAAGTGAATCTAAGGAAAAGTGGAGGGATTAGTTTTCCCTCGTAACATAAAAAACCCAATCTGTCCAAAAGTAGGAGGAAAAAAATGAGACTGAATGGTACATTTTCTCTTGTTTGGTATAAATGTAAAAGTGGATGGAAGGAAAGTTGGGGGATTAGTTTTTCGTAACATGAGAAAATCAATCCGTCCGTCCGTCCAAAAGTGGAAAAAAATAATGGGATGCTCATCTTAATTTACAATTATATCATATAAGAATTATATTTTTTTAAAAGTAGTTCAATAAAGTTAAATGGTATTGTTAGTTGAGAATATAACTGGTAAAACATATATTTTTATTTACCTTCCCTCCAATTTTTTTTTTTCTTACGTCTTTACTTTCCATATGTATAGAAAGTGTATCTCCTTGATTTTTTTTTTTCCTTCCACTTTTTCATCCTTCATATCAAACATAATCTTAAAAAATATCTTTACTCAAATATATATATATATATATATATATATATATATATATATATATATATATATATATATATATATATATATATATATTTCAAAAGACATTATCGATAAAAAAAAAAAAAAAAACCTAGTCTCAAGTAGTTTGCTCTTACTAGTTGCTCTCTTCGACCGCTCCAACAGCTAGGAACTAGGTTGGATTTTATTTTATTTTATTTTATTTTTTTGAGGGTTTCCACTTATTAATAGTGCTTGGAGGCATGCCTCCAAGGGAGTTCAAACCCGCGCCACTGCATCGAAATGCTCCACTGTTTTCAACGGGCTACGGCCACTGGGACAACTAGGTTGGATTAGTTCGGTCTTGATCTATTTGAACGAATTTTTTAGGTGATTGATACCTTCTTCTTTCCTTTTTTTCCTGTCTAGTTAGAGAACCCTTTTTTTTAATAAGATAGTGTTTTCTTCTCAAGTGTCTTGGGCCAAAGGTCGCAGTCAAGCGAATCAAGCTAGTTACGTTTTCTACTCATTTCCAGTTGAAATATAAATTAGTGAATGGACGGTCCACACCAAAAAAGAAAGTTCTTATAGTCATAGGAATTAGAAACAGATCTAGAGGGGAAATAAAATAGGTCACTAATGGGGACGTACGGCTGTAAGACTATAACTAAACTAGGAATCGTATTAAACTTTTGTTAATATTTGTTTGTTTGGAGCAAGTGAAGTGAGAAATTCGCAACCCTTGTCCACCTATCAGCGCTCGGTTCAGGGAGACAGATGGACAATTGAGAGAAACAAATTAAGAGACTACCAGTTGAGAGAGTTCTGACAACAATGTAGATAGAAAATCATGTCAACTAAGGATTATACAGATGAGGTGTTGCTTATTATAGCATCAATACAGGCTCAAATTTATAATAAAAAAATAAATATATAATGGTTTGAATTTTCATGAAAAGTAAAAAAAAAAAAAAAAAATTTTTTTTTTTTTACCGAGGAGGTGACCACACGTCTGCCCACGCGCCGACGTGTCAACCCTCCTGCACCACACCGAGTCCACTCCAGTTTTTCTGCAGCCCCCCTCCAATAAAGGGGCGACACGTGGCTCGCGGACCAAAACTGCGATCCAAACCTGCGGATATTGTAGCAGTCTCCAAAAATAATTTATAACACCAAATCTAAAAATATCAAGAACTAAAGACGTATATATAGAATCAAAAATTACACAAGATAGACTAATAATAATGCAAGAAAAACAAATGAAATAAAATATGCCAAAAATCAAAGTTTCTACACATTGTGCAAGATGTATTTGTCTCAACTAGCAATAGCCTAGTCTTCTCCTCCTCCTCCAATGGGGAATTTAGAAATCACTCCCTAAGCCTCAAGACTTTGCTCGTAGGTTTGGGTGCTCTAGGTCTTGAGGGAAAGGAAATAGAATTGTTGGAAACTGAGGGAGGAGAAAGAAAGATGGGATTTTATATGGCTAGTGGGTTGATCCTAGTCCTAAATCTAACCATGCCATTAATCCAAGCCTAACACATCATGATACATAATGAAACCTGTATCACAACACAGTCCGGTATTCCATCATTGAAGTACGTAGTGAACCACATCTACAATCAAACAAAGACAAGAGATGGTACACTACTCTACGACAAACACTGTCCTATGCCATGATCAGGTATCGATACAGGATATATATTGTAAACCCCCTCCTTTATTTTTCTATTATAACTAATAACCCTATCTTAATATATATCATTAATTGAATTAAAAAGAGAAAATCATGTAAACTTGTATATACATATATATGTATATTGGCATATTAGAGTATATATATTGCTAGTTAGAGAATAAATATTATTGTGAATACAAATATACGATTAGAGTATATGCCTATGTGTATATTTTTGAGTATAAGTAATATTTAGAGTATATATATTCCTATTTAAATATTAATATGTTAGAAAGTATAATCATTTTATACTTATATATAGATATTTATATGTATAAATAAGGGTATATATATATATGTATATAAAGATTTAGGCTGGATATATATATATATATATATATATATATATATATATATATATATATATATATATATATATATATATATATATATATATATATATATATATATAATTATATGTTGGAGTCCATGTATATTGGTATATACAATTTTTTTTTTCTTTTTTTTTAGGAAAAAGTAAGGATTTTATTAATCAGAGGCCACAGCCTCATTTGCTACTAACTGAGCAATACAATCTGGAGTCCCCATCTCATCAAAATTGATGAGGTTACTCAAAGAATACGTAGCTAAACCATGAGCGACCATGTTACCACCTCTTCGAGTGAATTCGAATTCCACAGGTATCCTCGTCTCGCGTAGCTCTTCTCGGATAGACTTGATCAGATCTCTGTTTGCCATTAAAATCTTTTGATTGCAATTTCAATTACAAACAGAACAGTGTTACAATGTAGGACTTAGATGTAGTCCTAGGAGTACACTTTTGTTTATCTGGGTCCTGTGTCGATGGAGCGAGTGGTAATACGTTGACTCCGTTGATGATCTGACGACGGTTCTCGGTTCTCTGAAGGTCTGAGTTGCTCTGGGTGCTGGAGCTTACGGAGAGGAAGAAGACGTTGAGTGTCTCCGTATATGTCTGTCTCTCTGTGTGTGTGTGGAAGAAGGAAATGATCCCTCTATTTATAAGCAGCAGGTTGGGCTGCTCATACGCGCATATGTAGGATGCGCCTGTACGTGGGGACGCCACGTGGTTGAAGCTGAGGGAGACGCATGGATGATGCACCATCATTTGTGGGTTGAATCCTTCATGCTGCTTTTGTGGGCTAGCACGTAGCAGGGGAGAGAATCTTTCAGTTGCTGAGATCTTGGATGATTAACACCCATTCATAGGATGAATCGAGTCAAAGGACACGTGACGCATGTCCGTAGCTCAAAGATCTCGGATTTGGTGGAGGGTAATCTGATAGGATGCGCCTGGAATTGGGCGCATGAGAAGACTTTGGCTCGCAACCTTCAGGAGTCACGAACTAGTCTGGGCGCACGGTTTTTGAGGCGCATGCGAATCTTCAGGTGCATAGCTGATGAGGCGCATGCGAGTGGTTGGTCGGCCACGTGGGTTGTAACCGTCGGAGAAAAGTAATGATGACGCTGACGTCAACAAAGCTTCATTTTCTGTAAAAGCTGCCAACTGTTCAGTCCTCGGGGGTCGTGCTGCCAACTCTGTCACTTTGGCATTAATTGCTTGGTGGGGTGACGCGTCGATTTGTACCCCACTGGGCGCACGGGTCCATGTTGATTAGGACGCATAGATCTGTGCTTTGTTGGGCGCATCCATACAGGGCGCTTGGTACTGACGGAGGCGTCTGCACGGTATCTGACCTGCGTATCCGTTTGCATGACGCATTTTTATTGGTCCGACTGTTGAGTTCTTCAAGTGCTTTAAATAGCCGTTTTGACTTGGCTGAATTCGAAGAGGCAAATTCATCATCATAAATACAAGTTTATTGCACTAACTTCGGGAAGGTTGCCACTTGGCGCATGGGTTTGATTTGCCCTGGCCTATAAATAACAACAGTTTGAGAGAGTTTTGTTGTCTCTTCCTTGACTTTTTGACGAAGATGGATTCGACTGATCCTCCTCCTTGGCAAGACATTGTACTGTGGGTGATGGTTCTCCTTGTTCGAAGAAGCTTTGACGGTGAACTCCTTTAGAAGACTGAGATTCGTCGAGTTGGAATGGACATAGCAGTTTATGTTCGAGCCGCTTGCTGGTAGTATTCTTTTACGAGACGACATCGAGTGCCAAGTTGAATGCAGGGTTTGGGTTTGATGTGCCTAAGCCTCATTATGATGGAAGAGCCCCAGGCTGGCTGTAAAACCCCTATTTTTTTATTAGACTTAAAAATGAATTTATACAATTTATGGTTTTATTTATTTTTTTTGATGACCCGGTTTGGCCAATTCAGTCCGAACAGGGCCCGAACCAAATTTAAGCCCATGTGAGCATGTGGGATGACTAAGGTGACCACATAGGAATATTTTATGTATGTACAAATATTTTTAAATCATTTTTAGAACTTGTTGAATATTTATTGACTTTGGGTACAAAAATCTATATTTTATTAATAAAATAATATTTTACAAAACTTTACAATTTCTGGACTCGGATGAGGGTGTTCGGTATGAGTTCACTCATTGGGACGATTTTATTAATTTATTATTATTAAAGTTATTTTTGAAGATTTATTAAACATGTTTATTCTATTTAAATATTATTATTAATATGTTGAGTTGGTTTATTGTGAATGGAATTTATATATATATGTAGATATATTTAAATATACTAAATATTTGGATATGTGTCATTTAAAATGTTATTTGGATTTAGATAGATTTTTGGATATATATATAATTATATATATAAAAGTTTTAAAGAATAAGAAAAGAATAAGAAAAGAAAAAGGAAAAGAAAAAGAAAAGGAAAAAAAAAAAAACCACCAACCCACCCACCTAAAGTCGGCGGGCCCACCCCTAAATGCTTGCTGCTGGAGCGACAAGCTCACGAAATCAACCCAACACGTGGGTTTTATCTATTAATTCTAAACCTATTACTATTAGGTTTTGCTAGAAGTTGTTATAAATATAACTTTTTCCACAAGCCTCAAAATTCTAATCTTCCAAAACGAAAGTTGAGGCTGATTATACCCTCTTCAACTACGAATTCGTTTCACCAGCGGCAGAGCTTTGTGCGCGACGAATGGAGTATCGGAAGTCAGCCCCGCGTCACCCACGGAGCAGTTTTCCCACTCAAGGTACCGAACTTTACCGTGCGATTTCTCCCTCATTTTAACTCCGTTTTTAGATCCGTAAATTCGTGTAGAAAGCCTACATGACCCTCTTCGAGATCCCCCAGGTGGATTTCTACATGGCCATCCAACTTGCTCGAAAAACCGAGACGAAGTTGGAGAAAAACCACTTTTCTGAATTATTAAAAACTGTTGAAAAACATCAACTTGTCGGTCACTTTTCTCGCTGTCCATTAAACTTTCGTAAAAACAAATTAAAGACAGTCAAAGACAACATAACCGAGATTGTAACGCACCTTCTGGATTCACTTTTCATCTAGTATGTAGAAAGTTACACGCTGTTAAAGTTTTACGAAAAATTATAAATTCTGTTTTCAAAAGAGTGGAAAAACACCCGATACGGCGTGCGCCCTGACAAACCGGGCGACGTGGTCGTGCACTATATGCATCGAAAGGCGCATATGGATGTTGTCGACGTGTGGGAACTGACGGAACCCGATTTCGTTGCATGTGCGCGACGAAATCAGTGCGTATCCGTCGAGATATCCCGTATCGACCCTTTGCAAATTAAGTCACAATTTTGTGCACGCTCATCATATCGCGATGAAACTTGCGCCATTGGACTCGAAATATTTTTCTGGTCCTGTGAGCCAAGTTTGGTCTGATTCTGAGACCGTTGATTGGGATGCTATTTTGGCGGGCCCACAATCCCACTCAATGGGCGATTTTGTACACAGCCCACCGGAATCCAAAATCGGACATACCGTTGGGTTCGTCTCATCAAAACAAATCCGTAGACATATAATTTGACAACTTTAGAGACCGTAGGTTCTGGCGTGCATTTCGGTGCAAAGCGGGTCCAACGGCGGACATCGTTTTGACCAAAAATTACGATTTTGCCCCTGTTCCAGAATTTAACTTTTGGACAGGCATTTTCTAGGTATATCTTTTATTCCAAACTCGTTCGTGATGTTTGTTGCAGCATTCGGAGTCATCTGCGGGATTTGGCTTTTCTTGCTTTGTTTATTTGCCGGTTCGAGCTACTGGATTATTCTTTTTTGCACATAACCTCAGGCAAGATATCTTGCCATCTTTACTGCTTATATTTAGTTGCATTTTATTTCATTTATTGTATCTATATTTCTTGTTTATTATTTTCTTTTGCTTGTGGACCTAGAGTTAAGAGACTGCCGTCAATAGAGTGCATGTCATTGACTTTGTCACGATTGTATCACGAGTGTGTGTGAGTTGTGAGTATCATGTAGTGGTCACTTGCATGTTGGCTGATCACCCATGCGCATGCGTAGGAATAACTGTCAATAGATGCATGTTAGAAGACTTGACAGTTATCTATTATAAAACCGTGTGGTAGAAACGACACGTGTTGGTGTATCGTGGTTACGATGAATGTACAGTATCATTGGGGGGAGGGGATAGCTACTAGCGTAGGGGCTACATTTTCTTTTTATACACATTATGGATGATAGTGACTCGGATGAGCACTACGTGCTGTCCGGCCGATAGTGTCTCGGATGAGCGCTACTTGACGGCCACTCTTTATTACTTGCTTGCGTGAATCCGTTACAGCCCCTGCGTAGAACGTTGTCCTCAAAGTGCATATCACATAGATGGTTAGGAACCCTGTTGTGTTGTAGTTTATAGTATTTTTACTTATGCAGTTATAATGGCATGTTCTTCTTGTATCTTGCTACGTCCCTCTGAGGACCTGGTTATCTCTCCAGGTGTATGTTTCTGTGATATTACAGTTGTTCTAGCCGAGGCTGTAATCTTCTCCATCCTTTCGAAGATGATTGCACTTGGCTCGTCTTGTTATTTCATCTATTCCTTCTTGTACATTTTATTTGAGATGGTTGGTAGTGGACTTTGTCTCCGCCCAACGATTGTACCATAAATATTCAAGTTAATTTTATACCATTATTCTTTTTATTATGGATGAGATTTAGTTGTCTTGGTTTACTGCATTTTACAGCTTATGTATTCATACGAGATTTTTATATATTGGAGTGTACTTCGTATGTATGCAGCTGGCATGGACACGTACCTAGTCCTAAGTATTTTGGGACTGGAATGTTACATGTTTTTGTGGTGGCCCATGCAGGTCGAGTTTGTCACTTCGGTTACGTAATTGTACCGGTGTGAGCCTGCAACATAGGATTAGAATCTAGAAATCTCATCCATACAGCTTGACCTCTTTCCTTGGCTTCAAATTTCGGATTCTCGTTCGACTTCCTTGAATTGCATCTTGCTTGATTCCTTTCTACCGTCGATTCTTATTTTCGTGCTTAGTATCAATTAGGAAGATGACTAAACTAGTATATGCTCATAGGTCACACATATGGCTAGAATGGTTATATTAGCAAAATTATTTGATTTTCGAGTTTTGATGTTTATGATTTATTGGATTATAGTTATACACATTTGAACAGTTATAAATTTGGATTGAAAATGATCTTAGATTTTAAATGTGGCAGTATAAATTATTTAAATTTGAATCATACTACTTGCAATTTTGTGTCTAGTAAATTTTGAGTTTTAAGTGGAAGTAATGATGGCAAATTTTGGTTTAAATATTTGAAAGTTATGAAAACAATTTTTGAGAATTTTTTTTATTTTAAATTGTGTCCTATGATTGAGGATTTACAAATCTATTTAGATTTTTGGTAAAAAAAAGATTTTGACTGATAAGATTATTTAAAAATTTAGTTTAATGTGGGATTGCTAATATTAAATTTTTTTTTGGAGAATTTTGAAGGATGTGATGGAAAGTTATTTGATTGATTAAAGGAAGTTACCATTTAAATGTTGTGATTTTGTTGGAATAACTTAGCATGAATAGAAGTAAAAATTGATGAGTGCATTGAGGTTATTATTTTTTTTGAGATTACTTTTAATATGCTAAGAGTTTTATTATGAGTTATTGGAAAATTTTAGAGTGTTAAATTTTTGATTGGTTGTAAAAATTTTATGGATTCGTGAATTATGAACTCTTGAGTTAAATAGTTGAAATTAAACGTTAATTTTGGAAAAGGTTAGTAGTAACGTGATAAAATTTTGCTTTTAGATTTATGAGTGATTTAAATTTTTATGATGAATTTGAACGGCTTGGAATGAATACAAATTGTTGGTGGTTTATTTTTGAAGGTTTAATTTTGAAAGTTTTGGAGGAAACTTGAGTTAAATTTTAATGGTAGGCCCCAAGATAACCCTACTGAGTATTCCACACTAATTGCCATGTCATCCATGACCATGATAGTAGTATATACACAAGTGTTGTTAGTCATCTACCCAGCTATGTGACTGTATTTTCACCTCGGCTTACTCGACCTTCCTTCAATTCTAGATCTTTTAATTGCGACCTTCTAACCCAATTGCAATTTGAATAATGATCTAATGGTTCCTTAACTGTATTCATCTAGAAGACTATCTTCTCTCCGGAATTGTGTTCCTAAATTATTTTATTGGATTCTTTAATTAATATTATTTCATGCTTTAACTTGATCTTCTTTATTTTTGTGCATTAATTATCACCTCGTAAACTCCCACCTTCTATTTTTGATCTTTTGGCGTCCCTTACCGTGACTTGGATAATTGGAGCACAACACTAGACTTTTTCTTCCAACAAATTTTATTTGTAAGACCTAGACAAGTCCACCTTCATGTAGATACATCATGTCCCACTAGAACACGTCTCCTTGTACACTATTTTCATGATATGACCTTCTGATCAAAATGGCTAAACTATAACCTTTACCATGATACCGATATATTTTTGACCACGGATAGGGATTCCCTCTCGACTCAATTCTTTCGACCGATATGTGATTTTGTTCTACTTAATTCCGTAAATGCTTAAATTTGTGTTTTATCTTGATTGCTTGACCCATTGTCCCATCACACTACTAGCTTAACTCTTGTAAGTTAGGCAGAAAACCTCACCACCTAACAAACCTTTTTTGTGAACCACATTAGTAAGTTCACTTAGACTATAAATTCAGAGGACCCTACCTTATCTAGTCTACCAAGCCATAAATGAAGAAACACTAGGACAACTGTATAGGCCCAAACTTCGGGCGAGCCTTGATTTTAGAAGATCTGGGACTATTTAAAATTTCCTTCATCAGTACCTCCCTTGCTCATATTTTGACTATCTTACGCTGCTAACGTAGCTTCAGTTTTGCAAGCTTATTTCGTTATCAAGCTTGATCATGACATATTTTATTGGGTGCACCCACTAACATATTGTCTAATCAGAACCGATGCATGATGGTCTGATCAACCTATTGCACTTTGGTTTACTTATCCATATTATTCTACGTGGATGGAGACATAGTAAACTTGCCTTAGAGTCTCATCCGCGACAGTCTTGACAATTCTCTTTTGAATTATTTTTGCCGCCTATGAACCCCGTAATTCGTACTCAATATATAACACCATCTTTGAAACCTTTGTTGTTCTTGTCTTTCACTTATTTTGGAAAGACAAGGCACTGTACTTGCTAGATAGACTCAAGGTATCATCTTTGGTTGCCCAATCGGTTTATTATACACAAATGTAGATAGCCACCGACCGACTCATGTGGCTGAATCCTCGCCTTTAACTACCCCTTATTCTTCAACTCTAGAATTATTATCATGTCCTTCCAATTGTTCTTGAGCACTCGAGAATGATTCTAATCATTCACTTAAATCAAACTCTCAATCGAGGCGATTAGTCTCCAGTCTCTCTCTAGGAACCACATCTCCCAAATGTCTAAATTATTCTCTTTGATCTACTCAATTCCTTATTACTCTCCAAATTGGATATTCAAAATTTTGTTACATTCATTAGCAACCCTTATTCAATTCCCTAATCATGATATAATTTTGTATATATCGACTCCAAAATTTTCTATTGCATGGTAGTATTGAACGCCGTTTTATCGCCTCCTCCAAAATTTAATTATATTTTTGTATTGATGAACTCTTCCTATCCCCAAACCCTATCTATCCTATTATTCCTAAATTTCGAGGACGAAATTCTTGTAAGTTGGGTAGGATGTAAAATCCCTATTTTTTATTAGACTTAAAAATGAATTTATACAATTTATGGTTTTTTTTTGATGACCCGGTTTGGCCAATTCAGCCCGAACAGGGCCCGAACCAAATTTAAGTCCATGTGAGCATGTGGGATGACTAAGGTGACCACATAGGAATATTTTGTGTATGTACAAATATTTTTAAATCATTTTTAGAACTTGTTGAATATTTATTAACTTTGGGTACAAAAATCTATATTTTATTAATAAAATAATATTTTACAAAACTTTACAATTTTTGGAATCGGATGAGGGTGTACGGTATGAGTTCACTCATTGGGACAATTTTATTAATTTATTATTATTAAAGTTATTTTTGAAGATTTATTAAACATGTTTATTCTATTTAAATATTATTATTAATATGTTGAGTTGGTTTATTGTGAATGGAATTTATATATATATGTAGATATATTTAAATATACTAAATATTTGGATATGTGTCATTTAAAATGTTATTTGGATTTAGATAGATTTTTGGATATATATATAGTTATATATATAAAAGTTTTAAAGAATAAGAAAAGAAAAAGGAAAAGAAAAAGAAAAGGAAAAAGAAAAAAAAAAACCCACCAACCCACCCACCTGAAGTCGGCGGGCCCACCCCTAAATGCTTGCTGTTGGAGCAGCAAGCTCACGAAATCAACCCAACACGTGGGTTTTATCTATTAATTCTAAACCTATTACTATTAGGTTTTGCTAGAAGTTGTTATAAATATAACTTTTTCCACAAGCCTCAAAATCCTAATCTTCCAAAATGAAAGTTGAGGCTGATTATCCCTCTTCAACTACTAATTCGTTTCACCAGCGGCGGAGCTTTGTGCACGACGAACGGAGTATCGGAAGTCAGCCCCGCGTCACCCACGGAGCAGTTCTTCCACTCAAGGTACCTAACTTTACCGTGCGATTTCTCCCTCATTTTAACTCCGTTTTTAGATCCGTAAATTCATGTAGAAAGCCTACATGACCCTCTTCGAGATCTCCCAGGTGGATTTTGACATGGCCATCCAACTTGCTCGAAAAATCGAGACAAAGTTGGAGAAAAACCACTTTTCAAAATTATTAAAAACTGTTGGAAAACATCAACTTGTCGGCCACTTTTCTCGCTGTCCATTAAACTTTCGTAAAAACAAATTGAAGACAGTCAAAGACAACATAACCGAGATTATAACGCATCTTCTGGATTCACTTTTCATCTAGTATGTAGAAAGTTACACGTTGTTAAAGTTTCACGAAAAATTGTAAATTCTGTTTTCAAAAGAGTGGAAAAACACCCGATACGGCATGCGCTCCGACAAACCGGGCGACGTGGTCGTGCACTATATGCATCGAAAGGCGCGTATGGATGTTGTCGACGTGTGGAAACTGACGGAACACGATTTTGTTGCATGTGCGCGACGAAATCAGTGCGTATCCGTCGAGATATCCCGTATCGACCCATTGCAAATTAAGTCTCAATTTTGTGCACGCTCATCATATCGTGATAAAACTTACGCCATTGGACTCAAAATATTTTTTTGGTCCTGTGAGCCAAGTTTGGTCCGATTCTGAGACAGTTGATTGGGATGCTATTTTGACGGGCCCACAATCCCACTCAACGGGCGATTTTGTACGCAGCCCACCGGAATCCAAAATTGGACATACCGTTGGGTTCGTCTCATCAAAACATATCCGTAGACATATAGTTTGACGACTTTAGAGACCGTAGATTCTGGCGCGCATTTCGGTGCAAAGCGGGTCCAACGACGGACATCATTTTGACCCAAAATTACGATTTTGCCCCTGTTCCAGAATTTAACTTTTGGACAGACGTTTCCTAGGTATATCTTTTATTCCAAACTCATTCGTGATGTTTGTTGCAGCATCCGGAGTAATCTGCAGGATTTGGCTTTTCTTGCTTTGTTTATTTGCCGGTTCGAGCTACTGGATTATTCTTTTTTGCACATAACCTTAGGCAAGATACCTTGCCATATTTACTGCTTACATTTAGTTGCATTTTATTTCATTTATTGTATCTATATTCCTTGTTTATTATTTTCTTTTGCTTGTGGACCTAGAGTTAAGAGACTGCCGTCAATAGAGTGCATGTCATTGACTTTGTCACGATTGTATCACGAGTGTGTGTGAGTTGTGAGTATCATGTAGTGGTCACTTGCGTGTTGGCTGATCACCCGTGCGCATGCGTAGGAATAACTGTCAATAGATGCATGTTAGAAGACTTGACAGTTATCTATTATAAAACCGTGTGGTAGAAACGACACATGTTGGTGTATCGTGGTTACGATGCATGTACAGTATCATTGGAGGGAGGGGACAGCTACTAGCGTAGGGGCTACATTTACTTTTTATACACATTATGGGTGATAGTGACTCGGATGAGCACTACGTGCTGCCCGGCCGATAGTGTCTCGGATGAGCGCTACTTGATGGCCACTCTTTATTACTTGCTTACGTGAATCCGTTATAGCCCCTGCGTAGAACGTTGTCCTCAAAGTGCATATAACATAGATGGTTAGGAACCCTGTTGTATTGTAGTTTATAGTATTTTTACTTATGCAGTTATAATGGCATGTTCTTCCTGTATCTTGCTACGTCCCTCTGAGGACCTGGTTATCTCTCCAGGTGTATGCTTCTGTGATATTGCAGGTGTTCTAGCCAAGGCTGTGATCTTCTCCATCCTTTCGAAGATGATTGCACTTGGCTCGTCTTGTTATTTCATCTATTCCTTCTTGTACATTTTATTTGAGATGGTTGGTAGTGGACTTTGTCTCCGTCCAACGATTGTACCATAAATATTCAAGTTGATTTTATACCATTATTCTTTTTATTATGGATGAGATTTAGTTGTCTTGGTTTACTGCATTTTACAGCTTATGTATTCATACGAGATTTTCATATATTGGAGTGTACTTCGTATGTATGCAGCTAGCATGGACACGTACCTAGTCCTAAGTATTTTGGGACTGGGACGTTACACTAGCAGATGCGCCTGTGCGTTGACGAGGAAGTGATTCACTCTGACGGGGCGGAGTGATACGCTGGAAGAGTAATACGCCGGACTGAGACGACGCGGCTAGCTGAGACGACACGGCTAGCTGAGACATCTGAGTGATGGGCCTAGTTGAGAGTAGGCTGTTACAAACTCTTCAATTGGCATCATGTTTCTAAGATGATGTCGGACAGGCACAGCATATTGCAAATGCTGGAACACAGACTACCTTGGTGGTGGAGCCACTGTCTTACGGCCGCAGCAGTTGATGTTGACCGTAGCACGAGTATGTCCCGTGAGGGGCGAGTTGTGCATGATGTTCGTCTCTTCCGATCTACGTCTGTGAGTGATCATATTACGTAAATCATGTGAGAAGATGTTGACACTCGTACCCTCTTTAGGCGCATGACAAAGCCAAGCGTCAGGGTGAGTGTATGAGTGACACTCGTACCCTAATCTGGTGCATGGCAAAGCCAAGCGTCAGGGTGAGTGTATGAATGACACTCGTACCCTAATCAGGTGCATGGCAAAGCCAAGCGTCAGGGTGAGTGTATGAATGACACTCGTACCCTAATCAGGTGCATGGCAAAGCCAAGCGTCAGGGTGAGTGTATGAGTGATGCGCCCCATGATCCATTTCCAGCACATGAAATGCACCCAGATCATAAGTAGAAGAGCAGCACGTATTGCGAGTGGAACCCACTTTATGTGTATAGCCCACATGGGCGCATGGGTTTGACACTGCAAGATTTGTCCCCTGACTTGGTTCTAGCGCATGAAATGCACCCAAGTGGAAGGGGGACTTTGAGAGTTGACCCATTCCGGACGCCAAAGCACCCGAGTCAACCCTGTACAGCTTACCATCAACTGTGCGTATGACTTTCAACGCATATTTCCGGTTTCGCTGCTAGCATAGCACGTTGATGGAGCGTAGCTTGTGCCATCTTGGAGTTCTTCGTACTAGCCCGTAAAGGTGCATAGTACTCAGAATCCAACTTTTCTCGCCTTGACAGCGAGTGAAGAACTTGCAGCCAACCCAGAAGAAGAGAAGAACTACTACAACTTTTTATGGCTCGAATGGGCTCCCTGGATAACGGGCGCCCTTTTCTTTATTTATTTTGGTACCCTTTTCAAAGGAGGCAAGAGGGCTCTATATATAGAGTGGAATGAGACCTCTCTTCTTCTCCTTTCTGATGTGGGATTAAAAGCAATATCCCTCTTTTTTCATGCTTCTACAACCTCTAAGTCTCCATGGAGCCTGATTGTCATCCCCTTTGAAAATCCTCTGCATAATAAAAGAGTCTCCCTCTATAATTATTTTATCTGCTCGAACATGGCTTGCAAGAATAGCTCCTTGCCGAACGGCTAAGATCTCTGATAGGAGGGCACGCTCAGCTCCGAAAGTGTGCATTTCCTCCAAGACCTTCGATCTGGCTGTAATAACCCTACCTCTCGCATCTCTAGCCACAACAGCAGCAACAATGGTGGACGTAGAGACTGCCCCATCGATGTTTATTTTGACGCATCCGATAGTAGGGGGTATCCAAACGGTTTGCTGCTGCAATTGTCTAAGTTCTTACAAATGTAACAGTTTAGTGTTACAAGTACCTTCATAATCTCAATACATGCTTTTCGCCTCATGAACTATCTTCTCAATTGTCGGGGTAGTGTTGTTGAAGACACAGTTGCATCGAGCCTTCCAGATAGCCCAAAGGATATTCACTCCCCTCCTTGCCACATCTTCGCAATCCATGTCCTTCAACCATTCTTCTAGGAGTATTTGTATATCCATGGAGCTGTCTATTCGAAGACCAATACTGCATGCGAACCAGACGGCTCTAGCCAGCTGGCAGTGTAAAAATAGGTGATTAGCATCTTCCTCCTGCATAAGACAGAACGGACAGTTGATGTTGATATTGGCCAGCCTCTTGTTTAGAACAGTGAATAGAGGGAGTAAATTTTGAAGAAGTTGCCAGATGAAAATACGAACTCTGGGTGCCACGTTACCTATTTTCTAGAGCTTGTGCTAAGTTGCTTTGTTTGCAACTATGTGTGACGTACTGGGTTCCCGCCTTCGAACTTCCTCATAGAGGGATTTTGGTGTAAATCTCCCATTTCTTGCTTTCGTCTAGAGTAGCTCGTCCGGCCCTACATATCCCGTGATAGGAATTTTTGTGATGGCAGCTGCCTCCAATGGGTGGAATAAGCTCTGAATTAGAGGTATGTTCCATGTGTTTGTGTCTGTGCACATGAGTTCTCGAACGAGTATAGGACCATTGCTCGGCATCCTATTCTCAGTAATTCAAAACCCAGGCAGTGTTGGTATCCACGGCTCGTCAAGGATCTTCGTCCACTCTCCATTGATTCTCCAGCAAATGCCTTCCTTCATATATTGTCGCAGTTCCAGTATACTAGCCCAGGTTGGTGACGATCGTCTCGTTTTCTTTGCACTCCATATAGAGCATTCTTGCAGGTAAAGCCCTCTGAGCAAACGAATCCATAGTAGGTCGGGGTATGCGAGAAATCTTCTGAGTAGTTTCCCTACCAAGGCTTTGTTCACCCATTGTACATTTCTGATACCAAGGCCCCCCTCTCTAGTTGGAGCAGCAATCATTTTCCAGCTTAAAAAGTGCATCTTCCTATCTTGAAGATCAGGTCCCCACCAAAAACTCCTCTGCTGCTTAGTGAGTTTGGTACATATGCTATTTGATATCAAATTGGTCGACATGTAGTATATTGGTAAGGAACCAAGAGTAGCTTTAATGAGAGTTGTACGGTCGACATGGGAGAGCAACTTGGATTTCCATCCTTGGAGCCGAGCCGTGCATTTATCAATGAGAGTGTCGTTAGTATAGGCCCCGTGTTTCGACACCAGAAGCTTATGGCCCAGATACGTATCTCCGTCCTTCATGATAGCAGAGTGCATCAAGGAAGCAAACAACTCCCTATCAGTGGATGATACCATTTTGCTAAAATGTATATTGGATTTTTCAAAATTTACCTTTTGACCCGACCAGTTTGAATAAGTTTGGAGAATGTTATGTACTGTATCTAGAGAGCCAAGTGTATCATATCCAAAGATCATGATATCATCAGCGAAGAGCAGATGTGTAATGGAGGGTACATACCTGTTTAACCGAACACCTTGGAATAGGTTATCCCGTTCGTATTTTTTGAATAAGCTGGATAGGACTTCTGAGCATAGAACATAGATGAACGGCGATAAAGGGCATCCCTGACGAATTCCTCTCACTGGGGTGATGAATCCCTCTGGTGACCCATTAACAAGAACTGAATATGTAGGTGATTCGATACATTTCATGATCAGCTCATTAACTTTCCCTCGAATGCCTATGCCAAGTAGTACTTGTTTAATGAATGGCCATGAGAGTCGATCATAGGCCTTTGACATGTCTATTTTCAGAGCATACGAATTTTTCTTCCTTGGAAGATACTTCATGTTGTGCATAATTTCTTGGGCAATGATAATGTTATCATATATTTGCCTTCCTGGAATGAAGGCATTTTGGTTTGGTGATATTAGTCTGGACAACAACGGTTTGATTCTATTCGTCAGAATTTTGGCTATGACTTTGTACGCCACGTTGCATAAAGCAATAGGCCGATAGTCCGCCGGAGTAGAAGGGTGCTTCTTCTTTGGAATCAAAGTTATATGAGTGTGATTCATCATTGGAGGAAGGTTATAATCATTGAAGAAACTTTGGACCGTCTTGATCAGATCATCGCCAAGCACCGACCAATATTTTTGATATACGACCGCTGGAAACCCATCGGGGCCTGGGGCCTTTAAGGCACCCATGCTTTGAATGGTCGACTTGATCTCTTCTTGTTCAGGGATGACACCAATAGAGTAATTTTCTTTGTCTGTTACACAGACATTCGAGACAGAGAAAGATGGATCCATAGGCATGGACTCATCTACACACAACATGGTTTCGAAATGATTAACAAGCGTCGCCGCAATGGTATCATGTTCATACGCCCACCTGCCATCGGAGCATTTGATAGATCTGATTTTATTACGCCTTCTCCTTAGAATGGATTTAGTATGGAAATATTTAGTGTTGCTATCTCCTTCTCTAATCCATCGGCATCTAGACCTTTTGTACCAGTAGGCTTCTTCTATTACTTGTAGTTCGTTTGCTTCAGCATTTAGCAAACGCTCTTCGGCTAGTGAACTATCCGATACCTGTTTTGATTGAATAATAATAAGACGTTTATGAATAGCATCAATACGAGTTTTAATGTTACCAAATTTATTTCGACCCCATTTATGAAATCTTTGACAGAGTATATCGCAGCTTATAACCCAGGGAAGAATCCTCATGAGAGTTTGTCTCTTGTCAAGTGCGGTCGAGGATGCCGGAGAAAGTGTTGTCTGACATCCAGTGGGCTTCAAACTGCAGTGATCATTTTATCCTCGGTTGCTTCTTGCATGTGTTGAGTAGTATGGGTGTGTGATCACTATTAATACGCGGAAGAGTGGATACCGATGTATTAGGAAACGTACAACACCATTGAGTGGTTGCCATGGCTCTGTCCAACCTTTCTCTGATGTGGTGGGCCACCCCTCGTCGGTTGGACCATGTGTATGCGGGTTAAACATACCCAAGATCAATCAATCCACATTGGTCCATCATATGCCTGAATGCATTGGCCGCATGGTGGTCGAAACTGTTGCCTCTTTGTTTTTCCTCCGGCGACAGCGTAGCGTTGAAGTCCCTAATACAACACCACGGGACTTCAAAACTCTCTGCCATTTCTTCAATCTGGGCCCACAGTTTGGGCCGTTTACTTTTCTTTGGGTTCCCATAGATGCAAAGTAGGTTCCAAGCTGGTTGGTCATTCATGGCCTCAACACAAAGGAGGATGAGGTTCTGGGAGTGGTACGAAACATTCGCGGTGATGTTGGCGTCCCAACCAAGCCACAATCCACCTGAGTGACCGATTGGGTGTACTGGAAAGAAGTTTGCGTATCCTAACTGAGGGAGGATGCGCTCTGAGTATGAGGGTGGTGAGATGGTTTCTGTGATAAAAAAAATTAATGGGCGTGTGGCAGAGAGGAATGTGCGTAGAGGAATGTACTGGGTGTGCTTATTTTCTAAATGACATTCCCAGCCCAAAGCAAAGCCTCTCCCCTTTTAACCTAAACCCAAACTCAAACCGATAACCCAAACCCTTATGCCTCGTTTGGTTCGCAGAATGGAAGAAAAAGGAAATCAATTCCTTGACATTTCCTTTCCTTTGGGAAATTAAGATTCTCATTGATTTTCCTTTCCGATGTTTGGAAATGCCAAAAAATTTGGAAAGAAAAGTGAATACTTCAATGTGGAAAAGTGATGCTTTGCTTGGATGGATGTAATCACTTTCTTCCCTAATTTTACTTCCATTGGAAATCACTTTCCTTTCCTCCTTAATTCCTTTGGCACCAAACATAGGAAAGTAATCACTTTTCTTTCCCACCCCGAAGATTTCGTGAACCAAACGAGAAGAAATTATTGGATGGTCCGGCCTCACCATGGCAATGGTGAATGATGAACCAGGCAACTAACTTCTTGACACTTGGCATAATATTTGTCATAAAAAATTCAAAAAATTGTAAAATTTATATTTAATATATAGAAATTCATTAGGCACATAATTAGAAAAAATTAGATTTTTTTCTTTCAAAAATATTAGAAAATGGTCTAGAAAATAAGAAGAATGTAGTTATATAAT
The DNA here is from genome assembly GCA_029216955.1 of Iris pallida. Classification (NCBI taxonomy): domain Eukaryota; kingdom Viridiplantae; phylum Streptophyta; class Magnoliopsida; order Asparagales; family Iridaceae; genus Iris; species Iris pallida. Next base: position 15,151,411 of record JANAVB010044419.1, read on the forward strand.
AGATTATCCCAAGTGTCAAGAAGTTAGTGGTCGAGCTCACCATTCACCATTGCCACTTGGTGAGGCCGAACCACCCAATAAATTTTACTCGAGGCCTAAATTCAAATCTAACGGTTAATATATTGTTCTTCTTCTTCTTCTCGAACACCTGCGCGCATCTCTGCAACCCGCAGAGATTGCAGGCACGTGCGTGTACGGCCGGAGACTCCAGCTAGCTGACAGCGAGCGATAACTCCTTTCTCTCACCCCCTATGTAATGTGTGTTCCTTTCCTTTAGAGAAAACCCTAAAAGTCCATCCAAACCTAGTAGCCGCCGCCTCCTATCGGGGCTCTTTCCTGTCGACGAGGTGGCCGCCTATGACGGCACTGACGCCGGCGAAGCCTTCTCCGACCATCTATTAGGCAAGCGTCGAGCTCGCCACCGTGCCTAGGAGAACGTCATGAAGCAGGCCTGACCATGGATTCAGGTACGCTTTCGCAATTTAGTTTATGTTCTTCATCTCATGAATCGACATGGTACAATAAATTTCTAACAAGTGGTATCAGAGCCATCATGTTTGATTTATGAGTTTGAAGTTTTTAGATTCAACGTTTGTTGGTGTTCATAAACCTTAGATCATTTGATCTAATTTAATATAGGGTTTCGTTTGTTTTAGAAACTGAAATTTTATGGGGAATATAATTTGCATGCTTGTAAGATCCTACTGATGTTCCTTATGGGAATATGGTTTGGAAGGGCTTTTAATTTGCATGTTGTTTAGAACTGCGATTTTTTTTGGAAGCCATTAAATTTTGGTATGATGTTCGCATTAATTTTTTTTTTTTAAGAACAATACTTCATTCATAGCCTAGAATCCATCATCCAGGGAGTATTGTGGTGCAAAGGTGATAAGGGCTCGGTCTGATTTTGGTTTCTCGGGAAGAGATTAAGTATGATATGGTTTTGGTTTTCAATTTTTTTATGAAAGGAATATTGATTTGGCTATAATTAATTATGCTTCTATTATTTTAATGGCTGAAGTTGTTTGAGTTCACATGATCTTCAAGTTTAGATTTGTTAGTAGTCACAAGCTAATTACATTTATATAGAGGCTGAAAATTGTTTAAAGTTGTCAGCATGATGGTTGATTAGTTTTTTACTTTGGTAAAATTAGCATAATACAAAATCCCATGGATATCAAATTAGTTGATGGATTCAGGTTTCATAATTGATGGTCCCGTCTTTCTACAAGGACTTATATATATGTGTGTGCTGAGTTATGTTTAATAATGTGAATGAAGTGGATAGATAATGTTATTTCTCTGGTGAATTATAAAGATATTTTTTGAGAGTGGGATTTGAACCCACGCCCTTCCAGAAACCTTAATTTGGCGCCTTAGATCATCTCAGCCATATTAATGGCAGATTATTTTTGTTGGAAGTAGGATTTGAACCCACAAACCCTTTCGGACCAGAACCTTAATCTGCCGCCTTTAGACCAACTCGGCCACGTGGTGCTTTGAAGTAGTAATAAACCAACAGAACTAAAGAAGAGTTTTTTGTATGAAGGTTTCTTTGGTTAGCTGATTTAATTTGTGATTTAAATCATGCACAAGATTCACATGCTTTTGATATAGTAGATCAATTTTGGTATAATATTTATAGATTATTTGATGTAATCTATTTGGCTTCTAAAGATTATTCTATTTAAAGTAATCCTTCTGAATTATTTGATATTATCTGGTGATGCATATATTTGTTAGAATCTAATCGATTGATTATTTATTAATTTAAATTTAAAGATATGCATGTACATAAAAATTTGGACATGAATGAGTCATGTAAAGATTTAGTCAACATTCAAATTTTTGGTACATTTTATGACTAGCAATATTTGTCTAATATTCTAAATAGGCCCATTGAAACAAGATGTCGCCAAAGTGACCTCTCTTGCGTAGATAGTCTATGAGGGATTTCAGATGTTTGTGTGTATATATTCATGCGGGTATTAGCCGGCCCAAAGGAAGGTTAATACTTGGCCGAATTACACACATACTTGTGGTGATAAATGTGTGACAATTATATGGTTTACATATGAATAATAACTCGATCCAAAGATAGGCTTATTATTTGACATGACTTATTGTCAACGTTTGATCACTACACCAAGAGTACCACTTGCAGTTAATATCACTGTCCAAAGACTTGATATTAACGATGTACTAGGTATCTTGAGAAGGAGTTCACCATTATTTGAATTTGTTTGACTATCTTTTATTCTTTGGTTATTAATTAGAGCATATTTATTTATTTATTTTTGTTCTCTTTTCAGTTAATGTTGCTATAATATCTTCCAATACGAATTTAATTTTCATGTTTAATGGGATAAACTTTAAGGGCAAAAAGAAAATAAATACAGTAGCTGCTAAGGGTCCAGCTCAAAAGAAACAACAATATAAAACTAAGGGTTGTTCTTTTGTGATAAGGCAGGACACATAAGGAAAAAATGTACGAAGTACCACGTATGGCGTATAAAGAAAAATACATTTCTAAATTTGGTCTGTTCTGAGGTTAATTTAGATTTAGTACCTAAAAATACGTGGTGGTTAGATTCTGATGCTACTACCCACATTAGTATTTATAGACAAGGTTGTCTGAGCTACCTAAGCCAATTGATGGTGAAAGATACATCTATGTGGGTGACGGCAAATCGGTAGAAGTGAAAGCAATAGGACATTTTAGGTTATTTTTAGGAATCGATTATTATTTGGATTTGATAGACACTTTTATTGTACCATCTTTTAGACGAAAGTCAGTTTCAGTTTCCTTAATGGACAAATCTGGTTATCATTATTCATTTGGAAATAATAAGTTTAGTCTATCTTTAAATCCAAATATTATTGGTAGTGGTTCCTTTAAGATTTATGATAACCTATATTCAGTTGAAACTATTGCATCTTATAATGAAACCTTGCGAGTGAAGTCATGTGGTACTAAACGCAAAATTAACAAAAAAAATTTAGCCTCATTATGACATAAGCATTAGGTCACTTCTCTAGAAATAGAATTGAACGATTTGTGTCTGATGAGATTTGGATTCCATTGACTTTATAGACTTTAATGTTTATATTGAATGTGTAATGGGAAGACAGACCAAAGTTAAATTATAAGCAGCTACTTTATTAGTTATGCTACAGATCAAGGGGTTGATAATTATACAATCCCACACTAAGAATTTTTTTTTGAGACGAGAAGTATAATATTTTTTGAGGATGTTGAGTTTGGGAGAGAAATAAAGTCAGGATCATTGTTTTTGAGAAGGAATCAATTACGATTCCTACTATCACTTTTGACGATGTGCAGGATTATATACCTGTCATGATCAAGAAGTGAATTCGGAGTCTCAATAAGACAATGTCGAATTACCTCTATAAGTCGTTGTTGAGATACCTTAACAACGACAACGTAGCGACACCCCATTCAAGATAAGATAATTATTCCTAAGGAACAAACTCAACAACCTTAAGAACCGATAATATTAAGATGGTCCACCAGAGAAAGTAGAAATATAATTTCGGATAATATTTGTCATATTTCTCTAGGAACGTGAGGAAGACCGTGGATACTGGAAGATGATCTAATTGTAATGACCATGGTTCGTATTACGTATTTTGGGATACGTGTACGTATCTGACTCGTATTGCATGTCTCCTGGCTTGGTTCGGCTTGTTTGGGTTGGCTTGGTTCGGCTTGGGTTGCTTATTGGTTCATCATGAACCAAGGGAAGAACCCTTACCTACCACCACCATCCCCATTTATTAACCCAACACTCTTTCTCTCTCCTCATTCACTATTCTTCTTCCTCACCATTACTCTCCACCTACACCCAAGAGCCCTAGGCAAGTGCAACTTGCTTCATGATGGATCTCAAGTTTTATTGTTCCATTCTCTTCTTTACATGATTATAAACCTCTTTAGAACTTGGAGTTTTTAATCTTTATGGATAGATTCTTCGAGATCTACGTTGTAACTTGGGGTTTCATGAGTTCATGGAGTTTTTCTTGGTTTTGAGCTACTAAAACTTGTTATTTTCGAAAACTAATAGTTCCATGAGCAAGAGCACAAAATTTTGTATGAATTTGATTTTTGATTCATCATATTTCGAGTTAAAATGAAGTTTTTATGGCCAAAACAAGTTTTCTGAATTTTTCATGTCGGCTGAGTGAAATTTTACGCAGGGAACCCTGAAATTGTGTATTTTACGCTGGATAGCATCCAGAATGTAAGATTTTACGCAGGAAACCCTGAAATTGTGTATTTTACGCTGGATAGCATCCAGAATGTAAGATTTTACGCAGGGAACCCTGAAATTGCATATTTTATGCTGGATAGCATCCAGAATGTAAGATTTTACGTAGAAAATCTAGAAATTGTGTATTTTATGCTGGATGGTACCCAGAATGTGAAATTTTATACTGGAACCCTCCCCTTTTTGCGTATTTTACGCAGAATTGAATTTTTGGCGTAAAAGGTGCACAGAATGACTATTTTTTTTGCCAAGTTTAGCTATTTTCTAGCCAGAATTTCAAAAAACTTAAAACATGAAAGTTTTAGATCTTTGTCTTGCCTTTCCGAATATCTCTGGAGCACCTCATTTTGAGTTCGTATGTTGAAGTTATGCCCCGTCACCCCTGAGCCGCATGATTCCTTCACAACTCTTGCACCATGTTTATATTTAGTTATTGCATATACGCTTATACCAGGTTAAATGTTAATTTTAAATATGTTCCATGACATAATGGTGATCAGTTGTGGTGCACTTTTGACAAATGACATGACATGATAGTGGTCCGTCGTGGCGTACTCTTGACAGTGAATTTGACATGATATATATATCTCGAATGCTGTTGCGACGGCTAGCATGTCATGACAGAATTGAATGACCTGGATACCGTAGACGATTGCATTTGTATAAATAAACTAGTACTGTCTTGCATCATGTCTAGGATAGGGATCCCTGAGTACCGCAGTCAGAGATACCTACAGTAATTGACTAAGACTAATAAACTAGAATAATTTAGTGGACATGAAGAGATTCCCAACTACAGGCAATCCCGTTATCTGGACGCATTAAGTGGACTTGTAGCCTACCGACGAGTAGGGCACATTTCCAGCACATAGCCACGTGTTACATTCTTCATAAACGGACATTCGACCTGGATAACCGGATGGTCTGCAGGGCTTGTAGCTGTTGGGATAATCTTATTGCATCTTGCTAATAACTAGGCCAGTGATAACCCTAGTTAGTTAAAATTATCAAGCCGTACTCTTGATTGGCCGTGATTGATTGGATGGAGTTTATTCCAGCTTGGTCTTATCCTGATCCTGTGCAAGATTGTGACATGACATGATTATTGATGCTTGCCTTAACAATAACTATCGGGGGTCCAGTTTTGTTCAGGCGAAGGGTTACAACCCCGATCCTTATTTGGTTTAAGGGTTGTAACCTGGCTCCCGGAGCAGTTCTGTGTCCTCTCTTCATTTATTGTCTTATTGTAACCCCATGCCATGTTCGTCATGTTTTACCTTACCTTAATACCATGATTATTTATACTGGCCTTAGCGATAAAGATCGGGGGTCCAGTTCTGTTCAGGCGAAGGGTTACAACCCCGGTCCTTGTTTGGTTTAAGGGTTGTAACCTGGCTCCCGGAGCAGTTCTGTGTCATTTCTTCGTTTATTGTCTTTACTGTACCTATAGTATTTGAGACGGGATCTATTCAGGTGAAGGGCTGCAACCCCAGTCCTTGTTTGGTTTAAGGGTTGTGACCTGGCTACTTGAATGGTTTCCTCGTACTCAGTTTACTATTGTTATCTTTATTATTATCAGTTCTTTATTTATTACCTTTAATATTCTATTATGATATGCTGGTTTTAGTTCCTAAGCGAAGCCTTCTTTGTGGCACTTGCTCTTTCTAGGGTCTGACCCAGCTGGTTTTGTATGGCCAGATATCGGAGCAGCACCAGAGGATCTACCTGTCTTCCAGCCAGATGGTGACCAACAGGCGTAACCCTGGCAACGAGTGGGTTTCTTTTTGTCCTCCCACTTTATTGTAAAAATTATTCTTTTGAGACGTTTAGCAGGCGAGCACATGTTAGCTCGTATTGTACCTTTATTTACTGTCCGTCTACGGGCTGTAACATGATTGACAGATCCTAGGGTTGATCATATATGACTGAACTCTTGCTAGTCTTAACATTTTGTACGACTAGCTTCATGATCATCCAATATGTAACGCCTTGCTATTATATATTTGGTGCTCTGACATCTTGTAACTATTATTGCTTGCTTGAGATTGAGACAATAGGCTGGCTCATGACCATAGGAGACTGTTGGCTTGTAGTTAAACCATTATGTATCTAGATAGCCGTGACCGTATAGCGAGGTGGGTTGCACTTCAATATACGTAGCTAGCTATGTACGCCCCCACTCTCCAGTATTCTGGTCCTGGGGCATGACATAGTTTAAGTGGTGGCCCATGCAGGTCTTATAAATCAAGATATGTGAGGGTTTACCGAATAGAAGTCTCAATCAGCACTCGCCCTTGATCTCTGCTTGTATCTTCTGAATCCCTGTAATCTTGACCCGATCACATGCTTGTATCATTGATCTGTCCTGGTCCTTCCTTATTATTCCTTATGTCATCTTCTTCAGCGGCATTATTTCTGGACCTGCCGATCAGCAAGACGGAGCATCTCCCGCGGACCAGCAGCAACCTGGAGATCAAGCCCAGCATTCAGGAGTAGCCTCCAGAGTCATGCCTACTGGAGAAGAGCCACCAGTTCAGCCCGTCCAGCCTGCTAAGCCTGATGATGGCACTTTGGTGGGTCTCATCAGGTCACTATTAGCCTCCCAGGATCGTCGAGGAGATGTCTTGCACCAGATGGTGGCAAACGCTTTGACCAGAGGAGGTCATCAGGGTAATAACGTGGCCAACAGCTTCAAGCGCTTGAACCCTCCCTTCTTCGACGGTAGTAAAGATAAAATCGCTGCAGATGCATGGCTTCAGGACACAGAGGTGATTCTAGAAGCAGCCAGGACTCCAGAGAACGAGAAGGTGGCCGTGGTGTGCCTACATCTATTGGATCTTTCCCGCAGCTGGTGGGCGGCACAGGCCATTGGATTAGTGGCCCCTATTGCCTGGGCAGTATTCAGGGAGAGATTCCAGACCGAGTATTTTGATGTTGTAGCTCGGTATGATCTACAGGCGAGGTTCACCAATCTGAAGCAGATGGGCAGGACGGTCGATGGATATGCGGCCGAGTTCTCCAGGCTTAGTCGGTTTGCTCCCACCTTGGAGGCGACCGAGTTCGATAGAGCCCAGCGGTTCCAGTAGGGGCTCCACCTAGAAATTTTGTTGGTGGTGGAGCAGTTTGAGCATCAGACCTTTGATGCAGTACTGAGGGCAGTCCGGAGGCATGAATATACCTCCCAGAGGATCGTGGATAGGACCGAAGGTCGGAAGTGATCCCATAGCCAGATGTACCAGTCGTCAGCCCCAGCCCCGGCAGCCAGGGCTTTGACCATTGGAGCTCCGAGGCAGGCTGTAGCTCCCCTTCCCAAAAATTTTGAAAATATTTTATTAATATTTATTTTATTTAAATGAGGACTTTTAGATCTTTTAAATATCATTTTAGTGATATGCAGTGACTTTTGTATGAAATAGGCCCATACGTTTTTGGGACTAGTAGACTGTACAAATGATATACATACCATTATTTGATTTATTAAATTTCGTTATTAATATTATTATTATGTTATTGAGATTGTTATTTAGCATTATTATTTTACTGGTTATGTTATTTTATTGTCAAATAGACAGTATATATGTGTGAATGAAAATGTATGTATATATAAATAATATATATAGTAGTGTATGTATATGTGTATATATCTATGTACATGTGTGTATATACATATATATATACGTTTGTATATAGAAATAAATATAGAAAGAAAATTAGGAATATAAAGTAGATAAATATCTAGGAATATACATATAGTGTAGATAAATATATATATATATATATATATATATATATATATATATATATATATATATATATATATATATAAATGTGCGTATGTGTATTTATATAAATATATATAAGTATATGTGTGCATATAGATATATACGCGTATTTACGGATATTAATTGGTTATTGGGTGTGTATATAATTATATATATGTATATGTATACATATAGTTATTTGTATATACTTATAGGTATATATGAGTATAAATGAAAAAGAAAAAAAAAAGAAAAGGAATAAGGAGTAGTAGCAAAACCAAAACCATGCCATTCCAGGCCGACAGCCTAGTCCAGCTCATAAGCCCACCCGAGAGCCCCACAGCCATACCAGCCTACAGTTCCCAGCCTTAGCCGAGTTGTTAATTCCCAGCCAGCCCAAACTAAAACTTTCCCCCCACGCAGAGCAAAGTCCGACCCAGGACTTAGGATTTATATACATTTCGTATATTGGGACAGATCCGAGATATCGAAGGAAACCTCGCAAAACCTAAACGAACCCTAACCTCAAACGCCACCGCCCACCCCAGTCACCTGGCGGCCACCCCAGCGCTCGCGGCGCCGCCGGCCAGAGAGCCGCACGCGCGCGCACAACAGGGCTGGGCAGCAGCAGTGGCGAACCTGAATGCAAGTTTACGACGATTTCCCCGCCACCACGCTTCATCGTTTCCCGAGCCGCTTGCACTGGTATGTAGCCCATATATACCCCTTAGAATCCCTTCAAGTAGGTTTAATTTTCATGCGCTAGATTTTCCGATAAATCGACGCAAAGTCGGCGAAAAACTACCCCGAAACAGGATACTAGTTCAGCCCAAACCCCCATGTTCGAAGATCGATTCTGATCGATCCAGTACAATATTAGAAAAACTATTTGAAGACAGTCCTAGACATCATGTAGGGCTTAACAACCCTTTTTACGGATTTAGAAATCATCGACTGCACGTCGAGAAATCGAATCCCAAAGTTTTCCAGAAATCTGTTTCCAAAACTAGAAAATTGTTCCACACGACATGCGTCCCGCCATTTCGGGCGATGTGGTCGCACAACATAAGCATCGAAAGCTGCATAACAGCTTTGTGGTCGTGTGGGTTTTGACAGAATTTAAATTGGTCGCGTGTGCGCGACGAATTTGATGCGTATCCGTCGAAATTCACCGTATCGTACACTTTGCAAATTCTCCAATTATTTTGTACACGCTCGTCAGATCGAGACGAAACTTGCGCCAACAGAACCGTATCATTTTTCTGGTCCTGTATGCCAAGTTTGGTCCGATTCTGAGACAGTTGATAAAATCACCGTTTTGCGGGCCCCACAGTCCGACTCAACGGGCGATTTTGTGCATAGCCCGCCGGAATCCAACTTTGGACATACGGTTGGGTTCGTATCGGAAAACCGGATCCGTAGACATGTAGTTTGACGACTTTAGAGACCTTGACTCTGGCACACTTTTCGGTACAAAGCGGGTCCAACGGCGGACATCGTTTTTGCCCGAAATTACCGTTTTGCCCCTGTGTCCAGAATTGGACTTTAAGGACAAGCAATCCTAGCTAATTTGACTATTTTGAGAATATTGGTACTGTTTATTTCAGCATCCGGAGACTTCTGAATGTGTTGACTGATTGTGGCTCTTTGAGTGGTATAGTATTATTGGTTTCTCCAGCTAAGGACCGCAGGCAAGTGCACTTTCTGATTGCTTTCCGATTCATAGTAGTATTTTCATCTCATGTCTATACATATATCTTGCTACTTGTTGACACGCTCGTCACACAGAGTAGTCGGGAGGGGAAATATCTAAGTAGACATGTGAACTACCCAGAACTATCCCATGAGTCTATTCTTGAATAATAGCCGCTGCGCACGACACGTGCAGTGTGCCGGATTTACCCCCTAGCTGTTCACATGTCGAAACGGATATTTTACACCACCTAGATAGATGTCTTTTATTAGTTTTTCCTTGTTTACTTCTCTATCGTGCTATGTCATCAGTTATCTTCCAGTTTTTATTTCTCATATGCTATTTTCATGTCATGTTAATTCTATTGTGTTTTGTATTGCCGTCGGTTTGTGTACTTGTTCCATTCCTGACTGGAAACTAATATTTTTCAGGTTTAGCCGCGGTCACTCTTAACAATGGGGAAGGTTTGGGTATGCTGAAGTCAACCTAGAAATAGATAGCAGTTGTACTCAATTTCAGTAATTGTAAAATCTTGCATTTTCTTTAATTATAAATATTGTAATAAATGTAAAAATGTGAATGAGCAGCAAATGTTATTTCTTGAGCATTTATTTCTTGCGGGCTTGACAGCGTTCTACCGTCGACTCTGCGACGTAGGCTGGCTTGGACACGTCTCGTATCCGAAAAGCGGGTGCAAGTCGTGACAAGTTTTTGTGGTGGCCCATGCAGGTCAATTTTCGTAAAATATTGCGAACTCGTGATGGTACGTTAGTCGTACTATTACGAGCCTGCGACCAGGAAATGCTCATTCACAATTAGGATTAAAACAATTTAGGAGAATAACTAGGACTAGGAGTCCCTTGTTCAAATTGACCGATTGGGTAGTTAAGGTTGTTAGTTAAGTCATGCTATTTAAGAATTATTGAATTCAGATGACTTGCCAAACCCCTATAGAAACACTATTATCCTTGATATGACGACATGATCCAACGTGGGTATACTACTCACTTGGCTAGTTAGGCTCTCCCTAGAATTAAGGCTACAATCTTGATAACATGTTCAGTTTTCTTTTGCTCTTTGTAGATATAATTTTTATCATCAGTTAGAATTGCCTATTTTAAATTCTATTTTGCTGTAAGTAACTGGTTTATAATTTCTGATTCTGCTTTTCATATACAAATCTCGATGTAGGATTGGTTCAAAGTTTTCCCCTCAACTGTTTGAAAAATTTATGAAATCAAGATTAGGATGTTCTTATTTTATTTGTCTTCAGATAATTCCTTTCGACCAGCCTTTTACCTTAAGGATTGAGACTTATAGGCAGATGTTACACTTTCTATCATAATCAACTAGTTTGAAACTCTGGCAACTCCTTGAAGTCCTTAGGAATATAGTTAGAGTAATTTAACGACTGCGATGGTTAGATAGCAGCGCACTGTCGTCAATTATTTGAGAGTGGAGAATGTGGGTTCACTGCAGCCAGCAGCGCACTGGCGAGGCACAACCCACAGAATTGAAATTACCCCGAAGAATCATAGTCTATAGAACATTGCTAAAACTACTCGTTAACCTCTTTAGACCTTAGATACCCTGATATCAGTATAAGGTAGAATACCTGATAGCATATCGCCTCTGAATCACGGAACTAAGAGTTTGCCACAGCCAGATTATATGGACGAGGCATAATTCTCGGTAAAATGATTTTAGACGTGATCACAAGATTAGGATATTATAGAGGATAGGAAAGTGCCATGTATGCCCTCTATGATCCAAGGCCAATACTAGTGGAAGTTCTGTAAGTTGAGTAGCATGTCTCCCAACCTCGTATTATGTAGTCATTGTGATCTATTAACAAGGTAACTGACTGACACTAATAGGTTCACCTAGAATATAGAATTTAGAAGTTCCATAACCTATTAGTCAACCAAGGCCTTATGGACAGGAAGATAGTAGAAAGACTGTATGAACAAGAACACCAGGTAAGGTTTTGATTATATCAAAACTCGAACTACTATCTCCTCCTTCCAGAAATCTCGCGTACTTGTATTTAGACTATCTTGACCAATACTGCTATTACAGCCTAGTTTTGCAAGTTTACTCTTTTATCGAGCTTGATTCAAGACATATGTTTATTGGGGACGCCCGCTAACATATTGTCTAATCAGAATCATTGTATTAGGGTCTGATCAACCATGATGCAATTGGTTCACTTTTCATCTAATTACCCTACGCGGATTGAGATGTAGGTGCCTCTAGGATCTCATCCACGATTGCTTTGACAATTTCTCTTGAATTATACATTCGCCTTTTGAATCACGAAGTTGTATTCAGTGACATCTCCCTTGAACTCCTTATCATTTTTTGTCTTTCACTGATTGGAAAGGCGAAAGCTCGTAATTGATAGATAGATACAGAGTACCCCCATGGCTATGATAGTGGTATACGCAAGTATAGCTACCATCGGCTAGCCCGGTGACTAGAACCTTGCCCTAAGTTACTCATCCTCTCTGCGACCCTAAACTTACAATCATGATCTTCTAGTCATTGGAGTCCGAAAATGATTAGGATCTTTTCCTTTGACCAAATGCCAACCTAGGAGACTACTTATTCTCCAGAGACCAAATGTTGTGAGCCTCTAATCATTTGTTTGAAGCTTGCTTCAACTAGAACCCTTGTGACAATAGTCCGGCAGGTTTGACCCCAATAAGAGAATCATGACTCAGTTGTTAGAAATCTTTTCATATGACGTGCCTTAGGGCTGGTTACCCCGTCGATAACTCTTGTACACTATGGATGTGTATGTTCCTCTATTTTATCGACCATGTGTTATTATACACTCTCGTTTCTCATTTATTGAGGGATGATCATTGACTTGACTTACATCTACCATATTCTGTTACGCCGTGCCTCATTCCCCATTAACAAGAGTCGAGGTACAGTATCCGGATTTTGGGAACCCTCTAACCTCACCATTCCTAAAACCATATCCTAGCCTCTAAGGTGGGTAGACTGTAAGCTTTCTAAAAAAAATTTTTTGGTATATACGAGGATTACCGATTGATTAGAATAAATTCCATTAAGATGATAGTTAGTGCCCCATAGACTCCCACTTTCTATTTAGATCATTTTGTGTCCCCGGCCGTGTCATTAATATTCGGAGCACGAGACAAGCTGTTTCCTCTCAATAAATTTCACATGCAAGATCTAGACGAGTCCACCTTCATCTAGGTATATCATGTCCCACTCAAACCCGGCCCTTGTACTCTATTTTTGTGCTACGACTTTCAGGTTAGGAGGACTAGCTATAATCCTTTCCATAATGCTGGTATACTTCCCGACTTTCATTAGAGCCACAACCTCGACTCAATTCACTCGATCCAATATATGGATGTGATCTACTCAAAGCCACTATGCACAGGCCACTAGTGTGCCCCCCAATTGAGGCCTCATGTGCTACTTAAACACAAGAGTCACTGAAAGTGCATTTTTGGGCTTTAGGAACCTAGCTAACCAACCTGACCGGCAACTAGTTCAACCACTTGGAAGGAATCCTACTCTAGGTTACCCTAACCTAGTAGAACTAGTTTATCTTTGGAAATTTGTTCAGTCTATATAGATTGAAATTCCAGGTTCATCCAACCAGCGAGTGATGCCCAAATAGAGAACCCATTAAGACCACAATCTTAATTTCTCAAATTCTGTTCCATTATGGAATCTTGTTTGAATTAGAATTTTGAGAACGAAATTTCTGTATTGCACGGAGTGCAAGCCCTTTTAGAAACGAAGGTTCTTCGACTTAGCAAGTGACTGGAATAGAGTAGCCCAATCTAGCGAATAAGACAGTGGTTCATAAACTCTCTTTCTATCTGTACTATTGGACATTCTCTCCGTTCTTGAAACTTTATTTTGCTCTAATTATTCTTCCTTATTTTTTTGTCCTTCCTATTTCGGGGTGAAGAATGGTCGTGATGTCTAGAATTCAGCAGAGATTCTTAAGTTATATTAGAATATTGTCTGATTTTGAATACTTGTTGTTTGATAGATATGTATAGATGTCATATGTCTTAGATATCTAGGGATAATGACTCTAGCAACTTGATGGAAGGTTATAAAGTTTTTAGTGACATATCCTTGAAGGAGCAGCGTAACCAAAGGTGGGTAGGAGCCCTTGAGGTTTCATAATTACAAATGGCTAGAGAGGGCTATAAAATATTTTTTTGGAGAAATTAAATTTGAGGAGATTAAGGTAATAGTCGATTTTGATTTTTAAGAAATAGTTATGAATTAGAATTTCGAGGACGAAATTATTTTAAGGTGGGTAGATTTGTAGCTCCCCTTCCCGAAAATTTTGAAAATATTTTATTAATATTTATTTTATTTAAATGAGGACTTTTAGATCTTCTAAATATCATTTTAGTGATATGCAGTGACTTTTGTATGAAATAGGCCCATACGTTTTTGGGACTAGTAGACTATACAAATGATATACATACCATTATTTGATTTATTAAATTTTATTATTAATATTATTATTATGTTATTGAGATTGTTATTTAGCATTATTATTTTACTGGTTATGTTATTTTATTGTCAAATAGACAGTATATATGTGTGAATGAAAATGTATGTATATATAAATAATATATATATATATTAGTATATGTATATGTGTATATATCTACGTACATGTGTGTGTATATACATATATATATATATATATATATATATATATATATATATATATATATATATATATATATATATATATATATATATATATATATATATATATAAATATATATATATATATATATATATATATATACGTTTGTATATAGAAATAAATATAGAAAGAAAATTAGGAATTTAAAGTAGATAAATATCTAGGAATATATATATATATATATATATATATATATATATATATATATATATATATATATATATATATATATATATATATATATATATATATATATATATATATAAATGTGCGTATGTGTATTTATATAAATATATATAAGTATATGTGTGCATATAGATATATACGCATATTTACGGATATTAATTGGTTATTGGGTGTGTATATAATTATATATATGTATATGTATACATATAGATATTTGTATATACTTATAGGTATATATGAGTATAAATGAAAAAGAAAAAAAGAAAAGGAATAAGGAGTAGTAGCAAAACCAAAACCATGCCATTCCAGGCCGACAGCCTAGTCCAGCTCATAAGCCCACCCGAGAGCCCCACAACCATACCAGCCTACAGTTCCCAGCCTTAGCCGAGTTGTTAATTCCCAGCCAGCCCGAACTAAAACTTCCCCTCCACGCAGAGCAAAGCCCGACCCAGGACTTAGGATTTATATACATTTCGTATATTGGGACAGATCCGAGAGATCGAAGAAAACCTCGCAAAACCTAAACGAACCCTAACCTCAAACGCCACCGCCCACCCCAGTCACCTGGCGGCCACCCCAGTGCTCGCGGCGTCGTCGCACGCGGCCAGCGCCGCCGGCCAGAGAGCCGTGCGCGCGCACAATTGGACTGGGCAGCAGCAGTGGCGAACCTGAATGCAAGTTTACGACGATTTCTCCGCCACCACGCTTCATCGTTTCCCGAGTCGCTTGCGCTGGTACGTAGCCCATATATAACCCTTAGAATCCCTTCAAGTAGGTTTAATTTTCATGTGCTAGATTTTCCGATAAATTGACGCAAAGTCGGCGAAAAACCACCCCGAAACAGGACACTAGTTCAGCCCAAACCCCCATGTTCGAAGATCGATTCCGATCGATCCAGTACAATATTAGAAAAACTATTTGAAGACAATCCTAGACACTATGTAGGGTTTCACAACCCTTTTTGCGGATTTGGAAATCATCGACTGCACGTCGAGAAATCGAATCCCAAAGTTTTCTAGAAATCTGTTTCCAAAACAAGAAAATTGTTCCACTCGACGTGCGTCCCGCCATTCCGGGAGACGTGGTCGCGCAACGTAAGCATCGAAAGCTGCGTAACAGCTTCGTGGTCGTGTGGGCTTTGACGGAATTCAAATTGGTCGCGTGTGCACGACGAATTTGATGCGTATCCGTCAAAATTTACCGTATCGTGTACTTTATAAATTCTCCAATTACTTTGTGCACGCTCATCAGATTGAGACAAAACTTGCGCCAATAGAACCGTATCGTTTTTTTGGTCCTGTATGCCAAGTTTGGTCCGATTCTGAGACAGTTGATAAAATTACCGTTTTGCGGGCCCCACGGTCCGACTCAATGGGCGATTTTGTGCACAGTCCGCCGAAATCCAACTTTGGACATACGGTTGGGTTCGTATCATAAAACTGGATCCGTAGACATGTAGTTTGACGACTTTAGAGACCGTTGACTCTGGCGCACTTTTTGGTGAAAAGCGGGTCCAACGGCGGACATCGTTTTTGCCTAAAATTACCGTTTTACCCCTGTGTCCAGAATTGGACTTTAAGGACTGACAATCCTAGCTAATTTGACTATTCTGAGAATATTGGTACTGTTTATTTCAGCATCCGGAGACTTCTGCATGTGTTGACTGATTGTGGCTCTTTGAGTGGTATAGTATTATTGGTTTCTCCAGCTAAGGACCGCATGCAAGTGCACTTTCTGATTGCTTTCCGATTCATAGTAGTGTTTTCATCTCATGTCTATACATATATCTTGCTGCTTGTTGACACGCTCGTCACACGGAGTAGTCGGGAGGGGAAATATCTAAGTAGACATGTGAACTACCCAGAACTATCCCATGAGTCTATTCTTGAATAATAGCCGCTGCGCACGACACGTGCAGTGTGCCGGATTTACCTCCTAGCCGTTCACATGTCGAAACGGATATTTCACACCACCTAGATAGATGTCTTTTATTAGTTTTTCCTTGTTTACTTCTCTATCGTGCTATGTCATCAGTTATCTTCCAGTTTTTATTTCTCATATGCTATTTTCATGTCTTGTTAATTCTATTGTATTTTGCATTGCCATCGGTTTATGTACTTGTTTTATTCCTGACTGGAAACCAATATTTTTCAGGTTTAGCCGCGGTCACTCTTAACAATGGGGAAGGCTTGGGTATGCTGAAGTCAACCTAGAAACAGATAGCAGTTGTACTCAATTTCAGTAATTATAAAATCTTGCATTTTCTTTAATTATAAATATTGTAATAAATGTAGAAATGTGAATGAGCAGCAAATGTTATTTCTTGAGCATTTATTTCTTGCGGGCTTGACAACGTTCTACTGCCGACTCTGCGGCGTAGGCTGGCTTGGACACGTCTCGTATCCGAAAAGCGGGTGCGAGTCGTGACACAGGCGGCATTAGTGACGTCGGTTCAGCATTTCACTCCGACGCACCCTCAGCAGCAGAAGCAGTCTTTCGTAGTGGAATGTTCACACTGCAGGAAGCCAGGACATGTGGTATCACAGTGTCGCAGAGCACAGGGTTTGTGGTGCCACGGACCACGGGGTTGGGAACTGCCCGAACAGGGGGAGTTCATCGGCCTTCTCTAGTCCTTCAGTTAGAGGACCAGCACCAGTCCAGCAGCAACAGCTGTTGCAGTACCCGTTCCCGAGGCCATTGCCGACGCAGGCCCAGGCATTCCAGCAGCAGAGACCGCAGCAGTATGCCCAAGCCTAAGCCCTGATCCAGAGCAGGCAGAGGAATTTTTAGCAGAGGGGACCCGCACCCAGAGGGCATGGTCAAGTGATGGCCTTGACCATGGGAGAGGAAGGAATAGCACCCGGTGAGGTAGTGGCAGGTACTATTCTCGTCAACACCTTTTCAGCTTCAGTATTATTTGATTCTGGTGCCTCTCATTCATTTATGTCTGCATGATTCGCGACACGGATAGGACTGGAGCCCGAGTCATTATCAGTAAGGCTCAATATACTTACTGGTAATGGTCTTGTGGGAGTAGATAAAGTATTTTTCTCGTGTCGGGTCATAGTTAGCGGTAGAAAGTTTCCCGCTAGGTTGATAGAATTCCCGATGGCCGATTATGATGTGGTCTTAGGGATGGATTGGTTGAGGGACTAGTATGCCTGGATAGATTGCCATATTGGCAGGGTTGTTTTTAGCATACCAGGCGAGCCGGAGTTTTCCTTTTTTCGAGGCGAAGTTGAACCTTCTCCTCCATATTACGGATGGCAGTAGCAGCAGTGCAGGTACCCCGGATCGTCGAGGAGTTTCCAGATGTTTTCCCAGAAGAGCTTCCAGGAATACCGCCAGAGCGAGAGATCGAGTTCACCATAGACATGATCCCCGGGACCGCACCTGTGTCAGAGAGAGTCTACAGGATGGCGCCGTCAGAATTGGAGATATTGTACAAAATGATTGAAGAACTCAGGACCAAGGGATTCATTCGTGCTAGTGGATCGCCTTGGGGAGCCCCGATGCTTCTTGTGAAAAAGAAGGATGGTACGTCCAGATTATGTATTGACTATCGTACCTTGAACTCAGTGACTATCAAGAACAGATATCCTCTCCCAAGGATAGATGACTTGTTTGATCAACTCAGAGGAGCAGCAGTATTCTCGAAGATAGATTTACGGTCAGGGTACCACCAGATCAGAGTCAGAGAGAAGGATATCCCGAAGATGGCATTCAAATCTAGATATGGGCATTGAGAGTTCCTTATTATGCCATTTGGAGCAACCAATGCGCCGGCTGTATTCATGGACCTTATGAATTGTATCTTCATGCCTTATTTGGATCAGTTCGTGATTGTGTTCATAGACGACATCCTGGTCTACAGCAAGAGTGAAGCGGAGCATGAGCAGCATCTCAGAGTTATCCTCCAGATTCTTCGAGAGCCCCAGTTGTATGCCAAGTTCAGTAAATGCGAGTTCTGGCTCGATCGTATTTCGTACTTGGGTCATATCATCACTAGAGGAGGAGTAGAATTGGATCCCCAGAAGATCGTGGCTATCGAAACGTGGCCAGTGCCCAGCACAGTTGTAGAAGTTCGCAGTTTTCGGATTGGCCGGCTACTACCGACGATTTGTTTCGGACTTTGCTCGGATTTCAGCACCACTGACGCAGTTAACCCGCAAGGATGTGCAGTTTGCTTGGACAGCACAATGTCAAGGTTTTTTTGAAAAGTTGAAGCGAGGCTTGATGACGGCACCCATTCTCACACTTTCAGATGGGACCGGAGGATTTTTAGTGTACTGTGATGCTTCAGGCAGAGGTTTAGGATATATTTTGATGCAGCATGGGAAGGTAATAGCTTATGCGTCACGACAACTTCGTGATCATGAGAGGAATTACCCGACCCACGACTTGGAACTGGCAGCAGTAGTGTTTGCACTCAAGCTTTGGAGACACTACTTGTATGGAGATAGGGTAGAGATTTTCACCGACCACAAGAGCCTGAAGTATGTGTTCACTCAGAAGGATCTTAACATGCGTTAGAGAAGATGGCTAGAGCTGCTTGTGGATTATGATGTCAACCTGCAGTATCATCCTGGGAAAGCCATTGTTGTTGCAGATGCATTGAGCAGGAGAGCCGGAGTCTATTTTCTGACAGCGCAACTAGAATTGTTAGCAGATCTTCAGAAGATGGGTATAGAAGTTGTCCTTCCTACCAGTGTGGCATTGATGGCCATCATGCAAGTTCAGTCCAGTATAGTTGAGAGAATCAAGATAGCTCAGTCATCAGATTCTAAGCTTCAGCGGCTTAGGACAGAATGTGTAGCAGGGCGAAGACCAGAATTATGCATTCATGAAGATGGTACACTTCGACATGGTAAGCGTCTTTGTGTACCCAGTGGAGATATCAGACAGGAAGTCATGACCGAAGCTCACAGTTCTCAGTATTCGATTCATCTCTGCCACCCCCAGTTTTCGAATTAGGGGTATTTTTGTCATTTTTTAAGTTTTATAATTTTTAGGAATTTTATTTGATTTTATATGATTTTTAGGGATTTATTTGATTTAGTTTGAATTTTACCCAATTCGGACTTAAGTTGGAGACCCGGGTCGCATGGACACTAGTGGGACTCATATACTAGCTGAGCTTGGCCCACATACCATCCTAATTAGGCTAGAAACCATAAACCCTATTTTCATGGCTTAATTAGTCAATTTAGAGGCTTAATTAGTATTTATAATTAAACCGAAACGAACCGAACCAAACCCGAACCAACCTAAACCAAGTCTAATGGGTCTCCACCCAAAACCCAATAACCCCCCCATGGCCGGCCAAGTAGGGAGCACCCCCCTCTTTCTTCTTCACAAAGTAAACACTCTCTCTCTCTCTAATTTCTTTCTTCTTCCCAAGCTCTTTCTTTCTCCAAGGAAACCTAAATTAGGTATGCATTTAATCCCCTCATTTATTTCTCTATTACATTTTTGTCTTCACAATAAATGGAGAGGAACTCATTCTCCACCATTTGCCCATAGCTTTTAATAGGTTCCTAAAAATCTAGGTTAGGAATTTAATTGGGGTTTTCTTAATTAAGAGTGGTATATATATATATATATATATATATATATATATATATATATATATATATATATATATATATATATTTTTATTTTTTTTTATATATATATATATATATATATATATATGTGTGTGTGTGTGTGTGTGTGTGTGTGTGTGTGTGTGTGTGTGTGTGTGTGTGTGTATTATATATATATGTATTTGTGTGTAGAGTATGAGAGAATGGTGGTGGTGGTGTATGAGTGAGAGTGGTGGTGAGAGTATGTGTTTGTGTGTGTGTGAGTGTGTTTGTGAGAGAGTGTGTGTGTGTTTGTATTTATAAATATAGATAGATATGTGTATGTGTATGTATTTATATGTATATAGATATGTGTGTTTGTATTTATATATATATAGATATGTGTATGTGTATGTATTTATATGTATATAGATATGTGTGTGTGTATGTATATATATATAAATATGTGTGTGTGTTTGTGTATATAGATATGTGTGTATGTTTGCGTATATATATATAATATATATATATATATATATATATATATATATATATATATATATATATATATATATATATATATATATATATATATATATATATATAGTGGAAGTAGTAGAAGATAAGAAGAAGAGGGAGAAGAATAAGAAGTGCAGCTGCAGCAGCAGCAATAACCAGCAGTAGCAGCAGCATGCACAGCTGGAGCAGCAGCAAGCAGTAGCAGTAACAGCAGCTGCAGCAGTGGCTGTAGCAGGCAGCAACCCCTCCCCCCATAAACCCCCTTCTTAGGCCCCTTTTTACCCCCTTAAACCCCCCTAGTATAGATATATATGTGTATATATATATATATATATATATATATATATATATATATATATATATATATAATATGTTTGTATATATATAGATAGATGATAAGTTAGATTAAGAAGGAGAATTAGAGGAGAGAATGAGAGGAGAATAAGAAGATAAGAAAAAGAATAAAAGAAGAAGGAGAGGATAAGGAAAGAATTATAAGAATAGGATTAGAAGAAGGAGAGAAATGAGATTAAGAAATAGGAAGAAGAAGGAAAAGAATTAGAAGAGGTTAGGAAGAGGAAATTAGAAGGAAAGAATTAGAATAGGAAATAGAATTTGGGGGAGATCGAGTTAGAGGGTAAAATCGAGCTCCGAGTATCGGAACGCGATGAAACTTGGGGGAGACCGAGAATACGTGAATTAGACTTTGCGGGTAGGCTCCCGAGTTGAAATCGGGGTCGTAGGGCGACGGTATCGCGCCGTACCATTTTGTATCTTGAAATATTCAAGATATCGGCAATAGGCCGTAAGATGGACTAGACGTCCACTCTACCTAGGTATTTTGGTAGGTAATGAACGTATAGGCTAGTATCATACTACCCTAGGGAGCACGGGTCGAAATACTAAGCGTAGGTAGGCTAACTTGGTAATCGCCTAAGTTAGAATTTTACCTTTTTAAAGGGTAAAATAGGATATTGGCCTACGACCGATATTTGAGTTTCGAAGTCCAAGATGGACTTGGATATGGGTTGTAAGGGTTGGTAATGATTAGAAATAGTCGCCTAGACCTAGTCTTGACCCCGGTTGACCATGGTTGACTTTTTAGACCAAAAGTCAACTATGGGTCAACACTTTATCCAATTTAGTCCCAAATTCCATTAAACTTGGACAGTTAACCAAAAGTCAACTGTTAGTCACCAGTGACCTAGGGTTGACCTAGAGTTGACCAGAGTTGACCCGTTGACCAAAAGTCAACTGTAAGTCAACTTTTGACCTAGTTTGATTCGGATTGACTTCCAATGTTCTCCTACTACCAAGATTGACCTAACTAGACTTATCTTGACCTAGAATGACTTAATAGGATTTAATTTGATTTAACTTTACTTTCTAAACATAGTATTGATACATCTTGTTCTCTATAGGTCCTCGAGACACTGCAGTGGATCCGGTTGACATATTTTATCATCTTACAGGCGAGTACATTCTCTGATAACTTATTTTCAATTTATGATAACTGTTATGATTCATGTACTTAGTGTAGATATGCTTATTCCTAACACATGGTTCTCACGGATTGGTATTCCTGGATCCCGACGAGAGATGTTTCTCCTTCTTAGGTTGGGATGTATTGTGCAAGCTCCCTTGTAGCTCTTGCTTAATATATGATCATTGATTCTAGAGAAGGTTCGCTACCTTCTCATTAGAATCCCGTGCAGTGACGTGTCCTATTTGGATCTATTCTACCAGTTGGGGTAGGGGGAGTAGTAGCGTATGCCTGTGATCAGATCCATCCCGCATTCCCGAACAGTGTGAGTCATATACCGCACATATGACTTGCCAGGCCAGTTCTTGACAGGTACCCAAGCCGATCACAAGTTAAAACTACTACTCACACACATTGGACATATGGCTTACCTTGATTTGTGTACATACCATGATTCAGTTCTACTCTCTTGTTCTAGCTCTAGCTCTACAGCTTACCATGCTATGATACGTTTATGTACACTCTATAATTTCATTGTATATGCTCTATTTACAGTCTTATAGCTTTTATTCTATCTTGAGATCTGTTATGAGATATATATACTCGTTCCATCCTGACTGGATATGTTGACAAAATATTACAGATGCTGATGAGGGTGATTGCAGTACCTACTACGGTCCGGATGACGTAGTAGGCTTAGACTTGGTCCAGCAGGGCTTAGCTCCGCCTGACGAGACTTTACCTATTGTTTAGTTAGAGTAGGTCTTTTGTACTGGACCTTGTCTCCAGTTACTTTTGAGACTGTATTATATTTTGGATTGTATTAGAGACTTGGACTTGTATATTATTTGTGTTTGGACTTGACAGGTTAAATTTTTTCGTCTTGTTGTCTTTATCTTTCAGTCTTTACTTTATCATCTTAGAGTTGTGATTGAGCACTCATATATATTCATTGCTTGTCCTCCGTTCGGAGTTGACCATATTCTCGACAGGTTTTGATAAATATAAATTGTTGTTAGAGTAGAAAACCTACAGCGTTCCACGCCATTTTTACGGTGAGGGCTGGGCGTTGTCACGTACACGTGCCCTTATAGTGGGTGCGGGTCGTGATATATTTTAGTGTTGGCCCACGCAGGTCCTGAAGTCGCAATTAGTGCGATGTCGTAGCGGCACTCGTCTTAGAGTGTTGACTACGAG
Source organism: Iris pallida (assembly GCA_029216955.1). Taxonomy (NCBI): domain Eukaryota; kingdom Viridiplantae; phylum Streptophyta; class Magnoliopsida; order Asparagales; family Iridaceae; genus Iris; species Iris pallida. The sequence goes on from JANAVB010044419.1 coordinate 15,174,826, forward strand.
CCTGTGTTACACATAGGAGGTAGTAGGCTAAGAATACTCAATCACAGTAGGAGCTTTCCTTGCTTATCTTGCTTACCGTCTTTGATATTGTTTTACTGCATTCTAGCTGTCCTCCTTTGATATAATCCTTCATGTGCCATATTGATATCTTCTTTTCAATCTGTCTCCAGGATGGTTATGACTCATTCTCCTGGTGAGGAGCACGGGGAGACGGAGAGGTCTGCTACCTCTGGCGGACAGGCTCCGGTCACTTCCCCTGCAGATGGGACTTCAGTAGGGGCCCTCGGGGGGTACTCCTCCAGCGCTCTCGATGACCGTCCCTGGGGCCATTGCGGTTGCTCTTTCCGCAGTGTCGGGGGCTGGGACGGGAGCTGTCGGGGGCGTTCTTCCTCCTCAGCAGGGGACTCCTTCGGTGATGGGAGCTATTCCTTCGTTGCCTTCTCTGCCCACAGACATGGGGCAGATGGTCGCATTCTTTCAGCAGGTGCTGGAGTCCCAACGGGCCCAGCACGAGGCTCAGATGAGGCAGTCAAAGGCCATGTGCCAGGGCATGGAGGATGCACACAGGTTGGCTCTGGCGGCAGTGGAGCGTGGGGCTCCACAGAGGGAGGTGCAGCAGCAGCAGAAGATCGGGGACATCCAGGCTTTCAAGAAGTTGGGTTCGAAGGATTTCAAGGGGATCGAGGGCATTATTTATGCTGATGACTGGCTCGAGGATATCGAGGGTCAGAGGAGGGCCTCCCGCCTGGCAGAGGACCTGAAGGTCGAGGCGGTTGGCTTGCAGTTGTTAGATGTTGCCCGGACATGGTTCCGAAACGAGCCGGCTCTTGCAGGAGAGGGCCACACTTGGGCTGAGTTTCGGGCCCTGTTCTGAGAGAAGTTCTTTTCCCTCACAGATAAGATCGGCCTAGTACGGCAGTTTCAGAACCTGCAGCAGGGCGGTATGACTGTAGAGGAGTATACGGCGGAGTTCGGCCGGCTGAGCCGATACGCCGAGTATATGGTGAGCGACCCGGTGATCCGAGCAGAGCGCTTCTGGGAGGGATTGACATGGGATGTCAAGATCCTGGTCCCTTCCTTCTATGCGACATATGCAGAGGTTTATGCGGAGGCTCGGAAGGTGGAAAGAGAGTGGGGCTTGAAGCCGAAGAGGGATCGTGAGCTCTTTTCGGGGGCCAGTAGCAGCACGGGGGCTGCTAAGCGCCCTCAGCTTCAGCATCAGTCATTCCAGCATCATCAGTAGCAGGTGCAGGCCAGAGCACCTGTCCAGAGGGTTCAACAGCATCCGGGACAGGACGATCCATCGTGCCACTTCTACAAGAAGCCTGGTCACCTCTTTGAGTTCTGCAGGAGAAGGCTGGGGCTGTGTCTCTTTTGCGGTGCCGCTGGATATCAGATGCGGGAGTGTCCCAAGAACCCCCGTGTCACTGGAGCAGCTCAGAGAGCACATGTTCAGCGGGCACCAGCTAGTACGTCGGTAGTTCAGCAGCGGGGTCCACTTCCGACCCAGCAGCAGCAGTTTGTTCAGCACCGCCAGCAGAGGAGTGGTCAGGGTAGAGCCTTTGCTCTTGCAGCCGAGGAGATGGAGCCTATTGTGGATGTTGTCGCAGGTTCTATTCTGCTCGATTCTTTTCCAGCTTTGGCCTTATTTGATTCTGGTGCTACGTACAGTTTTGTGTCTGTTTCTTTTGCTCTTAGGCACAATACTATTGCTGAGTATCTTGGTAGGACTTGCAAGATTATGACTGGAAATAGCATCATCCTAGTTAATAATGTTTGCAAGGGGCGGAGAGTTTCTTTGAGAGGCCGGCAGCTGAGTGCGTGTTTGCTCGTAATGCCACTTCCGAGTTACGATGTGGTACTCGGTATGGACTGGTTGAGCATGCACCATGCTAGCATCGACTGCAGAGGGGGCAAGATTCTGTTTAGGCCGCCGGGAGAGCCGGAGTATGAGTTTACTAGGGGTGCAGTGGAGCAGGGAGATAGATTCTGCGGAGCGTTGTTGGCGGGGCCGGTGTTGCCACATCCACTCATTGCTGAGTTCTTGGATGTCTTTCCTGAGGAGCTGCCCGGGTTGCCGCCAGATCGTAATATTAAGTTTTTTATAGACCTAGTGTCGGGTGCTGAGCCTATCTCCCAGCACGTCTATAGAATCAACAACAGTGAGTTAGCGGAGCTGAAGAGACAGGTCGACGAGCTGGAGGACAAGGGCTTTATTCGATCTAGTTCTTCACCTTGGGGCGTGCCAGTTCTTTTCGTCCCCAAGAAGGATGGTACGGTACGTCTGTGCATTGATTACAGGGCGCTCAACACCCTTACCATCAAGAACAAGTATCATTTGCCAAGGATTGATGACTTGTTCGACCAGTTGAGTGGGGCGAGGGTGTTCTCGAAGATCGACTTGCGTACTGGGTACCATCAGCTGAAGGTAAAGCAGGATAACATTTCGAAGACTGCATTTCGGACTCGCTATGGCCAGTATGAGTATATCGTCATGCCGTTTGGGTTGGCCAATGCCCTGGCGGTATTCATGAACTTGATGAACAAGGTATTTCATCAGTACCTTGACAAGTTTGTGGTGGTCTTAATTGATGACATTCTCATCTATTCGAAGACACCAGAGGAGCACGAGGAGCACCTGAGGATTGTGTTGGACACTCTCAGGAGGGAGCAGCTATATGGAAAGCTGTCCAAGTGCGAGTTCTTCTTGGATCACGTGGAGTTCCTAGGCCATGTTGTCTCTGGCGAGGGGATTTCAGTGGATCCGAAGAAGATTTATGCAGTGGAGTCCTGGTCTACGTCGAGCTCAGTAGCAGAGGTTCGGAGGTTTCTGGGTCTGACAGGTTATTACCGGAGGTTCGTGCAGGACTTTTCCAGGATTGTCCAGCCGATGATCCGCCTTACCAGGAAAGACGAGGAGTTTATTTTGTCCGAGGAGTGCCAGGCCACCTTCGAGGAGCTGAAGGCGAGGTTGACTACAGCTCCTATCTTGACGCTGCCATCTGGATCTGGTAGTTATACGATCTACAGTGATACTTCAGGACGGGATTTGGGTTGTGTGCTTCAGCAGCACGGGAAGGTGATTGCCTATGCATCTAGGCAGTTATGTCCTCATGAGAGAAATTATCCTACCCACAATCTGGAACTGGCAGCGGTCATCTTTGCTTTGAAGCTGTGGAAACACTATCTGTACGGAGAGCGAGTTGAGATCTATACAGATCATAAGAGCTTGAAGTGCGTGTTTACCCAGAAGGAGCTGAATATGAGGCAGAGACGATGGTTAGAGCTGATGAAGGATTTTGATATATCCTTACAGTACCATCTGGGGAAGGCCAACGTGGTCTCGGATGCTTTGAGCAGGTATTCCGTGGCCATGTGTTTGACGATGGATCGTCACCTTCTGGCAGATCTGGAGAGCTTGGGCATAGATGTGATAATTCCTGGGTTCGAGGCACAGATGTGGGGTCTCCAGGTACAGTTGGAGCTGATGGACAGAGTCAGGGCAGCTCAGTTTGAGGATGAGGCTCTGAGATTCATCAGGGAGCAGGTCCGAGCAGGACTGTTGATGAGTTCTCTATAGCAGGGGATGGGTCGTTGAGGCATGGTACCAGATTGTGCATACCGAGCAAAGGACTTCGGAAGGAGGTTCTTCAGGAGGTACACCGTTCTCAGTACTCTGATCCAGGAGCCAACAAGATGTATAGAGACTTGAGACAGCATGTTTGGTGGCATGGCATGAAATGCGAGGTGGCTCAGTTCGTTTCTAGATGCTTGGTGTGCCAGCAGGTGAAGGCCGGGAGGTAGAGACCCGGTGGATTGCTCCAGCCACTACCCATTCCTGATTGGAAGTGGAAGCATATCACTATAGACTTTGTATCTGGGCTTCCGCGCTCTCCAGGAGGGAAGGATGCGATTTGGGTCATTGTTGATCGATTGACCAAATTGGCCCACTTTTTGCCTTTCAAGGTGGGTTTGTCTACGGAGAGGTTGGCCGAGATGTACGTACGGCAGATAGTCCGATTGCACGAGGTTCCAGTGAGTATAGTCTCAGATCAGGACAGCCGATTCACTTCTCACTTCTGGAGGAGTTTGCAGCTTAGCTTGGGCATATCGCTCAAGTTCAGTACCGCATACCACCCCCAGACAGACGGACAGTCGGAGAGGATGATTCAGACCCTCGAGGATATGCTGCGTACCTGTGTCTTGGACTTCGGGGGATCTTGGGAGGACCACCTTCACTTGGTAGAGTTTGCTTACAACAACAGCTACCAAGCCAGTATAGAGATGTCACCTTTCGAGGCTCTATACGGACGGAGGTGCCGTACTCCCTTGTCTTGGGATGATGTCGGCAAGAGGGTTTTGCTTGGCCCTGAGATGGTAGTAGATGCTGCAGAGAAGGTCAGGGTTATCAGAGATAGACTTCGGGTGGCACAGGATAGGCAGCGGCATTGGGCCGATAGCCATCGTAGGCCATTGGAGTTTGAGGTATAATCTAGATTTTTCTAGTATTTGAGTCTGATTGTGATTGTTTTAGATCAAGCTCTAAGTCTTGTGTTTTGTTCTAGGTTGATGATCTTGTCTTTCTCCGGATTTCTCCGACGCGTGGCACGATTCGTTTTGGTAGCGGCAGGAAGCTTAGTCCACGATACATCGGACCATTCCGTATCTTGGGCAGGATCGGTGCAGTGGCTTACCGACTGGAGTTACCGCCCGTACTAGAGGGAGTGCACAGTGTGTTCTACGTGTCGCAGCTGAGACGGTACGTGGCAGATCCCAGTCACGTCTTAGACCACTCCGAGATCGAAGTGGGATCGACACTCAGCTATCCAGAGAAGCCGGTTGAGATCTTGGACCGAAGAGAGAAGGTGCTCCGGAACCAGGTTATTCCCTTGGTTCGCGTTGCTTGGAGACACCACTCTCCATGTGAGTCTACCTGGGAGAGGGAGAACGACATGCGGGAGCGATTCCCATATCTCTTCGAGCCTTGAGGTAAATTTCTTTCTTTTTCTTTCCTTGTTCTATTCATGATTGTTGTGTTAGTTCTCATTCAATTTCGAGGACGAAATTTTTTTAAGGAGGGTAGATTTGTCACCCCCAGTTTTCAAATTAGAGGTATTTTCGTCATTTTTTAAGTTTTATAATTTTTAGAAATTTTATTTGATTTTATATAATTTTTAGGGATTTATTTGATTTAGTTTGAATTTTATCCAATTCGGACTTAAGTTGGATACCCGGGTAGCATGGACACTAGTGGGACCCACATACTAGCTGGGCTTGGCCCACATACTATCCTAATTAGGCTAGAAACCATAAACCCTATTTCTATGGCTTAATTAGTCATTTTAGAGGCTTAATTAGTATTTAGAATTAAACCGAAACGAACCGAACCAAATCCGAACCAACCTAAACCAAGTCTAATGGGTTGGGGGCTAATGGGTCTCCACCCAAAACCCAATAACCCCCCCAATGGCCGGCCAAGTAGGGAGCACCCCCCTCTTTCTTCTTCACAAAGTAAACACCCTCTCTCTCTCTGATTTCTTTCTTCTTCCCAAGCTCTTTCTTTCTCCAAGTAAACCTAAATTAGGTATGCATTTAATCCCCTCATTTATTTCTCTATTACATTTTTGTCTTCACAATAAATGGAGAAGAACTCATTCTCCACCATTTGCCCATAGCTTTTAATAGGTTCCTAAAAATCTAGGTTAGGGATTTAATTGGGGTTTTCTTAATTAAGAGTGGTATATATATATATATATATATATATATATATATATATATATATATATATATATTATATGTATTTGTGTGTAGAGTATGAGAGAATGGTGGTGGTGGTGTATGAGTGAGAGTGGTGGTGAGAGTGTGTGTTTGTGTGTGTGTAAGTGTGTTTGTGAGAGAGTGTGTGTGTTTGTATTTATATATATATATATATAGATATGTGTATGTGTATGTATTTATATGTATATAGATATGTGTGTTTGTATTTATATATATATATATAGATATGTGTATGTGTATGTATTTATATGTATATAGATATGTGTGTGTGTATGTATATATATATAGATATGTGTGTGTGTGTTTGTGTATATAGATATGTGTGTGTGTATGTATATATATATAGATATGTGTGTGTGTTTGTATATATATATATATATATATATATATATATATATATATTATATATGTATTTGTGTGTAGAGTATGAGAGAATGGTGGTGGTGGTGTATGAGTGAGAGTGGTGGTGAGAGTGTGTGTTTGTGTGTGTGTGAGTGTGTTTGTGAGAGAGTGTGTGTGTTTGTATTTATATATATAGATATGTGTATGTGTATGTATTTATATGTATATAGATATGTGTGTTTGTATTTATATATATATATATATATAGATATGTGTATGTGTATGTATTTATATGTATATAGATATGTGTGTGTGTATGTATATATATATAGATATGTGTGTGTGTTTGTGTATATAGATATGTGTGTGTGTATGTATATATATATAGATATGTGTGTGTGTTTGTATATATATATATATATATATATATATATATATATATATATATATATATATATATATATAGAGTGGAAGTAGTAGAAGATAAGAAGAAGAGGGAGAAGAATAAGAAGTGCAGCTGCAGCAGCAGCAATAACCAGCAGTAGCAGCAGCATGCACAGCAGGAGCAGCAGCAAGCAGTAGCAGTAACAGCAGCTGCAGCAGTGGCTGTAGCAGGCAGCAACCCCCCTATAAACCCCCTTCTTAGCCCCCTTTTTACCCCCTTAAACCCCCCTAGTATAGATATATATGTATATATATATATATGTTTATATATATATATATATAGATAGATGATAAGTTAGATTAAGAAGAAGAATTAGAGGAGAGAATGAGAGGAGAATAAGAAGATAAGAAAAAGAATAAGAAGAAGAAGGAGAGGATAAGGAAAGAATTAGAAGAATAGGATTAGAAGAAGGAGAGAAATGAGATTAGGAAATAGGAAGAAGAAGGAAAAGAATTAGAAGAAGTTAGGAAGAGGAAATTAGATGGAAAGAATGAGAGGAAAGAATTAGAATAGGAAATAGAATTTGGGGGAGATCGAGTTAGAGGGTGAAATCGAGCTCCGAGTATCGGAACGCGATGAAACTTGGGGGAGACCGAGAATACGTGAATTAGACTTTGCGGGTAGGCTCCCGAGTTGAAATCGGGGTCGTAGGACGACGGTATCGTGCCGTACCATTGCGTATCTTAAAATATTTAAGATATCGGCAATAGACCGTAAGATGGACTAGACGTCCACTCTACCTAGGTATTTTGGTAGGTAATAAACGTATAGGCTAGTATCATACTACCCTAGGGAGCACGGATCGAAATACCAAACGTAGGTAAGCTAACTTGGTAATCGCCTAAGTTAGAATTTTACATTTTTAAAGGGTAAAATAGGATATTGGCTTACGGCCGAGATTTGAGTTTCGAAGTCCAAGATGGACTTGGATATGTGTTGTAAGGGTTGGTAATGATTAGAAATAGTCACCTAGACCTAGTCTTGACCCCGGTTGACCACGGTTGACTTTTTAGACCAAAAGTCAACTATGGGTCAACACTTTACCCAATTTAGTCCCAAATTCTATTAAACTTGGACAGTTGACCAAAAGTCAACTGTTAGTCACCAGTGACCTAGGGTTGACCTAGAGTTGACCAGAGTTGACCCGTTGACCAAAAGTCAACTATAAGTCAACTTTTGACCAAGTTTGATTCGGATTGACTTCCAATGTTCTCCTACGACCAAGATTGACCTAACTAGACTTGTCTTGACCTAGAATGACTTAATAGGATTTAATTTGATTTAACTTTACTTCTTAAATATAGTATTGATACATCTTGTTCGATATAGGTCCTCGAGACACTGCAGTAGATCCGGTTGACATATTTTATCATCTTACAGGCGAGTACATTCTCTGATAACTTATTCCTAATTTATGATAGCTGTTATGATTCATGTAGTGTAGATATGCTTATTCCTGACACATAGTTCTCACGGATTGGTATTCCTGGATCCCGACGAGAGATGTTTCTTCCTCTTAGGTTGGGATGTATTGTGCAAGCTCCCTTGTAGCTCTTGCTCAATATATGGTCACTGATTCTAAAGAAGGTTCGCTACCTTCTTATTAGAATCCCGTACAGTGACGTGTCCTATTTGGATCTATTCTACAGTTGGGGTAGGGGGAGTAGTAGCGTATGCCTGTGATCAGATCTATCCCGTATTCCCGAGCAGTATGAGTCATATACCGCACATATGACTTGCCAGGCCAGTTCTTGACAGGTACCCAAGCCGATCACAAGTTGAAACTACTACTCACACACATTGGACATATGGCTTACCTTGATTTGTGTACATACCATGATTCAGTTCTACTTTCTTGTTCTAGCTCTAGCTCTACAGCTTACCATGCCATGATACGTTTATGTACACTCCATGATTTTATTGTATATGCTCTATTTACAGTCTTATAGCTTTTATTCTATCTTGAGATCTGTTATGAGATATATATACTCGTTCCATCCTGACTGGATATGTTGACAAAATATTACAGATGCTGATAAGGGTGATTGCAGTACCTACTAGGGTCCGGATGATGTAGTGGGCTTAGACTTGGTCCAGCAGGGCTTAGCTCCGCCTGACGAGACTTTACCTATTATTTAGTTAGAGTAGGTCTTTTGTACTGGACCTTGTCTCCAGTTACTTTTGAGACTGTATTACATTTTGGATTGTATTAGAGACTTGGACTTGTATATTATTTGTGTTTGGACTTGACAGGTTATATTTTATCGTCTTGTTGTCTTTATCTTTCAGTCTTTACTTTATCATCTTAGAGTTGTGATTGAGCACTCATATATATTCATTGCTTGTCCTCCGTTCGGAGTTGACCATATTCTCGACAGGTTTTGATATATATAAATTGTTGTTAGAGTAGAAAACCTACAGCGTTCCACGCCGTTTTTATGGTGAGGGCTGGGCGTTGTCACGTACACGTGCCCTTATAGTGGGTGCGGGTCATGACAATCCCGGTGGCACAAAGATGTACCGAGATCTCCGTCAGTACTTTTGGTAGAATGGTATGAAGAGGGAGATAGCTCGGTTTGTCTCTCGGTGTTTGGTTTGCCAATAAGTCAAGGCTGAACATCAGAGGCCAGCTGGACTTCTTCAGCCCTTGCCGATTCCAGAATGGAAGTGGGAGCATATAACCATGGATTTCATGACTGGATTATCTCGATCCCCGACTAGTAGAGATGCTATTTGGGTTATAGTTGACAGGCTCACGAAGGTGGCTCACTTTCTTCCATTCAGAGTTGGTTAGTCGACGGCTCAGCTAGCAGAGATGTACCTCAGGCAGATAGTCAGACTTCACGGAGTGCTGGTCAGTATCACTTCGGACAGAGATTCGAGATTCACGTCGCACTTTTGGCATAGTCTACAAGAGAGTTTGGGAACTCACCTCCAGTTCAGCTCAGCTTATCACCCACAGACAGATGGTCAGTCGGAACGTACGATCCAGACTCTTGAGGATATGTTGAGATCTTGTACGCTCGACTTCGACAGTTCGTGGAAAGATCACCTGCACCTGGTGGAGTTCTCGTACAACAACAGTTTCCAAGCTAGCATCCAGATGACACCATTCGAGATACTGTATCGTAGGAAGTACAGATCCCCACTAGCATGGGACGATATTGGAGAAAGGCAGGTGCTTGGTCCCGAGTTGATCACTCAGACAGTCGAGGTGGTCAGGAGAGTTAGAGATCATCTTCGCATTGCACAAGATCGTCAACGCCATTGGGCCGATTCTCATCGGCGTCCCTTTGAATTTTCTGTCGACGACCATGTATTCCTTAGGATCTCGCCTAACCGTGGCGTCATTCGTTTCGGCGTACGGAGAAAGCTTAGTCCTAGGTATATAGGACCGTTCGATATCCTGGAGCGAGTAGGAGATGTGTCCTATCGTCTCGCTCTTCTGCCGTCTCTGAGTGAGGTGCATGACGTGTTCCATGTATCACAACTACGACGGTATATCCCGGACCCGAGCCATATCCTGGATCATTCGGAATTGGTTGTTGGTACCAACCTTTCGTATGAGAAAAAGCCCATGTTCATATTGGACCGGAGAGAGAAGATACTCAATAACACGACTATCAAGTTAGTCCGAGTTGCTTGGGGTCATCACTCTTTGGGTGAGTCAACGTGGGAGCGTGAAGATGATATCTGATCGTGATATCTCGACCTGTTTGACTCGTGAGGTATAATATCCTTCTTATGCCTCATGCCTTCGATTCCTTGCTTGCATGAATAATTGCTTGATTGCTAGACTAGTATAGCTTGCATGTGATTAATATAGCTTGTCCTTGCATCTCTAGCCTCTTGATTAAATTTTGAGGATGGAATTCTTTTAAGGTGGATAGAGTTGTAATGACCATGGTTCGTATTACGTATTTTGGGATACGTGTACGTATCTGACTCGTATTGCATGTCTCTTGGCTTGGTTTGGCTTGTTTGGGTTGGCTTGGTTCGGCTTGGGTTGCTTATTGGTTTATCATGAACCAAGGGGAGAACCCTTACCTACCACCACCATCCTCATTTATTAACCCAACACTCTTTCTCTATCCTCATTCACTATTCTTCTTCCTCACCATTACTCTCCACTTACACCCAAGAGCCCTAGGCAAGTGCAACTTGCTTCATGATGGATCTCAAGTTTTATTGTTCCATTCTCTTCTTTACATGATTATAAGCCTCTTTAGAACTTGGAGTTTTTAATCTTTATGGATAGATTCTTCTAGATCTACGTTGTAACTTGGGGTTTCATGAGTTCATGGAGTTTTTCTTGGTTTTGAGCTACTAAAACTTGTTATTTTTGAAAACTAATAGTTCCATGAGCAAGAGCATGAAATTTCGTATGAATTTGATTTTTGATTCACCTCATTTCGAGTTAAAATGAAGTTTTTATGGCCAAAACAAATTTTCTGAATTTTTCATGTCGGCTGAGTGAAATTTTACGCAGGGAACCCTGAAATTGCATATTTTACGCTGGATAGCATCCAGAATGTAAGATTTTACGCAGGGAACCCTAAAATTGCGTATTTATGCTGGATAGCTTCCAGAATGTAAGATTTTACGCAGGGAACCCTGAAATTGCGTATTTTATGCTGGATAGCATCCAGAATGTAAGATTTTAAGCAGGGAACCCTGAAATTGCGTATTTTACGCTGGATGGTACCCAGAATGTGAAATTTTACACTGGAACCCTCCCTTTTTTGTGTATTTTACGCAGAATTGAATTTTTGGCGTAAAAAGTGCACAGAATGACTGTTTTTGCCAAGTTTAGCTATTTTCTAGCCAGAATTTCGAAAAACTTAAAACATGAAAGTTTTAGATCTTTGTCTTGCCTTTCCGAATATCCCTGGAGCACCTCATTTTGAGTTCGTATGTGGATGTTATGTCTCGTCTCCCCTGAGCCGCATGATTCTTCCACAACTCTTGTACCCTGTTTATATTTAGTTATTGCATATACGCTTATACCAGGTTAAATATTAATTTTAAATATATTCCATGACATAATAGTGACCAGTTGTGGTACACTTTTGACAAATAACATGACATGATAGTGGTCCGTCGTGGCGCACTCTTGACAGTGAATTTGACATGATATATATCTCGAATGCTGTTACGACGGCTAATATGTCATAACAGAATTGAATGACCTGGACACCGTGGGCGATTGCGTTTGTACAAATAAACCAGTACTGTCTTGCATCATGTCTAGGATAGGGATCCCTGAGTACCACGGTCAGGGATACCTACAGTAATTGACTAAGGCTAATAAACTAGAATAATTCAGTAGACATGAAGAGATTCCCAGCTACAGGCAATCCCGTTATTTGGGCGCATTAAGTGGACTTGTAGCCTACCGACGAGTAGGACACATTTCCAGCACACAGCCACGTGTTGCATTATTCATAAACGGACATTCGACATGGATAACCGGATGGTCTGCAGGGCTTGTGGCTGTTGGGATAATCTCATTGCATCTTGCTAATAACTAGGCCTGTGATAACCCTAGTTAGTTAAAAGTATCAAGCCGTACTCTTGATTGGCCGTGATTGATTGGATGGAATTTATTCCAGCTTGGTCTTATCCTGATCCTGTGCAAGATTGTGACATGATATGATTATTTATGCTTGCCTTAACAATAACGATCAGGGGTCCAGTTCTGTTCAGTCGAAGGGTTACAACCCCGGTCCTTGTTTGGTTTAAGGATTGTAACCTGGCTCCCGGAGCAGTTCTGTGTCCTCTTTTCGTTTATTGTCTTATTACAATCCCATGCCATGTTCGTCATGTTTTACCTTACCTTAATACCATGATCATTTATACTGGCCTTAGCGATAAAGATCGGGGGTCCAGTTCTGTTCAGGCGAAGGGTTACAATCCCGGTCCTTGTTTGGTTTAAGGGTTGTAACCTGGCTCCCGAAGCAGTTCTGTGTCCTCTCTTCGTTTATTGTCTTCACTGTACCAATAGTATTTGAGACGAGTTTCTATTCATGTGAAGGGCTGTAACCCCGGTCCTGGTTTGGTTTAAGGGTTGTGACTTGGCTACTTGAATGGTTTCCTCGTACTCAGTTTACTGTTGTTATCTCTATTATTATCAGTTCTTTATTTATTACCTTTAATATTCTATTGTGATATGCTGGTTTTAGTTCCTAAGCGAAGCCTTCTTTGTGGCACTTGCTCTTTCTGGGGTCTGACCCAGCTGGTTTTGTGTGGCCAGATATCGGAGCAGCACCAGAGGATCCACCTGTCTTCCAGCCAGATGGTGACCACCAGACGTAACCCTGGCAACGAGTGGTTTTCTTTTTGTCCTCCCACTTTATTGTAAAAATTATTCTTTTGAGGCGTTTAGCCGGCGAGCACGTGTTAGCTCGTATTACACCTTTATTTACTGTCCGTCTACAGGCTGTAACATGATTGACAGATCCTAGGGTTGATCATGTATGACTGAACTCTTGCTAGTCTTGACATTTTGTACGACTAGCTTCATGATCATCCAATATGTAATGTATGGGATGCCTTGCTATTATATATTTGGTGCTCTGACATCTTGTAACTATTATTGCTTGCTTGAGATTGAGACAATAGGCTGGCTCATGACCATAAGAGACTGTTGGCTTGTAGTTAAACCCTCATGTATCTAGACAGCCGTGACCGTATACCAAGGTGGATTGTACTTCAATATACGTAGCTGGCTATGTACGCCCCCGCTCTCCAGTATTCTGGTCCTGGGGCGTGACATGGTTTAAGTGGTGGCCCATGCAGGTCTTGTAAATCAAGATATGTAAGGGTTTACCAAATAGAAGTCTCAATCAGCACTCGCCCTTGATCTCTGCTTGTATCTTCTGAATCCCTGTAATCTTGACCTGATCACATGCTTGTATCGTTGATCTGTCCTGGTCCTTCCTTATTATTCCTTATGTCATCTTCTTCAGCGACATTATTCCTAGACCTGCCGATCAGCAAGGCGGAGCACCTCCCGCGGACCAGTAGCAACCTGGAGATCAAGCCCAGCATTCAGGAGTAGCCTCCAGAGTTATGCCTACTGGAGGAGAGCCACCAGTTCAGCCCGTCCAGCCTGCTGAGCCTGATGATGGCACTTTGTTGGGTCTCATCAGATCACTATTAGCCTCCCAGGATCGTCGAGAAGATGCCTTGCACCAGACGGTGGCAGACGCTTTGACCAGAGGAGGTCATTAGCAGAAGTATTCTCCTAAAATTTTTGAGAACAAAAAAATTAAAAACAGATAAATGAAAGTGATACCAAACATGGCCTATAGTCTTCCTAAAAATTTATTTTGAACCAACAATTGATAAAGAACTTGAAGTTCGTAAAATACCAAAAGAAAAAAAAAGCAAAATGAGACCCACCAATGTTAGGAGAATACTTCTGCTAAAATTTGGCTAGTCTTTGTATATTCATTTTGCTTTTTTTTTCTTTTGGTATTTTACGAACTTCATGTTCTTTATTAATTGTTGGTTCAAAATCAATTTTTAGGAAGACTATAGGCCATGTTTGGTATCACTTTCATTTATCTGTTTTTAATTTTTTTGTTCTCAGAAATTTTGTTTTCAGTTTTTTTTATAAGTAATAAACATGTTTAACATTTCTAGTTGTTAATTGTTTATAAAAATAAAAGCATGTTTGATAAGTAACAAAAGTATAAATTTATTTATCTATATTATGAAAAAAATACAATACTATCTGTATCTCAAATTTATTTATTATCATTTTTTTTGTTTATGAAAAGATGGTAAAACAACATTCTTCGTTTTCACTATATTTTTTTATAGTTTCCAAAAGAAAAATATACAAATATACTTACCAAACATGTTTTTGTTAAAAATAAAATTTATTTTATTTTGAAACTAAACAATAAACAAAATGATACCAAACGGGCCTTTAGGGTCTGCTTGGATTGAGGAAAAAAAATAAAGAGAGTTATGTGTGTTGGCCCATTGGTCATATGGTCAAACTGATTTTAATAATTGATCAAACTCTGTCTCGATATATGGAACTAGTCAGGATATCTCGAACTCTTGGACATGATCAAGAACAGCTATCTACACAGTTCAAGACCGAAGCGTTGTTTGCCTGTTCGAGTCTGTATTTCTTTGAGCAATGTATTTTTCATTTTATTTGAGTCTAGGAATACTTTGTACACCGAATCGTACTGACAAATAGGCTATTCCAAAATAATTTCAAAATGTTTTTAAAATGTCCTTAGTTTTGAAAAACATTCTTATTTACAAAAGCTTCAAAAAGGTTTTCAAAATTCCCCAAAAAATAATTTTAAAACCCTAACCTAACCCTGACAGAACTCGGCCAGAGTTCGGTTAGTGGCCGTTTTGTTTTTGAATTCCTTGGAACTTGGTCCTCCTGCAGTTGCGGATTTGACCGAGATTTGCTCATCGAGTTCTGCCCGAATTCTGCCAGAATTCTGTCTTTGGAACTCCTATAAATAGAGAAGGATTTCGATCATTTTAACTCACTCATTCACTTTCAATCTTCTCTCTACTTAAAGCTTTCAGTCTTCCAAAGAGTTTTTCTCGAGCTTTAATTTTCAGATCCCAAGCCAGTTACAATCTTCTAGTCGATTTGCCAGTGCGGTGCGGTCTAGAAGTTTCTGAGTGATTGTAATCAGAAGGCTTGATAGAAGAATACCTCTTCACAATTGAAGTTGGACGAGTTCTTCGTATCAAAGCTCGCATTGTAGAAGTTGCAAGGACTTCGTAAAAAAACTTGCGGTTTTGCCAATAATGGATTCAACTGGTAGCAAGAGTTCTACCGACTGGACTAGTCCTCAACAGAGGGAAACCAGTATACATCGTTGGCTTTGCGTTTGCTTTCTTATCTCTGCCTTTACATTATTTAGTTGTGATTATTATTCTGTGATCTTGCTGCTAACATTTTTAATTAGCATTATTCCGCTGCCAACTCTATTTGTCCCCCCTCTAGAGTATTTTGCTTTATAATTTCGTTCCTACAATTGGTATCAGAGCAGGTTCTCCATCTAGAGGTATTATATTCTGATCCCAATTGTTCCTACAATTGGTATCAGAACGGGTGTTACAGTTAAAGCAAGGTAACATTGCAATTATTTATTCATTTAACTAATTGTTATATAGATCACAGCACAACACATGGCAAATGTAAAATTCACAAGTGAAGGCCAGGCCACAAACAGACCTCCACTGTTTGATGGTATGAATTATACCTATTGGAAAACACGGATGAGTTTCTTCTTGAAATCACTTGACTTTGATTTATGGTCTATTGTTATTGATGGCTATCAAAAGCCACCTCGTATAAATGTTGATGGAGTTTTAATTGAGAAACCCCATAACAGATATACAGAGGAAGAAAAAAAAAGGCCAGTCTTGACGCACGTGCTATTAACGCTTTATTTTGTGCTTTAGACAGAACTGAATTTAACAGGGTGTCTATCTGCACAACTGCTAATGAAGTGTGGAAGCTTCTTGAAGTCACACATGAAGGCCCAACTCAAGTCAAAGAATCAAAGGTCAGCAGACTTACTCAAGAGTATGAGGTGTTCAAGATGAAGCCCAACGAAACAGTTACTCAGATGTTCGAAAGATTCTTGGATATTGTAAATCCTTTGTCCTCCCTAGGCAAAGATTACAGTAACCATGAAAAGATTCGCAAACTCCTGCGAGCACTTACCAAGAACTGGATTCCAAAGGCTACTGCAATCATTGAAGGGAACGACCTCACAACTATATCCCTTGAAGTACTCATGGGTAAGCTACTCACTCATGAACTGGAGCTACAAGATTTTGAAGAGCCTGCACCAAAGGAGAAGACGATCGCTTTCAAGGCTCAGCATAGAAAAGCTGCTAAAGGTGATTCAGACAGCAGTGAATCTGATGCTGAAGATCAAGCACTCCTAGCAAGAAAATTCAAAAGATTCATGAGATATGAGAAGAAATCCAAAGAAAACAATAGCAGCAACAACTGGTATCAATATGATGCTATCTGCTATGGCTGCAAGAAGAAGGGACACATGAAGAAGGATTGTCCTACAAACTCATCATCAAGCAAGAAGAGCAACAGGTATGAGAAAGGGAACCTGAAGAGATCAACATCTCGGAGATATGCCAACACCAGCATATGGCATGAAAGTGAAGCCAGCGACTCAGAAGATGAACAATCAGAAGACACTGCAAATATATGCTTTATGGCATCCGATCAGGTACTCTCTGAACCTGTAGTTGATACATATGATGACTTCACCTTTGAGCAATTAGGAGATGCCTTCAGTGAACTGATAAGTGATTACAGAAAACTGCATAGCAAATATCAGACCACTAAGAAGGTACTCAAAGAGTACAAAGGTGAAATAGGAAGACTTACCGACCTACTAGCTGAGGTTAAAGATAATGTTAGTGAGTCTGGTGAGCTTTCTTCTATTAAGCTCTTATTACACGAGACTACCAAGTCATCCGAAGAAAAGACAAGGTTATTGACCAACTGAAAGAAGAACTTTCTAAAAAGAAGAAAAGTCTTCAAAGTGTACAAGTCAGAATGGAAGCACTCACTTCTGACCATACTAAGTTGTATGACACTTCCAAAAGATTGGAAATTAGGTTAGGAAAACAGCCTGAGACTGCTGCTTCCTACCTTAACACGTGTCACTTACCGAATAATCGGAACATTCCCAAACCAAACACTGTCAGACCTAACCATATCAAACCTTTACCCGAAAAGGTTAAGCCCAAATAGGATTATAGGTATGCTTTCTTCTACACTAGAAAACCTAAACCTACCAACCATGCACATCACTCAGCTTTCAACACTAAATATGCACAATGTCATTATTGTGGCCACACTGGTCATATTTCTCCTGCATGTAGAATCAGAAAGCTTGTTGATTTAAATATTTATGCATGGATACCAAAAGCTAATATTTCAGGACCTTACAAGAAATGGGTACCAAAAATTTTATCTGCAAACTGTTTTGTTGGTGGAACACCTTTCACATGCTAAAAGCAAATGGATGCTCGACAGCGGTTGTTCACGGCATATGACCGATGACGCTACATTATTTGTAACACTGTCGAAGAAGAAGAAGGAAGGCTATGTCTCCTTCGGTAACAACTTGAAAGGGTATGTCATTGGTATCGGTGATGTTGGTAAATCTTCCTATCCTGTGATTAAGGATGTCTGTCTGGTTACCGAGTTGAAATAAAATCTACTCAGCATAAGTCATTTAGTTGATCATGGTTATGGCATCAACTTTGGCAAAGACAAATATACTATAGTTGATAGCTCAACTGGTAGTACTATCTTTGAAGGTATCAGGGAAGACAACATATATGTTTTCTATTTGTTGGAAGAAACTAACATTTCAGGTAGATGCTTAATGGCTAAAAGTGATGAGAGTCATCTGTGGCATATGAGACTCGGTCATGCAAATATGGACACAATCTCAAGATTATCCACGAAGAAGCTAGTACACGGTTTACCGGACATAACATTCAAGAAGGATTCGGTATACAGCCAATATAAAAAGAACAAAGCTACCAGATCCACATTCAAGTCAGTAAATGCAGTATGTACTACTAGACCTCTATAATTGCTACATATGGACTTATTTGGTCCTAGCAGAGTTGCTAGCCTCGGAGGTAAGCTATATGCTTTTGTAATTGTAGATGATTACTCTAGATACACGTGGGTATACTTCTTGACACGCAAGAATGATGCATTATCCGAATTTGTTGCCTTTTGCAAGAAAGTACAGAATGAAAAAGGTTATATGATCACTCGTATTAGAAGCGATCATGGTGGCGAATTCGAGAATACAGAGTTTGAGCAATTTTGTGACACACACGATTTTGTACACGAGTTCTCCTGTCCTAGGACTCCACAACAAAATAGAGTTGTGGAACGTAAGAACAGAACTCTATCCGGAATGGCCAGAGTAATGTTAAACCAGTTTAGTCTACCCAAATATTTCTGGGCTGAAGCTGTCAATATAGCTTGTTTTGTTCTCAATAGAGTTCTAATTTGACCCAAATCGAAGAAGACTCCATTTGAGTTATGGTTTAATAGAATTCCATCAGTTTCATATTTTAGAATATTTGATTGTAAATGCTTTATTCTCAATACAAAAGACAATTTGGGAAAGTTTGACGAAAAGGCCGATGAAGGTATATTTTTAGGTTATGCGGCCAACAGCAAAGGATACAGAGTCTTCAACAAACGAACTATGATCATCGAAGAGTCAATCAACGTCACCTTTGATTAACTGAATCAAATGACTATCGATGACAATGATGAAGATCTAACTGTACCAAGCTCAACACCAGCTGATTCTCAACCAAGCTCGGTACTAGCTGATCCTCCTAGAGAAGATCCAGGAACCAGCTACCTTCAGAGTCTGCCGAAAAGATTAAAATTTACGGCTGATCATCCAAAGGATTTGGTAATTGGTGATATTACCAAAGGTATAAGTACTCGTACATCCAGTAGAGATATTGTTTCTAGTGTTGCATTCATTTCACAGCTAGAACCCAAAACTATTGATGAAGCATGTAGTGATAATTTTTGGATAGATACTATGCAAGAGGAATTAAACCAATTTAAACGGAATCAAGTTAGGAAACTTGTTCCCAAGCCTATTGATCATCCGGTCATTGGCACCCGTTGGGTATTCCGAAATAAACTGAACGAGAATGGCTTAGTGACTCGTAATAAGGCTCGACTCGTAGCTCAAGGATACAATCAGGAAGAAGGTATCGACTACGATGAGACTTATGCCCCAGTTGCGAGATTAGAATCCATTCGTATGTTATGTGCATTTGCATGTTTTTATAATTCCAAATTATTTCAAATGGATGTCAAGAGTGCATTTTTAAATGGTTTTATAAAAGAAGAAGTTTTTGTAGCACAACCTCCAGGTTTCACAGATTTTAAAAACTCTGATCATGTTTTCAAGTTGAAGAAAGCTTTATACGGTTTAAAATAAGCTCCTCGTGCTTGGTATGATCGTCTAAGCTCTTTTCTACTTGACAACGGTTTTTCAAAAGGCAAGGTTGACACTACACTTTTTATTAAGTCTATTAATGGCAAGCTTCTCTTAATACAAGTCTATGGTGATGATATTATATTTGGATCTACTGATGAATCTCTTTGTCAAGAATTCTCTAAGTGTATGCAGAATGAGTTTGAGATGAGCATAATGGAAGAACTGAAATTCTTTCTCGGACTGCAAATCAAACAAACTGACAATGGGACATTCATAAATCAAGCCAAGTACACAAAAGATTTGCTAAAGAAGTTTGATCTGGATAATGTCAAACCTATTGGCACTCCGATGACAACTTCAACAAAGCTTGATATTGATGAATAAGGCAAGCCGGTCGACACACGTAAGTATCGAGGTATGATCGGTAGTTTACTTTATTTAACTGCTAGTCGTCCAGATATTATGTTTAGTGTTTGCCTGTGTGCACGTTTTCAAGCTAATGCAAAGGAATCACATCTGTGCGCAGTTAAGCGTATCTTTCGATACCTTAAGGGCACTTCTTCTGTTGGCTTATGGTATCCCAAAACTTAGTCCTTTGACCTTATTGGTTACTCGGATGCAGATTTTGCTAGATGCAAAGTTGATAGAAAAAGTACCAGCGGCACATGTCAATTATTAGGCAAGGCTTTAGTCTCATGGTTTAGTAAAAAGCAAAATTCTGTAGCCCTATCAACAACAGAGGCTGAGTATATCGCCCAGGACGTTGTTGTGCTCAGATTTTGTAGATGAAACAAACCTTAGAAGACTATGATTTATTTTACACACACATTCCCATTTTCTGTGACAACACGAGCACAATTAATTTGACTAAGAATCCAGTATGTCATTCTCGTACTAAGCATATCGAGATCCGACATCATTTTCTTAGATATCATCATCAAAATAGAGATATTGACCTTGTGTACATAGATACTGAGAATCAATTAGCTGACATCTTCACAAAACCTCTAGCAGAAGATCGCTTCAATTATTTACGTCGAGAATTAGGAATTTTGGACGTCAATAATGTTAATTAATTTTGTTTTATGATTTTATTTCAATACGCAAAAACTGTGTTAGAGATAAGCCAATAAAGAGTCTGTCTGTCACCACAACTACGGTTAAAGCGAAACGGTACTTAAGAGTTCTCCGGTGAACCTCCGCCAGCTGGGACAGTACTCCTACAGCTAATCTGAGACAGTCGCTGTGTAACGATATTTAATCTATAAAATAACATTAATTATATTAATTGAATGTCAAAGTTACTAATCTTTGAATTAAATCTTTGAAATGAGTCAATGAAAAAGAAAGTGTTCCAAACCAACCCCAGGCGAATTCGTCCAGACTTCGGACCGAATTCGGCCCGAGTTCGGTTAGTGGTATCTGGATATATAACCAGAACCCGAGAGCCTTTCTTCTTCATTGCTTCTAAACAACACCATCACAGCAACAGCAGTCGCGCGAGAGTCCTCAAACCCTAGTTCTTCACCACTCCGTTTCTCCCAATCTACGTGGTAAAATCCATCCAAAATTTGGATTCGTGCGGAGATCGTTGTCCTCTACAGCATACTTAAATCTCGGGAGGTATAACTCCGTATTTCTCCTCCTTTCAATTTTGTGCATATTTACTTTTATTGCACAATGCCGCCTAAGGAATTTAACCCCTTCAAGAGGAAGAAGACGACCAATCCTAGTGAGAAAGGATCATCTTCGAATCCACCCACGGATTCCCTCTTTTCACCAGTTCAATCGAGCGATGGCGCGTTCGATGGGTTTTATTTTCAAACCCTAGATCAAGCCCTTCTGTGGTATGGAGACTTTTCCATGAGATCCATATGCACATGTGCTCCTATCAAATGGACTGTGTTTCTAGAACACCGCCCTTATTTTGAGGCATTAGGGTTACAACACGTTGTTAAACTTTGTTTCCCGGTAGCTACTAATGCCATTAGACTTTTCTACTGCAATATCATATTAAACATGTTTGACGTAAGTACTCGTGTTGGCGGACTAGACATCGAGTTCAATGATGTCCTCTTAGCGGAAATCCTTGGTCTATCTAACGAAGGTGAACCGCTTGTTGATATCACTGAATTTGATTTCCCCGACGGCACGACACTTGCTAGTTTTAAAGCTGAACTCTGTGCACCTGATCGAGTTCGCTCTAGAAAGTTCAAGGCAAACAACTTGAACTTGTTTAATTATGAATTGTACCGCATCATCTACTCCACTCTCCTTCCGAAGTCTACTTCAAAGGATGATGTCACATCACTTGAACTATCTGCTATGTATCACATTCTTAAGGGGATTCCTTTTTCCGCCCCTAAAACCATTATCCAGATGATGGGAAGTTGTCGTGCAAGAGATAGAAATCTCTCTTATGCGATGATTCTCCCACGCATCTTCCAGCTTTTTGATATTAATTTGTCAACTTGTACTCAAGACCCTGAGCCTAAGTTTCTTAAGCTATCTCGTGGTAGTATGACTGCTGCTGCTCCTCCTACTGCTCCACCTCCTCCACCTACTCAGCAGTATGCCATGACCTTTGAAGGCATACACCAGCATCTTTTTGATTTGCACGTCTCGATGACGGATATGGCCCGCAAACGTGAGTTCCGCGATGTCACTCGTTATCAGGCGATAGCAAATTCTTTCACTGATCTTCAATTTGCTCAGACTGGACATTCTGTCGGTTCTATTCCTAGAGATCCAGCCTTCTCTGGTTACCGCTGTGAGGATGAGGCTATTCATGCCTACTTTCAGCCCGGTAACGCATATGATTGGTACCGTTCTGACCGTGCTCCTCTTCGAGACTATGTCGGTGAGTTTTACACTGGTGCTGGTACTTCTGGAGCTGGTCCCTCTAGACATGCCGATCATGCTGATGATGATGATGAGGAGAAGGAGATGTGATATATTAGCTGATTTTTGAGACTTAGTTATTGTCTACTATACACTTGGAAATGCTCCGACATTCCAAGTTTCTGTCTTTTTATCTTTTTATTATCAGACTTGTACTGGATATTTATTGATGTCTCTTGAACATCTTTTTATCTTGATGAGATGCGTAGTTTATCTTTTACATCAATTTATTTCTTTATTTATTTATAGCATCTTTATCTGCTTATAAACTGCCTGAGACAAATACATGCCTGTGATGTTTTTTTTTACTGTCTCTACCATCTGTCATAATTGTTTTGTGTTTCTTCACTGTTTGTTACTTATACATTGATTGCGGGGGAGCTTTCTCTTTTGCATTTATTTTGTTAAGTGACAACGGGGGAGAAATAAGGATCTAACATCTTTTAAGAAAATGCATGCAGGATATGAACAATTTTACTTTATTATTTTTTGATTTGATTCCAAGCTTAGATGTTATATCATTCATAGTTTGTCAATTATCAAAATGGAGGAGATTGTTGGTCCATTGGTCATATGGTCAAAATGATTTTAATAATTGATCAAACTCTGTCTCGATATATGGAACTAGTCAGGATATCTCAGACTCTTGGACATGATCAAGAACAGCTATCTACACAGTTCAAGACCGAAGCGTTGTTTGCCTGTTCGAGTCTGTATTTCTTTGAGCAATGTATTTTTTATTTTATTTGAGTCTAGGAATACTTTGTACACCGAATCGTACTGGCAAATAGGCTATTCCAAAATGATTTCAAAATATTTTTAAAATGTTCTTAGTTTTGAAAAATATTCTTATTTACAAAAGCTTCAAAAAGGTTTTCAAAATTCCACAAAAACTAATTTTAAAACCCTAACCTAACCCTGACAGAACTCGGCCAGAGTTCGGTTAGTGGCCGTTTTGTTTTTGAATTCCTTGGAACTTGGTCCTCCTGCAGTTGCGAATTTGACCGAGATTTGCTCATCGAGTTCTGCACGAATTCTGCCAGAATTCTGTCTTTGGAACTCCTATAAATAGAGAAAGATTTCGATCATTTTAACTCACTCATTCACTTTCAATCTTCTCTCTACTTAAAGCTTTCAGTCTTCCAAAGAGTTTTTTTCGAGCTTTAATTTTCAGATCCCAAGCCAGTTACAATCCTCTAGTCGATTTGCCAGTGCGGTGCGGTCTAGAAGTTTCTGAGTGATTGTAATCAGAAGGCTTGATAGAAGAATACCTCTTCACAATTGAAGTTGGACGAGTTCTTTGTATCAAAGCTCGCGTTGTAGAAGTTGCAAGGACTTCGTAAGAAAACTTGTGGTTTTGCCAATAGTGGATTCAACTGGTAGCAAGAGTTCTATCGACTGGACTAATCCTCAACAGAGGGAAACCAGTATACATCGTTGTCTTTGCGTTTGCTTTCTTATCTCTGCCTTTACATTATTTAGTTGTGATTATTATTCTGTGATCTTGCTGCTAATATTTTTAATTAGCATTATTCCGCTGCCAACTCTATTCACCCCCCTCTAGAGTATTCTGCTTTACGATTGCGTTCCTACAATGTGGGGTTAAGTGAGGGAGAGTAGGGTCAATACACATATAACCTTGCTTGGATTAGAGCGGGAGTTAAGCGGGTGTGTTTAATAACTCATAAAAGTTTTGAGTGAGAGAAGGATATCAATAAAAATATAATAGTTACAAAAATATCCTTATTGCAAATGTCATAAAATTAAATTTGATTGGAATTTTTATTAGAACTTGTCAAAATATTTTCACAAATGAGAAGGCTATGGAGCAACATGTTGAAAGCAAGAAAAAAATCATGATATTTTATAGGACAAATAAGAAATATTTATGATTTTTTAAGCAAAAACTCTCAATCCTTAATCCTTAGATTTGGGGGTAAAAAAAATTAATAAAGGAGGGATCTGCTTGGATTGAGGAGGAGAAAATAAGCAGAGTTAACTCGTTTGGTTCGCAGAATGGAAGGGAAAGGAAATCAATTCCTTGACATTTTATTTCCTTTAGGAAATTACAACTCCAATTGATTTTCCTTTCCAATGTTTTGAAATGCTAAGGAATTTGGAAAGGAAAGTGAATACTTCAATGTGGGAAAGCGATTCCTTGCTTGGATGGATGTAATCACTTTTCTCCCTAATTTTCCTTCCATTGTGAGTCACTTTCCTTTCCTCATTAATTCCTTTGACACCTAAACATAATAAAGTAATTACTTTCCTTTCCCAACCAGATGATTCCCCGAACCAAACGAGACCATACATATAATCTTGCTTGGATTGAAGGAAGAGTCAAATGTGATGTGTTTAATAACTTTTGCTTGGATTGAAACTTTTGAGTGAGAGGATGATTAATAAAAATATTTTTACCAAAATACACTTATTATATATGTCATAAAACTTAAATCTATTGAAATTTTAATTAGAACTTGTGAAAATATTTTTCACAAATGGGGAAGCTACAGAACAGTATGTTGAAAACATGAAAAAAATGAAGAAAAATATCATGATTTTTTATTAGACAAATAAGGACATTTATGACTTTTTAAACAAAACTCATTGATCCTCTTCGTTAACTCTCAGATTTGTGGATTAAAAAAATAGACAAAAAAAGGTTAAACATGTTGGATATATTTGCAAAAATAAATAAAATTAAAGTTATCGGCCTCCGTGGAGGAATAGACATAATTTTTAGAGAGTGGAAACATTTTTCTCCTTTTCAACAACATAAAGAAGACATGTATATATAGGAATCATGTCACAAATCAATATATCAATGGTCTTTCAATAGGATTCAATAGGAATAAAGGTGTGATAATGGGTACTAATGTGATCGTTTTAGGGGGTTAAAGAAATGATTCATGATAGGATTTTAATGTGAATAAAGGGGATAATAATATGGAGGAAAATTGGTTTTTTCACCAATTATTACAACAATTCCTCCCAAAAAACCAAGTTTTGAAACCAAAGATAACAATATTCAAAAGAGTAAAGATGAAAATTTTGTGGGCAATGGTATACTATGCATAGATGAGATGGACTACAGCCTTAAATCTCACTTAGTGACTATTGTCTTTATCTGAAGAAGTGCTTGATGGACTACGCCTTGAATCAGACTTCTTGAATCAGATTCAAAAAATAGCACACATAGTACGCTAGAGGTTCTTAGATCTATCGGGTAGCACGTTTGATTGGCCATGCGCACTTTTTCATATTCATGAGAGTTGTCTAGGATCGCCCTATCCTATAGTCGTGGCTTCACGACCTCTCATATAGGTAAGTTCTCAAAGGGTTGGTGATTGAAGTCAACCCTGTATAACTATGCTTGGACCTATTAAGAGTTTTAGAACTCATCCTAACCAAATCACACAGGAACACCATAGTCATGAGGAATCATTGTACACATGTACAGCCACTTGGGTATTATTCTAATGAGATTTTAATCTCGGGTCAGTATTCCATAAAGTCACCTTAGTCCAACTTGTTTCTACCCATTGAACCAGCTTCTTGGGATCTCTAGTCAGACTCGGTTGGGTTGTCCTTGCTGGTGACTTACTTATGGGCTTAACCTCATCTCCCTTGATGATTTTAGGATTAATTTTCTAGACAGACTCTTCGTCAAGAGTAAACAGACTCTTCGTCAAGAGATCTATAAAGTTCTTTTTATGACTTTATAGTCAAGAACCACTATCTTTTTGCTGTTTTTAATGCCTTAAAACACAGCTGTAGGTACATGTTCATCTTAGAATTCATAATATCATGCTTTTTGCATAATTTTTAAAATAAATTTTAGGTACAAAATTATGTAGATCATGTATGTGCATAATAAGATGCTTGATCTATTTAGTTACAATATATCGTGAAGTCATAGCACAAGTAAAATTGGCCTTGATCTATTTGATATGTACATAGTAAGATATATGACTCATTCAACTTCAGCACAAACTATGTTTAAATATACTATTTCAAATTCTTTCATACTCTTAGTTATGATAGTTTGTCACATGGACCTATCAACTTATGAGTATCCAAGTTGTTCCACATATGAATCTTACACTGGATCTTAGTGATCTTTTCTGTTTTTATATCCGAATAAATTATCATATAATGACTCAGAAAATACTTAAATACTATGAAACCAATTGTAGTCCATTTTTTTAGGAATTTTTTGATTTGACTAAACCAGATATTTGGATTACTCCTAAATCATACTCTGTGTCATCAAAATTAAAATGTGTGATTCTATTAATTACTAATATAAGCCTTAGGATAGTGAGTCAAAACTCATCTGACTTTGTCACCTCTTGTCACGACCCGCATCCGCTTTTCGGATGCGAGCTCGTAAGCAAGCCAGCTACGTATCGAGCGGACTCCAGCCCGACTCGAATACGTAAGTGCTGTCAAGGCTATGGTATATTGCCAAATCATGACAATACAATCTATATCTCAATCCACAACAAGAATACGAAATATGAATGAACAATTATGGATCATGGTTTGTAGCCCATTATCATATTGTTCGATTAGACTCCAAGAATGATATGAGTCTATAAAATAAGCAGAATATATCATGGTACGGAATATAAAGCACGAGAATATAATAAAGAAATATCACAAGCAAATACTTGTATCATACATCGCAATCCTCTACCTTTCCGCTCTGCTAACTCACTCCATGCATTCGCTAAACCTGAAGAGATCATCAGGTCCTCAGAGGACATAGCAAGATACATATAAAGATGCTATCTAGCAGTTTAATCATGCATGATAATATATAAATAGGATATAACAAGGAACGACACTTAGCATGGCAAGAGACTACGACCAAATTGCTAACAAGAAAGACTTTCAAGCATATTCCTTCCTCGCCACATTCAAGCTTAGGAAAGAAAGGCTCCCATTCGTACCCTGTAAGAAGGCGACCGTAGGGAGGCGCTGTCTTGCCCTTTGTCCAAAAGCAAGATCTTTCCAACCCCCACCATCTGTGCGTTGAGCTTTATTGCTAGCTTAGCTGCTAGCGCTTTGGCCTCTTACTAACCCTTGCTATAGCTAGCATTGGGCCTTCCTCGCGGTATACTTACTTACTTGACTATATTTATAGCATGTGGTCGCGCTACCTATGCTAGCTTTGGTCCCGCTATCTAAAAAGAATCGATTCGATACATTTCTTATGTACCCATAGGTGCTATATTGGATTTGAATCAGATTTTGGATCAATCTATATTGATTGACTGCCTCTATTATGTTGTTGCTAGCAAATACCACTGTTTTTAGCTTTGGATCTTCCAAATCATTCCCGCAGTAGATCCGGACCGATTTTTTTCTGATCCTTCAATAAAAAGGTTCATTCTCTTCATAAAAAAGAGGAGGTAGAACCAATAAAGATTTCTTTTTCGATTTATCTCTGGAGCTGAATACCTCATTCAAGAATTTTTTTGATCCAACCCGTAGGAATCAATAGAAAAGAAAAATCCCCTATTATACACCAGATCCGGCTCGGTTATTGATAGAGTGAATAGATCTGCCATTTCTTGAAATCTCTCTTCTGATTCAAAATCTTGGTGTAACGTGTATCCCCCCTGTTCCTGTCATGGAATAGATGAAATAAATCAAAAAAATAGATTTTTGTTCAAGAATGAAATCTTATTGGAACTGTCTATATCCGGTTCATCCTTAGGAACCATATCACATCTCGGATCTGATGAAATAGGATGAATTAAGACGATATTTTGTAAATACGTAATTATCTTGAATATATCAACCATTTCTTTATTTTTCGATCGCCTGGAAGGGACAAAAGAAACATCTTATTTTTTCTTCAAAAATTTCTGATCTCTAGTGGTCTTCTCAGTAGGATTCGAACACAGATGAAGTTCTGGCCATCTGTCAGAGAAAAAAGAACGAATTGATCTTGTAGGATTCCTAGGAAATTCTTCGATTTCATAATGAAGCAGATGATTATTCATCTGCTTCTCATGTTCCGCGAATAGCCAGAACATTGAGGAAGATCCAAAACATTTTCGACAAGTGGCTACAGACAGGTGACCTTGAATACGAACACTAGAACAATTACACGTAACTGAACTGCTGGATGAACAAGCGAACACGATATCAATAGAATACCAAACCCTCGCCCCGAGTGGACTTGCAGGTTTGAACTAATCACTAACCCTCGTTCCGAGTGTGGACTCTCTGGTTAGTACTAACCCTCGTCCCGAGTGTGGACTCTCTGGTTAGTTCACGGCAAGGCACCCTCGTCTCGAGTGTGGACTCTCTGGTGCAAGTATAACATCCTCGTCCCGAGTGTGGACTCTCTGATGTAAACACCCTCGTCCCGAGTGGACTCTCTGGTGCAAGTCAAGTCAACACCGTCGTCCCGAGTGTGGACTCTTTGGTGCAAATAATCGACATCCTCGTCCCGAGTGTGGACTCACGGATGTAAACAGATCAACGCAAACACCTTCGTCCCGAGTGGACTCTTTGGTGCCAAGGAAATAATAACAAGGATTTAGCAGTTCAATTACACGTACTCGTTCTATGACACGACTCAAGCAAGGTATTGGTGAGACAAGGTATGACTCAGTCAAGACACAGTCAAGTCCAGTATAACTACACTGTCAAGTCAAGCAAGACCATAAACTGGTGAACACGGTATGTAGAAACTAGATAAATCAAGTCAACTAGAGAGCTAATAAATCATATAAAATCTATAACAAATAGAGTATCTAATGATAATACAATAATAACATGAAAACTATAAACATGGAATTAAACTGTAGAGGGAGGTAAGGTATCTTGCCTGGAGGTTGCACGCAGATCTAACAAAATATTAGTCAACTGCTAAGCCATAAAGTCCCAATCATCACAACTGTCTCCGAAAGCTGAAACAGACAATGCCAACATGCTCAGAATAGTCAAATTAGCTAAGATTGTCTATCCTTAGGTCCAATTCTGGACACAGAGGTAAAACGGTAATTTTAGGCCAAAGCAGTGTACGCCGTTGGACCCGCTTTGCACCAAAAAACGTGCCAGAGTCAATGGTCTCTAAAGTCGTCAAACTATATATCTACGGATTCGGTTTGATGATACGAACCCAACGGTATGTCCAATTTTGGATTCCGGTGGGCCGTGCATAAAATCACCCGTTGAATCGGATCATGGGGCCCGCGAAACGGCGATCCAATCAACTGTCTCAGAATTGGACCAAACTTGGCATACATGACCAAAAAATGATACGGTTATGTTGGCACAAGTTTCGTCTCGATCTGAAAATTTTGCACAGAGACCGATATGATAAATTTTGACGGATACATCAAATTCGTTGCGCATACGCGACCAATTTGAATTCCGTCAAAGCCCACACGTCCACGAAGCCGATACACACCTTTCGATGCTTTCAGTTCGCGATCACGTCGCCCGGATTGGCGGGACGTACGTTGTATCGGTAAATTTTTCTAGTTTTTGAAACATGATTTTGTTGAACTTTAGAATCGAATAACTTCTCACCTATTTAATGAAATCAGAATCTACAAGAAGGGTTGTGATGCCCTATATGGTGTCTAGGTCTGCCTTTAAATAGTATCTTAATGTTGTGCCCGAGTTGATCGAAATCGATCCTCGAACAGGGCATCTAAACTGTTTTCTAGACTGTTTTCGAAACGAGTTTTTCGTTGATTTTGGATCGATTTCTAGAGGAATCTAATCGAATAAGTTCGAATCTAATTAGAGGGTCATGTAGATGGTTAGGTTGTGAACGTACCTCAACAAACGGGGTACAAAATGATCGATCTTCGAGAGAGAACGATTGCCGAGAAATTAGCCTCCTGACTGCGGCTGCTGTTGTTGCTTTGCTCTGTTCGCAGCGCTGCGCGCGCGTTGTCCGACGGGCCGACGGTGCTCAGGTGGCCGCATGGTGGCCCTGGCGGCACGCGCAGGGTTGGGGTGGCCGAATGGGCGGTTTGGTTGGGTAGAGTTAGGGTTTTAGATGTGCTACGTTCTCTCGAGCATGTAACTTATACTCTGTTATCAGTTGGAATCGGGGGGAAGGGTTATAACTCCACTAACCATAATTTGAGTATAATAATAATAATTTTCCTAGTTATATTTTTTTATATCATTGTTAATAGAAATTCTTATTTCTATTTACTTTACTTTAAGAGTTGGTGAGCCCAACTCTTATTGGGCTTCCAGGCCAAATCCACATTACCATTTTTTTTAAACAAAACCTTAAGCTTTTGGTCCCCTTTCATTTCAGGAGAAGGTTCCTTTTCAATTTTTCAAATCTCTAACCATTCTCATCCTTCCCTCTAACTGACTGTCAGAGAGGAGGTTGCATTTTCCCGCCACTAGTTAGCCTGGGTCTCACGCCACAAGACTTTATAAGCTCATCCTTCTTCATTCCAGATCTCATCTTCGGAAACCCTAAATTGAGAAGAATGGCGATGGCAATCCTTTCTTGGAGTCGGTCGAGCTTTAGTGAAGGTGATCCTTCTTATTGATTCATTGATTTTTAGGTTGCCACTCTTTTTCTAATCGTTTAAGAATTCATTCTTCAAATCATTTTGATGATTTCTTCTTCCAACTTGTGTGAAGGTTTGTAGAGATCCAGATCTAGTTTGTTGGATCGATCATTCGATTACTTCTAGATTGAGACAACCATAGAGGCTGGTTCAAACTTTTCATCCAAACTCTACTGTGTTTTTTTTGTATTCTTTTGAATTGGTGTTTAGAATTCTCGAATGATTGTTTCAGAGTAATTTTTGGTTGATCGAATTAAACCACAGAGAATGGGGATCTGGGGAAACTAACTGGACAGGTGACTGATCAGTTCCTTGGGTAAATTCCTATTTACTTGTAATTCTTAGTTGATAGAACTGCTCCTAATTATGGAATCTCCCAGATATTCTTCCTGTTTTGAATCAATCAGTGAATTGTAGAGAACTTGGGATTTCAAGGAAATTCCTGAGCTACTCCTCTAGTAAGTATCCAATTCTGTCCTTCGAAACTAGTTCCTAAATTTGGTTTAGTCTCCCTGTTGTGATGGCTCTGTTCATCCTTTTAACAGAAGGTTGTGTCCTTCTCAGATCGAGCGTCTGCTGAGATCATTTCCATTTCAGGTAATTTCTTACTTAATTTGTGTTACAGTTATAGCTACACTTGTGGTGATAAATAGGAATGGTATCATTACAATCAATATAGAAGTGTTGGGATTATTAGGAGAAATGTTCTAATCAATCTGGGGTCTCTATTTTGTGTTCAGGCAATATCATTAACTCATTGTTATTAAGGAATTGTCTCAACCCTTTCAAACAGTCTCTGATTGATTGATTCAGATTTAACTTGACTTTGTGATAAGGGATAGGTTTATGTTTATTTGCTCGAATCATTCTCCTTGTTTGAATGAGGCTTCTAATTCTAATAAGGATCGAAGTTCAATGATTATGGCTGAGAGTTCATAGATTAATTCTTTGAGAGTTATTTATGCCAGGATAGTTCAATTATCAGGGAACCTGGGAACTTGCCTAAATAATACTGGTCAGCTACTGAACTCAGTTGCAATCCAGTTTTGATTCAATTTGAGTATCAGGGAACTGACCTGAACTTGGGACTGTGTATAGGTTAACAATAGATAGATTGGTAATTGTCTTAACTGGGAATCGTTTGGAAGACTGATTTGTAGTGGATGAATCTAGGACTGGTTGGTCAAACTGTTATGTGATTCACATGACTTTGGTATATGAATTCATATGGCATTGGTATGAGTTTTTCCATAGCATTGATATGTGAATTCATGTGGCACAGGTATGTGATTTCCCATGGGACTGAGTATGTGTTCTTGTATTGGGAACTGAGGATTCCTGGATTGTAATATGAACCATAGTTTGAGTGACTAACTGTACATTGTGGTTCCTATGAACAATTTCAGAATGAAGTCTTGACTGGCTGATGTCTAGAGTAGGCAAAACTGTCCTATGTAGGACCAAGAATCCACCTGGATACAAATGGAATAGGTTTGATAAACTAGGAAGGATGCCAATTGGGACTGGGTATCAACTGGAGGGACACTAGACTGACTTAATAACTTTATACAGGTTTTTGACTATTGTCTCTGTACTGGGAGCTAAGGGAAGGTTATTTCTTATAAATTGGTCGTGTGCTCCTGATTAGGAATTACAGTCTAGGAGTGGGTTAATTTGTGTTATCCAGTATGGAACTAGGAAGATTTACTAGGACTGATGTTGAATGAACCATGGATAGGTGACAGGAAGTTCTGAATCAATAGGAAAGGGTTGATTCAGAGTTTGTCCATTCATTCTAGTAGTAGTAGGCTCCAGTAGATTGAAGTCAGTCTTCTTTTCTTTCTAAAACATCATGATTATGTTACAATGAGCTTGGTTACAGCTAGGACTTTAGTAGAGGAAGCATTTAAAGCAGGTAAAGGTTCAATGTATACCAATACTGGGAAAATAAAACTGATATTGGGATGTACTAAAACTGTACTGCTCAGGACTGAAAGGGATATTAGAATGTATTAATGTATATTAGATTGTGTGGGACTGTTAGCACTGATTTTAGAACTGGATTAAAGGATTGGTTGGTCGACCATGAGTCATCCAGGAACCTGCAGTAGGATTACCAGGTTAGTTCTAAGGGATAGGTTATTTGTCTTGAGACAATACATTAGAAGTAGGTTCTTTTACTAATTACTAGTTTAATGATGGTTCCCATGCATGACTCTAGCCATGACAGGAATTCAATATGTGTGTTTCACTGTATCAATGATGGGAGATATTGGACTGTTAGCCAAGGAATTGATTGTAGGCAAAGGTTCATGTTTAAAAGTTTAAGACCATTAAAACTGTTGGTTCTAAACTAGAAATTCTCATTTTCCTAAGAATTTCCATTCATTACTTTGAATTAAGACTTTTGGTTTCACTCTTACCTAGAAGTATTCATGAAGACTTAAATAAGAATAATAGGTTTAAACCCTTAACTATTATGGTTGGTCAAATACTAAGCCTTGTAATAACCACATCTAGTATTTAGCAAGATAGAATTAGGGATTTTGTTAAGTGATTTTCCTAGATTAAGAATTACTATTTTAAAGTTTGATTTATCAAATTGTAAATCATTTACTTACAGGAGGACATCCAGTTTCTTGGTTACTTGTACCTTCCTGGAGCAAGGCAAGTACACTCTACGGTCTTGTGCATTTCATTATATCCTGTGCTTCCTTGATTGACACAATGCGACACGACACGTTTTTTTCTGGTGCTCATGTTCCTTGTTCTTATTACTTGTACCTGGGGTGGGGAAATATACTATCTATGTGACCAATCCCAAGAAACAACTCAGGTGTGTTTAGCTTAGACCCTGCATCGTGCACGCGGGTCCTAAGCCGTACCATTCATGTGCTTTCATGTGCTTACCCTAGCCGGTCACATACTTAGTTATATTTCAAATATAGTACACACATGTTCAGGAGATATACCTTGTACTTATTTCCTGTGATTCCATGATATCATGTTCTTTCAGGTGCTTACATATCATGTTCTTTCATGTTCTTACATACCATGTTCTTTCATGTACTTTACACACTGTTTCTTTTATGTACTTATTCACATGTTCTTTTCTGTACTTTTCATGTTTCCACGTACTTTTATATCATGATGTTTTGTTCATTACCTAGAATTATACTTGCTCCGCTCTTGAATAGGATATGTTGCAGGTGAGTTGGAGGTCCTGTGCGACACTTACTATGGTCAGGATACTGCTTTCCTTGTTGAGCCAACTGGAGCTGCTTGTGACCTATAGGCTGCAGAAGCCTAGAACTTCTTAGTTTTCCCTATTATTTTCCATGTATTGAGACTAGTAGAATTTCTATCATTCTGGAATGTAATAAATTCAGATATTGTACTTTACTCTGGGATACATTTTATAGATGTTTTGTTTCATTCTTGTCTTGATATCTGATTAGTTTCCCTAGAATGGTACAGCTTACTTTGTTATTCTAATAACAAAGGCTGGACGTGTCCGACTCGTGTCCGATTATTCGGGAGCGGGTCGTGACATATTTTTAGTGGTGGCCCATGCAGGTCTATCCTAATGGTACCTAGGTATTAGAGTACTATTGGGGGACTTGATTACACTAGGGAAACTTGATCACAGCATAGAAAAATCGGGAAATAAGGGTATATCAGGTATATCAGGTATATTAATATTCTATAAACACTTGTTGTATTTAGGTATTTAGGTCTAGGTTATTTTAACAGTTTTCTGTTTTTCAGATAGTTTAAAAGCATGCGACACCAGAACTGTCGATCCACCTACACTTGAAGGTTTCGAGCTTCCACTACCTTCTATCGCCACTACTATACCCATGGGTAGTACGCAGTTGACGAAGACGTTTTAAGAGTTCCTTGACACCAGCAGGCCATCATTTTCCAATCCAGACTTGTAAATGCACTTTTCGAGCCAGAAAAGACTTATGCTTTCCAGACTTCCAGACCTTTGGACTTCTCCGACACCGAGCACATATCTTGCATCGAAGAGCAGATCGAGAACCTGGAGTCGCAACTGAAGATCATCCAAGTCCCTGAGGACTCGACTCCTCTGAAGATTAGAGCTATCAGCCAGGAGATCCAGAATGTAGCACAGACATTGGAACGAGACGGGAAGCTGAAGCACAGGAGAGACCTGAAGACTTATGGTGAAGACAGCCACTACTATGGATCCATAAAGCGTTGCCACACTCAGACAGCATTTCTTCAGTCACATCATCAGAGACAGATTCAGGCCCACATTCACTGGATGAAGGATTTCCAGCAAGTCACAGATCATAATGATCGAGGAGCATCAGGATCTCAGCAATCAGCAGCCAACAACCATATATTTCTGTCAGAGTCCCTGCACTTTAGTCACCTTAGCGGGAGATCCAGATTCAGATCCAGTCAACGATCATTTGTATTTTCTGTCGCAGCTCAAGACACCACTACTACGAATGCTACAGAAGACGGAGACTACGCTTGTACTGCGGATCGCCTACTCACCAAGTCAAAGATTGTTCGGAGACCATTGATCGCACTGCCCGAGAACAAGCACGAGGAGCATCGGACTACAGCAAAAGGATCTACCTTTTCAGAATCAGCAACCACATGGAGCACTACCGCAAGGACCAGCCTACGACAGGACAGTTAAAGAAATTGAAGTGATTTCGGAGGAATACTGAAGACAGATTGAAGATAGAAGATTTCTTTTGCATGGTTGGAAAAACCATGTATTTGATTAGCAATCCAGTCTCTCCTTAGAATCCTCTTAGCACCTAGATTATTTCTTGGAACTTCTTGTTTTCTATTTTGGAATCTTGGTTGGTATTCGAAACTTAATTCGAGATATTGTTTCCTATTCAGGACTAGTTACAATTTGTAAATTTTGTTTTCTTTTCGAAGTTCAGTTTTCTACTTGGGGCTTGTTGGAATTTGATTTTTGTTCAATACTTGTTTCTATTCACCATTCAAGACATCGTTTGGAAACTTCGGATTCGACCTGTTCCCTATGTGAGGTTTTGTTTCCTACGTGGCTTGTTTTCTATTTGAAAATTGTTCCGTTCACAACTTTGCTTCGATCTTGTTCCCTATTTGAGGTATCGCTTGTTTCATGGATAATTGTTTTATTCACCCATTGATTCTTTTTCCTACTCGTAGCTTGATTCCATTCGAGATTTTAAGATCTTGTTTTCTATTTCGAGACTTTGTTTTATTCATGATTTTGTCTCCCATTCAAGATTTACCAGACTTTGAATTTCAGTTCCTACCCGCGACTCGTTGAGACCGTGTTCCCTATTCAAAATCTTGATTTCTCGTTGAGATTTTCTATTCGAGATTTTGTTCCTCATTCACGACTTTGTTGATACTTGATTTTCTATTTTTCCACAGTGTACCTTATTGGAGATTTTGTTTTCTATTCAAGTTTTTACTCGAGATTTCATTGTTATTCGAGATTTTATTGAACTTGTTTCCAGTACGAGATTTTATTTCGAAACTTGTCTTCTATCTGATGCCTTGCTTCAGTTCATCCTTCGAGACTCTGTTATCCCTTCGAAATAATGTCCCATATATAGAATCTTGTTACCATTCCATATATCAGTTAAAATTCTGTTATAATTTGAAACTTTGCTCTTTGTCTGAAATTTTAAATCTTCCTGGTTGCCCTTTTGTACTCACCGATGGGATCCCTTGTCGTCTCTTAGTACCTAATAAATACTTGTATTCTAATAGTCAGATAACTTTACCATTTTCGTGACTTGGACTACTGAAACTCATTTTGAACTCCTTGAAACTCTTTGAAATTCCTAGGAATAAAGTCGAGAGGCTATTCGATGACCTACTATGGCATGACAGTTGCACGCTGCAGCCATTAGCTGGATTATGGAGACGGAGGGTTCACTGCAGCCAGTAGCGCACTGGCAAGGCAGGAACTCTAAGTTGAAGTGATTTCAGACAATTATAAGTTTTTGAGTATTGTCGAGGCTTTGTCATATTCTTCATGTCTTGATCTTTTGGGATGTGTCGTCAATGATTGTTGAAAATGGATAAGGTTGATAGAGTATTCGGAGATATTGTTATTTGAGTCACGGAGCCGAAAGTCCACTGCAGTCAGATACATACTGGCGGGGTAGGAATTCTAAGCAAAGTGATTTCAGATACCAACATGTTCTTGGATATTCTGGAGACTATATTTCATTTTCATATGATTATTGGTTTTCGAGAATCACAAATCCTTGCATGTTCACCCTAATTTGATACTAATATCTCCTGAGTATTTCATACGTTCCTCAAATCAAACCTTGCTAATTACCTTCTAGTATTGTATCGTTAGATCATTGATTTCCTCAAATTATACATTGCCAGATTTTGATTCCATACTTCGTTTGTGTCTTGTCAAAACTTCAATCTTAAATCATGTCTATCTGACCATGATTTTCCTATCTTGTCCTAGTCCACTTGTGTTAAACTATCGACTTTTGATCGTACTTAATAGTTGTGTCTTCATGATTTTGCTCCTCTAAGTTGTAATCGAAACTTCATTCCATTTCGTGCCTATTTAATTCTTGATCATCGTTAGATCGTGTTATTTCAACTTCTTGTGTATACTTGGACTCAAGGCTCAGGGCGTTATGGATCGATAAAAGCACTAGGCGGACAATAACAGATGGTCACCGGAGTTCGCAGTTAGAAGCAGAGTGTTCCTGAAGAATCTTGCCGACCAGAGGCACCATTCGTTTTGGCAGAGGCAGAAAGTTCAGTCCGAGATTCAGCGGGCCTTTCGACGTGATGACGCGTATTGGTGAGGTGGCATATTGACTAGCGCTTCCAGCTAGCTTGGAGGGAGTGCACAATATTTTCCACGTGTCCTATTTTCGACGCTACATTCCAGATCCGAGTCATGTGGTGGACTATTCAGAGATGGAGGTGGGCCCGAGATTGACTTATGAGGAGCAGCCGGTAGAGATCCTGGACCGGAGGGAGAAGCGTCTGCGGAACCAGACCATTCCTCTTGTCCGCATCATGTGGAGACACCACTCTCCGGGGGAGTCCACATGGGAGCGCGAGGACGAGATGCGAGAGCGCTACCCTAGATTGTTTACCTGATTGTATTTTAGTTTTCTGAGTTCCATTTTTTTTTCTCAATAAATAATTCGTGATGTTAGTGAATCAATTTTAGAATATTCTGAATTTCGAGGGCAAAATTTTTCAAGGGGGAGAGATTTGTAACTCCACTAACCATAATTTGAGTATAATAATAATAATTTTCCTAGTTATATTTTTTATATATCATTGTTAATAGAAATTCTTATTTCTATTTACTTTACTTTAAGAGTTGGTGAGCCCAACCCTTATTGGGCTTCCAGGCCAAATCCACATTACCATTTTTTTTAAAACAAAACCTTAAGCTTTTGGTCCCCTTTCATTTCAGGAGAAGGTTCCTTTTCAATTTTTCAAATCTCTAACCATTCTCATCCTTCCCTCTAACCGACTGTCAGAGTGGAGGTTGCATTTTCCCGCCACTAGTTAGCCTGGGTCTCACGCCACAAGCCTTTATAAGCTCATCCTTCTTCATTCCAGATCTCATCTTCTGAAACCCTAAATTGAGAAGAACGGCGATGGCAATCCTTTCTTGGAGTCGGTCGAGCTTTGGTGAAGGTGATCCTTCTTATTGATTTATTGATTTTTAGGTTGCCACTCTTTTTCCAATCGTTTAAGAATTCATTCTTCAAATCATTTTGATGATTTCTTCTTCCAACTTGTGTGAAGGTTTGTAGAGATCCAGATCTGGTTTGTTGGATCGATCATTCGATTACTTCTAGATTGAGACAACCATATAGGCTGGTTCGAACTTTTCATCCAAACTCTACTATTTTTTTTGTATTCTTTTGAATTGGTGTTTAGAATTCTCGAATGATTGTTTCAGAGTAATTTTTGGTTGATCGAATTGAACCACAGAGAATGGGGATCTGGGGAAACTAACTGGACAGGTGACTGATCAGTTCCTTGGGTAAATTCCTATTTACTTGTAATTCTTAGTTGATAGAACTGCTCCTAATTATGGAATCTCCCAGATATTCTTCCTGTTTTGAATCAATCAGTGAATTGTCGAGAACTTGGGATTTTCAAGGAAATTCCTGAGCTACTCCTCTAGTAAGTATCCAATTCTGTCCTTCGAAACTAGTTCCTAAATTTGGTTTAGTCTCCCTGTTGTGATGGCTCTGTTCATCCTTTGAACAGAAGGTTGTGTCCTTCTCAGATCGAGTGTCTGCTGAGATCATTTCCATTTCAGGTAATTTCTTACTTAATTTGTGTTACAGTTATAGCTACACTTGTGGTGATAAATAGGAATGGTATCATTACAATCAATATAGAAGTGTTGGGATTATTAGAAGAAATGTTCTAATCAATCTGGGGTCTCTATTTTGTGTTCAGGCAATATCATTAACTCATTGTTATTAAGGAATTGTCTCAACCCTTTCAAACAGTCTCTGATTGATTGATTCAGATTTAACTTGACTTTGTGATAAGGGATAGGTTTATGTTTATTTGCTCGAATCATTCTCCTTGTTTGAATGAGGCTTCTAATTCTAATAAGGATCGAAGTTCAATGATTATGGCTGAGAGTTCATAGATTAATTCTTTGAGAGTTATTTATGCCAGGATAGTTCAATTATCAGGGAACCTGGGAACTTGCCTAAATAATACTGGTCAGCTACTGAACTCAGTTGCAATCCAGTTTTGATTCAATTTGAGTAGCAGGGAACTGACCTGAACTTGGGACTGTGTATAGGTTAACAATAGATAGATTGGTAATTGTCTTAACTGGGAATCGTTTGGGAGACTGATTTGCAGTGGATGAATCTAGGACTGGTTGATCAAACTGTTATGTGATTCACATGACTTTGGTATATGAATTCATATGGCATTGGTATGAGTTTTTCCATAGCATTGATATGTGAATTCATGTGGCACAGGTATGTGATTTCCCATGGGACTGAGTATGTGTTCTGGTATTGGGAACTGAGGATTCCTGGATTGTAATATGAACCATAGTTTGAGTGACTAACTGTACATTGTGGTTCCTATGAAAAATTTCAGAATGAAGTCTTGACTGGCTGATGTCTAGAGTGGGCAAAACTGTCCTATGTAGGACCAATAATCCACCTGGATACAAATGGAATAGGTTTGATGAACTAGGAAGGATGCCAATTGGGACTGGGTATCAACTGGAGGGACACTAGACTGACTTAATAACTTCATACAGGTTTTTGACTATTGTCTCTGTACTGGGAGCTAAGGGAAGGTTATTTCTTATAAATTGGTCGTGTGCTCCTGATTAGGAATTACAGTCTAGGAGTGGGTTAATTTGTGTTATCCAGTATGGAACTAGGAAGATTTACTAGGACTGATGTTGAGTGAACCATGGATAGGTGACAGGAAGTTTTGAATCAATAGGAAAGGGTTAATTCAGAGTTTGTCAATTCATTCTAGTAGCAGTAGGCTCAGTAGATTGAAGTCAGTCTTCTTTTCTTTCTAAAACATCATGATTATGTTACAATGAGCTTGGTTACAGCTAGGACTTTAGTAGAGGAAGCATTTAAAGCAGGTAAAGGTTCAATGTATACCAATACTGGAAAAATAAAACTGATATTGGGATGTACTAAAACTGCACTGCTCGGGACTGAAAGGGATATTAGAATGTATTAATGTACATTAGATTGTGTGGGACTGTTAGCACTGATTTTAGAACTAGATTAAAGGATTGGTTGGTCGACCATGAGTCATCCAGGAACCTGCAGTAGGATTACCAGGTTAGTTCTAAGGGATAGGTTATTTGTCTTGAGACAGTACATTAGAAGTAGGTTCTTTTACTAATTACTAGTTTAATGATGGTTCCCATGCATGACTCTAGCCATGATAGGAATTCAATATGTGTGTTTCACTGTATCAATGATGGGAGATATTGGACTGTTAGCCAAGAAATTGATTGTAGGCAAAGGTTCCTGTTTAAAGTTTAAGACCATTAAAATTGTTGGTTCTAAACTAGAAATTCTCATTTTCCTAAGAATTTCCATTCATTACTTTGAATTAAGACTTTTGGTTTCACTCTTACCTAGAAGTATTCATGAAGACTTAAATAAGAATAATAGGTTTAAACCCTTAACTATTGTGGTTGGTCAAATACTAAGCCTTGTAATAACCACATCTAGTATTTAGCAAGATAGAATTAGGGATTTTGTTAAGTGATTTTCCTAGATTAAGAATTATTATTTTAAAGTTTGATTTATCAAATTGTAAATCATTTACTTACAGGAGGACATCCAGTTTCTTGGTTACTTGTACCTTCCTGGAGCAAGGCAAGTACACTCTACGGTCTTGTGCATTTCATTATATCCTGTACTTTCTTGATTGACACACTGCGACACGACATATTTTTTTTCTGGTGCTCATGTTCCTTGTTCTTATTACTTGTACCTGGGTGGGAAAATATACTATCTATGTGACCAATCCCAAGAACCAACTCAGGTGTGTTTAGCTTAGACCCCGCATCGTGCACGCGGGTCCTAAGCCGTACCATTCATGTGCTTTCATGTGCTTACCCTAGCCGGTCACATACTTAGTTATATTTTAAATATAGTACACACATGTTCAGGAGATATACCTTGTACTTATTTCCTGTGATTCCATGATATCATGTTCTTTCAGGTGCTTACATATCATGTTCTTTCATGTTCTTACATACCATGTTCTTTCATGTACTTTACACACTGTTTCTTTCATGTACTTATTCACATGTTCTTTTCTGTATTTCCATGTTTTCTCGTACTTTCATATCATGATGTCTTGTTCATTACCTAGAATTGTACTTGCTCCTCTCCTGAATAGAATATGTGCATGTGAGTTGGAGGCCCTGTGCGACACTTACTATGGTCAGGATACTGCTT
The DNA here is from genome assembly GCA_029216955.1 of Iris pallida. Classification (NCBI taxonomy): domain Eukaryota; kingdom Viridiplantae; phylum Streptophyta; class Magnoliopsida; order Asparagales; family Iridaceae; genus Iris; species Iris pallida. The sequence continues at coordinate 15,216,854 of JANAVB010044419.1, forward strand.
TCTTGCTGAGCCAGTGGAGCTGCTTGTGACCTAGGCTGCAGAAGCCTAGAACTTCTTAGTTTTCCCTATTATTTTCCATGTATTGAGACTAGTAGAATTTCTATCATTCTGAATGTAATAAATTCAGATATTGTACTTTACTCTGGGATACATTTTATAGATGCTGTGTTTCATTTTGTCTTGATATCTGATTAGTTTTCCTAGAATGGTACAGCTTACTTTGTTATTCTAATAACAAAGGCTGGGCGTGTCCGATTATTCGGGAGCGGGTCATGACAAGGGTCGGCTTGCTGCGGTTGCTCGGGCTGGGCCTGAGCTTGGCCTGCATGCTGCTGCTGCTGCTTGGG